>PVIW01000791.1:178072-395333 GCA_004026585.1 Noctilio leporinus
AAACTTTGGTACATTTACACAATGGAATTCTATATAGCAGAAAGAAAGAAGGAACTTGTACCCTTTGCAACAACATGGATGGAACTGGAGAGTATTATGCTTAGTGAAATAAGCCAGTCAATGAAGGACAAATATCATATGATCTCACCCATTATGGGACAATAATGAGCAAAACTAACAACAAGCAAAACAAAACCAAGTATATGAATACAATGAATAGGCCTTCAGTGGTCAGGGGGAAAGGGGTTGGGGGGAGGGGGGAAGCAGAGGCAAGAAAAGGGAGCAGCTTAGACAAGAACCTAGTATAAAGGAACCATGGACATGGACAACAGGTGGGATTGACTTTGGGGGGAATGGGTGGGTTGGGAGGCGGACAGAGGGGAGCAAAAAGGGGACGGATGTAATACAACAACAACAAAATTAGAAAGAAAAAAAAAGAAAAAAGAAAGCGCCTGTAATGCTTGCTTTTAAATTTAAGTTCCCTCTGAGCTATTTGGTATACAAAAACTAAGATGGTAGCTCAAGGCCAGTGTTCCTTAAAGATTTTGCTTCTATTTATTACATCTTTATAACATTATATATTTTTGCAAGGGGTTTCAAAGGTCAAGGTGGTTGAAAATACAGTTAAAGTGTTACAATTACTTTGAAAAAAATATTGTTACCACATTAATATATTAATACACATCTTAAAGTACCTCATCTGAAGGTTCACCTTTTAATTTATACATGGGAATTCTCCAGGTTGGCAGGAAGCACATTTTCCTTATGGTGAATTTTGATAGTTCATGAATTGTTTAATTTAGAGTCAAGTTTTTTCATAACACAAGCTCTGGCCAGGTAACTCAGTTGGTTAGAGCATCATCCAGATACGCCCAAGTTGTGGGTTCCATCCTCATTCAGGGCACATACAAGGATCAACCAATGAATGCATAAATAAGTGGAACAACAAATCAAAGTCTCTTTCTCTACCCCCCCCCCAACTCCTGCCTCTCTGTCTTAAAAAATAAAACCATTTTAAATCTCATTATAATGCAGACTTTGGAGTAAAACAATATCTTGGTTTTAGGTCTTTAATTCTTGGTTTCCTAGCTATACGATCATGGGAAAGGTATTTAATTTCTCTGAGTTTGTTTTTCTTCCATAAAATTGAGATAATAATACCCAGGCCAGTTGTGAAGATTAACTGATAAATAAAAAGCATCTGGCACTCAATAAATGTTATGTTTTATTATATTTTGGAACTAAGTAAAGTAAATACATGTTAAATGAATAACACCTTTACTTTCCACCATTGCTGATAGTCTAAATGCTGACTAACTTGAGGAAGGGTAGGGCAGGCAAATTAAAAAGAAAGTGCATGCTGCTAAGTAGCAAGTCATTCTATAATTCTTCCTTTTAGATCACTTAAAAAGCTGCTTATCCAATATATGTTTCATTGATTCTAGAGAAAGAGGGAGGCAGAGAGTGAGAGTTATCAACGTGAGAGAGAAACATCAATCTGTTGCCTCCCACACCCCCCCCCCCAACTGGGTATCAAACCACCACCTAGGCACATACCCTGACCAGAAATGGACCCGCAACCTTTTGTTGTACAGAGCAACTCCAACCAGCTGAGCCACCCAGCCACGGCTAAAATGACTTTTCGAAACACTAAGGCTTGTATGTTTGATGTACATTATTTTAAAAAACAAGTGATTAAATGTCATTCACTGTGTGCTTAACTTGGTATCTATGTGCAAAGTCCATACAATTCTTCATAAGTGCATGTAATTTCTCTTTTCTAACAAGTGATTTAGTTGTTTTGCTAATTTTCTCTATAAAATAAATGCTTTCAGTCTTGCATGATGAGCAGGAATACTGAAAAGCTAGGGAAAGAAGAAAAATTTATGAATTCTAAGATCTAATAGCTATGGCTTATCTAACGTCAAATTTTAAGATTATTCAGCTAAATATCAGAAGACTACTACAAATAATTATGTCTATATAATTTCAGTTCCAAATGATTTCACCTGTAATATACATTTATTCCCTGCAATTCATGATCTCAGCAATAAAATAGGAAAACAATACTGAGATTTGATTCTATCATAGAAATTTTATGAAGAAAAGTTAAACAAATATAAATGTACTTAGAGATAAAGTGAATTTAAAAATCCTACCTCACGAGGGAAGTATGAAGATTTCCTACAGACTATACAACACTTTGCAAGGTATTTTTATGGTAATTATTATTACTATAAGACATTAATAAAATTCAATAATATCTAAAGAGATTAATGTAGAAAATCACAGTCTACAGTAAACTTTTATAATGCATACAGTAATACATTTAGTAACTGTTATTATGTAAATATAGTAAATGCTCTTATTCATTTGTTTTATATCTATGAAATTTTAACTACTTGATTCATATTCTGTGATCTAAATTATTTTGCTCCTTCTTTTCCATTTTATAACCTAGTGTTTCAAGTAAAAGTGATCCTCAAAGTGCCCCAACATTTAGAGTTGAGAAGGGGAAAAAAAAAACTGAAGAAAGGATAATTCTACACTGAAATTTTTTAAACAAGTAGCTGGCTTCCACTTAACACATTGTTGATTAGCCACACACACACACACACACACACACACACACACACAAAACCCTTGTATTCTCAAGCCCATATGTAGTTGACCAATAACAAATTAACTCATGCTTGCACTTACATTAATTTTTGCTATAAAATTGCTGGTCAAAAACATATTAAAATTAATGAGCATAGTTACCATCATTAAACAAATGAATCTGTGCTGGTCACCCATGTGAGGCCACTTGATCTCACATCAACATCTTTGTGAACTTCAATTTTTCTGTGACTTCCATTTTGGACTCCTATTTTATTTTCTTCTTTTTACACATACATATATTTACATATATATTGCATACATATTTTTATATCCAATAAAACTGCTAACCTCAGCAACCATTTTATTTTTTTGCCTTCATTGTATTTTTTCCATTACCATTTAGTCCCCTTATATCCCCCTCTCCCCAGCAATCACCACACTGCCACCCTTGTCCATGAATCCTTTTTCCTTTTTGCTCGATCCCTCCCCTCCCTAACCTCCCCCTCCCCTGCACCAGCTGTCTTCTGCTCTCCATCTATGAGTCTGTTTGTTCTGCTTGTTCAGTTTGTTCATAAGATTTCACATGAGTGAAATTATATGGTATTTGTCCTTCTCCAACTGATTTATTTCACTTAGCATAATGTTCTCCAGGTCCATCCATACTATTACAAAGGGTAAAATTTTCTTCCTTTTTATGGCCAAATAGAAGTCCATTGTGTAAATGTCCCCTAGCTATCTCACCCAGTCATCTACTGAGGGACACTGGGGCTGCTTCCATTTCTTGGCAATTGTAAATAACACTGCACTGTCAGAGGTGCTTATGTTCTTTTGAATTGGTGTCTTGGGTTCCTTTGGATATATTTCCAGAAGTGGGATCACTGAGTCAAAAGGCAGATCCTTTTCTAATTTTTTGAGGTATCTCCATAGTGGCTGCACCAGTCTGCATTCCCACCAACGGGGCACTAGGATTCCCTTTCTCCAAATCCTCACCAGCACTTACTATTTGTTGATTTATTGATGGCAGCCCTTCTGACAGATAACACTGTGGTGGTTACGAAAGGAAAAGGATGTTAGGAGCCAGTGGAAAAGGGTAAAAAAGTCAAATATATGGTGACATACAGAGATTTGGCTTTGGTTGGTGAACACACAATGCAAACCATAGATGATGTATTATAAAACTGTACGCTTGAAACCTATGTAAATGTACCCCCAATAAATTTAATGAAAATATCACTTCAGTCCTCTATCAATGTATACCATGTGTCTCTTAATAGTCCTCTACTATAAAGAAGCCTCTAAATTTGACCTGTTCTGGAAGATGGCTGATGATCTGTAAACCTGGCTTTGGACTTAGTAACTCACTAATGTGAATTTTCTGTGCCCACAAAACTTTCAATATGGATCATCATAAACATAAACTCTAAATTTGGTTAACATTTTTAGTCATTTTTATAAGATTAGTAACAGAGTATTAAGTTAAAATGATCAACACAAGGGAAACTTACTGTATTTGGAGATCCAAATTTATGCTTAATGTCATTTTCTAGTGTCATGACTAGATTTTCTTTTATGACCTATGTAATTTTTAATTTTAATATAAGAAGAAATATTATATAGTTATTATATAATCTTAGTTATGCACTAAGTCATTTGGTACATACATGTGATACAAATATTAGCTGTTAATTAAATGCCCTTTTTTAGGCTTTGGAGTCAGATAGACAATTCTGCCCTTTCAGGTAACTTGGAAAAAAATTATTTAACCTCTTTGAACCTCAGTGTCTTTATCTAAAAAATGAGGATAACAATACTCTCCTCATAACATAACAAAGCCCCTCCCTATTCCTTATAACTCACACTTTCTTTGCAAGGGTGAATCTAAATAAATGGAAAATTCATTTCATTGTGTTGGGAGAGTTGGTTACTTGAAAAAAAAATACTCTAAACTTTGCACCAAAACAATTTCAATATATAAAAAAAGGCTTCAGAAAGCTTTAAGAAATTTTAGATAAACATGTATCTCCTGTCTAGTTGAAGGACTACATTAGCATAGACATTATCAAATTAAAAGGCCAATTAGTAACAGGGGAAAAGAATTCTTTATAGACAGAGTTAATATATTTAATAGATTAAAACATTATTTCACACAATGGCCTTGAGAAAAAAATTAAGATAGACCTAGTATATCAACATGGTAAGAAATTAAAATTTTTTTTCATTAAAAAAAAAACCAAAAACCATCTTTCATGTCTTGATGGAATGTTTTATAATGATTATGTGTCCTATATAATGTGGGGGAGCTTTTCATGTTGTTGGGGAGAGAAAGCAAGCTCTAACAATAAACTATTAAATGAAGAAACTACTACACTGAACAGTAGACATTCTATGGTCCATTTCTATCTATGTATATTTATATGTGTTTGAAAAGCATGGAGATATGTATATACCGATAAGATAGGGATAGGAATGATGCACTCTAACAAGCTGTTGACTGTGGTTCTATAAGGAAGGGAGCTTGAGAGGGAGTCATTTGCTATGTGTGTTTCTATATTGTTTGAATCTTTTACAGCTGGAATACTTATGTTACTCAAATAATAAAGGAAGAACAATACTGTACAAATGTTAAAAACACAGAAGTTTATTTTTAAGTAGATTGAAATATTAAAATGGGCTAATAAAAAAATAGATATGTCACATAAAAATATGTATTAAAATACCCCACTAATAAAAATGTTAATCTTATCAAAATATATTTTAAATTAGAATAGTTTTTAAATTTTCATATTTGATTCTCATGAGGACATGATCAAAGATACACAATCAAAAATTATTATGACAGTAAAACAACTGTAATTCCTTGTCTAGAAACTTAAACTAAAAAGCATAGTAGTCAGACATGTAAATATGAATGAATGGATAAACAGATGTAAAAAGGGTACATTGTGCAATGTTATGCATCATTAAAAATAACCTTTAAGGGGATGGATGTAATACAACAACAATAAAATTTTTAAAAATATAATAAAAATAAAATAAAATAACCTTTAAGGCAACAGAAAAATATTATGTATGTTTCATTTTTAAAAAGCAGAATTTATCCCTACATCTGATCTAAATTATGTTTAAAGAAGACAAATTACAGGTTCCTCAATGGTAGCTTATTATTTCAATAATCTTCTTTTTTTTTAATTTAATTTAATTAGTAGCATTTAAAAATGTTTCATACAATCAGTTGTCTGTTTAATCTTTGGTTTCCTGATGAAACCTAACTCAATATAATAAAAATATTTTAATTTAGCGGATAAAGCACCTAATCTTTTACAATACACTTGGGTTATAAGCTCTAAATTTGACACTAACTATATGACTCTGGGAAAATCTTTTATCCTCTCTAAGCCTAATTCACTGATCTGTTTCTTTTTTAAAGCATAGGATCTGATTTCCAAGGTGTGCTTAGGTCTAAAAATGTTATGATCTAGACCCAGAGAACAGATTGGTGGTTGACAGAGGGGAGGATGGTTGGGAGACTGGGTGAAAGAGGTAAAGAGATTATGAAGTATAAATTGGTAATTACAAAATAGCCATGGGTATGTAAGTGAAGCATAGAGAATATAGTCAATATTTCCTGGAGTACAGGAAATATTGAGGGGAACACTGTGTAAGGTATACAATTATCTAACCACTAAGCTATGCACCTGAAATCAATATAAAATAAAATAAAGTTTAAAAAAGTTATGATCCACTATTATTTTTTGATACCATTGATAAAGTATACATCTCTTCTATCTACTCTAGTTTGATGGTTTATAAAAATATGATGGAGTAGTAAAATGGAGGAGAACTGAATTAGATTTTCAGGGTTAGAATTAACTTTATTAACCATCAGTTATTATACAGTTGTACAACCTGAGGCCAGGGATAGTAACTAACTCATGATCACAAAACAGAAAAACTAAAAACTAAGCACCTAAAGTAAAAATTCTCCAAATCTCCAAGAGCTAATAAAATCAATAGTTTCCAAAACTGTTCTTTCTACATATCAAAGCATCTCTTTACTTTAGATACTCTTTTAATAAAATAAAGCAAATACCATGAAATTAGTAATACTTTAAAATTACTACATATTTTTATTAATGCAATTGAACAAATACTAATTACCAATATGTATACAAGTCATATTATTTATTTGGTTAGAGACAATACCAGATTCTCAGATCCCTGTACTTAAAATACAACCTTTCAGGGGTCTCAGTCAACCTGTAGGGAACCAATGATAAAAAACAACTAGCAAGTATAAAAGGAAAGAAGCTAAATCTCAATTCACGTTAAAAGTTCAAAGTGATATTTCAAATTGTACCTTCAAATGTTGACTGGCACTTGACAGAATTTTCTCCTTTGAGTCTCAATTTGTCTTTTATAAAATAAGAACAGTAATTGCAGCTTATAGGGCTTCTATAAAGGTTGAGGGATAATTATGTAAAAATGCAATGCATAATATATAGGAGATTTTCAAATAATATCAGTTCCTTTCCCCATGCATTCTGAAAACTGCCATGATGAAATAGGAACAGAACCTGCAAAGCTTATAGGTCAGGAAATTTAATGATACAGAATGAGAAAAGAAGTAAAAGATTTCATAGCTATAAAATCTGCATCTAGCCCTGGCTGGTGGCACAATAGATAAGGCCCTGGCCTGCAAACCCAAAGGTTGCTGGGTCCCCAGCCAGGGATCATAACCAGGTTGCAAGCCAGGTCTCCAGCCAGGTCTCCAGCTGGAGGCAGGTGAAAGGCAACCATACATTGATGTTTCTCTCATTTCTCTCTCTCTCAGCCTCTCTCCCTGCCCCTCTCTCTGAAAATAAATAAAATCTTTTTTTTAATAAATAAATAAATAAACAAAATCTGCATCTGATCTATTTAGTGAACAAATTGTTCTGTTTAATAGCTTTTTATTACTAGCCTGCATCCAGTTCCTGTTGACAGATTTCCCATGTCATTAGAAGTATTTTCAACACAGGGTCCCCAGTGGATAGTTTCCATAAGTCATGGGCTCTGTAGAGGCAAGATATTTCAAAGAACCATGTATTCTACCATTCATCCTCACTCTCTCAGGTTGCAGATGAAGAAATTGAGGGCCGAAGAAATGAAATGACTCCCTCAGTATTACTCGGCTATGTACGTAAGTGACAGAACTAATTCTCTGCTCCTACTGTTTCACAGCAATTGCACATATCTCATCACAAAGTACTTATCTGACCAGCATCCACCACTGAGTTTTCTATTACAGTTTACTTCCTGTAGAAATACTTTCAGCCAAAGGGTGTACACAAAAATAGAAGGATCAATTGGACATAAAATTCTAGAGCAGGTTTAAGTGAAATTAGAAATAATCAATTAGAGCTACATGAAATTCTTGATGATTTTAAACTACCTTTTCCTTCTTTATATTTTTAAAACTGGAAATGGGTAAAGCTCTAGCTTCTGTGCTTACTACTAGAGAGTTAAAATGGATGGAACCTTAAACTCTAGTGTAATTAAAAATTAAAATGACTTCAGTGTTTCCATGGAAATAAAGACTTCATTAATAAATAATTACTATTATGCAATTGAAATAGAAGTCTGTAACTTTGAAAGACACACATAGTTTTATTTATTTATTATTATTTTAAAAATAATGCTTTTTTAGTAGTATTTTTTTTAAGACTGTATTCATTATTTCTAGAGAGAAGGGCAGGGAGGGAGGAAGAAAGGGAGAGAAACATCAATGTATGGTTGCTTTTCACCTGCCTCCAACTACAGACCTGGCTGGAGACCTCGCTTTGCAACCTGGTTATGTGCCCTGACTGGGAATTGAACCAGCAACTTTTGGGTTCACAGGCTGGTGTTGGTCCACAGGTTGGTGCCGGTCCACTGAGCCACACCAGCCAGGGCTACACATTGTTTTATAAGCTATTATTTTTGTTTTGTTTTTATTGTAACTGTAGCTTGATTAAATTCTTCTTGAAGGTCTAAATATACCCATATTTTTTTATTAATATAAGTCTGATATCAAAACATTACAATCTATTTTCAAATGTTAATCAAACCTTAAAAAAGGAGGAAAGATCTTCTTAAGACAGTCGCTATATTTACATAATTCTAGTCATCTTTTTATTATTATTATTTTTAATGTCAAGATCTAATTGGCTTTATTAAGTGATTCATGAATGGGGCAGCATCCCTTCTACCAACTAGAAGGATGCTCTAGCCATCCTTTTAAGTCCAGAATTTATACTGCCAACTAACCATATTTTAGGTAAAAGCAAAATAAGTGAAAAGTTAAATTGTTTATTAAATCAAAAATCGGGCCCTGGGTGCCGGCCTGTGAACCCAAAAGTCGGTGATTCTATTCCTCAGCCAGGGCACATAACCAGGTTGCAAGCCAGGTCTCCAGCCAGGTCCCCAGCTGGAGGCAGGTGAAAGGCAACCATACATTGATGTTTCTCTCCTTCTCTGCCTCTCTCCCTTCCCCTTTCTATAAAAAATAATAAATACTTTTTTAAAAATTAAATAATATATTAAAAAGATTAAAAAACTGACAGCTTAAGGCAGTTAATTAAAAAAAATAAGGGCTAGAAAACAAAGACTTTCTCAAAATATTTTATAATCAAGTGTAGAAATCCAATGCACCCCTTGCTTGTAGGGGCATTATAGTACATTAAGGGACACTTAGGCTGGAGTTGCCTTGTACTGTAATGTCTCTTGGGGAACCCTATTTATAACACTGAATATGTATTAATTTTTGACTGAGGAACCAAATATATGCTTCAAATAGCACCAAATCGGAGATACTTATGACCCCTATAGTCCCTCACAGGTTCCAAAGTGGACTCAATTGATCAGTTTGAAGTATTCTTGGCGTACCTTTTAAATATTTAACCATTTTTCCATCTCTAGCTAACCTAAATGCTGGATGGCCCCAGGGCTAGATTCTGAACATTCTTCTCTTTCTTATCAACATTTTATCCTCGGGTGATATGTCTGTTTTCTAGTTTTAAATACCATCCATATGTCAATAAAACACAGAAATATTTCTCCCCAATTCTGGTCTCTAGACTTGTATCGCCAAATGCCTCCTTAATATTTCCATTTGGAAGTAAAAGTAGCCAGGTCTAAATGATAGCTCTTGCTTTTCTCTTCCAAATCTACCTGCCCCCAGTTTTCCTCAACTCCATGAAACCTTCTACCATTCATACAGTTGCTAGAATCCTGCAGTCATTCTCCATTCCTCCCTTTCCTTCACATCACCATCCCTGCACCCGCAACCCAACAGCCAACCAGTCAGCAAGTCCTGCTGCTTCTATCTCCAAAACAACATATCCTGAATTTGTCCATTTCTCTTTGTCTCCTGCATCACTAGCACTCCAGCTTCAAATGACATCTCATATCATCTTTTCTCTTGCACTTACAAGCTTATGCCGTATCTGCCTTCTTTCTGCCCTTTAACACTTTTTCCACCTCAAGCCTTTTGCATTCAATGCGCCTTCTACCTGTGAAGCTCTTCTTCCTCCTTCCTGTTTTTTTTGAATGATGGGTCCTTTTCATCTGTTAAATGCTCTCCCTGAAAATATCCCCCAAATAAGCTGTTTCTAAAGCAAAACTAAGTTTTCTGCTTACTGCAACAAGGAAAAATACTATCTTGACAGATCTTAACAGTGTCACTAAAAGGGAGAGCACAGATTAGAGGTTTAATTTGACTTAAAAAATAAAACCACATTTATTTTACTATTTTTAAAGACTTTATTCATTATTTTTAGATAGCAGGAAAGGGAGGGAGGAAGAAAGGGAGAGAAACATCAATGTATGGTTGCCTTTCACCCACCTCCAGCTAAGGACCTGGCTGGAGACCTGGCTTGCACCCTGGGCATGTGCCCTGACTGGGAATTGAACCAGCGACCCTTAAATTTTCAGGCCAGTGCTAAGTTGACTTTTTGATGTAAAGACCTGATTGGTGTTGGGTAGGCTGCAAAGCTGATGGGGAAATCTCAAGTCAGTCATTCATCAAAGAGTCCTTCTCACAGAAATGGACCTTAGCACCTCTGCACTTTCAGCCATTAGCTGGGAGCCAATAGGAAGCATAGTTTCTGCAGAGCACTATGATAGAGCCAGATCACAAAGTGCTTGGCCATTGGTCAATTACTCCATCAGTAGCAAGAACTCTGAGTAGCTTATTTTCACAGCTGCCATGGCTGAACAGATTTATCTCTTCCCACAGGTTCAGGATGCAGGTCTTCCATGGTTTTTGTGGACTTGTCTTCCTGAGGGGAAACTCAGAAGGGACCTCCAACACTGCACTTGGTCTTTGTGGAGTCACAACTGGTACTCATGCTCTTCTTCTTCCAGAAGCTATTCTAACTTCCCTCAACTTTAGCTAGTATCTCACCATGTCCTGATGGCTTACTGGTGGTATGACTCAAATTTCAATTCCTCAAGGCTCTGAGTAACTACATTACTCTTATGCTTACATGGCTGCATGTGTCCATTCGCAGGCACAAAGGGGCTTGAGAGTACCAGAAGGTGCACAAATGGATCATCTGGGTTCCACATATAGTCCTACTTCCTCCTGCTTGTTAGGGTCAATCACCCCTGCAAGAAAGCAGATCCTGCTTCTTACCTGCTGGTACCTGGATAAAAGGCCTTCAAACTGCACTGACTGTAGCCATATTATATAGTTCAAAAACAAATAAACAGCCCTGACTGGTGGTGTTCAGTGGATTGAGCATCCTCTGGAAAGCCGAAAGGTTGCCTTGCTGACTCCCAGTCAGGGCACATGCCTGGGTTGCAGCCCATCTCTGGTTGCGGGGTCATATAAGAGCAACCTATCAATGTTTCTCTACCAAACTGATATTTTTCTCCCTCTCTTTCTTGTCCCTTTCCCCTCTCTCTAAAAACAAATAAAATCTTTGTTAAAGAAGTTCCTCCAAGTACCCGTTGTAATTCCAAACAATGCTTATATCATTTAGAAAGTTAAGAAGACACTTTAAAAATATATTTTATTTATTATTTTCAGAGAGAAGGGCAGGGAGGGAGGGAGGAAGAAAGTGAGGGAAGTATCAGTTTATGGTTGCCTTTCACCTGCTTCCAGCTGGGGACCTGACTGGAGACCTGGCTTGCAACCTGGTTATGTGCTCCGACTGGGGAATCCAACCAGCCACCTTTAGGTTCACAGGCCAGTGCCAATCCACTGAGCCACCAGCCATGGCTTAAGATGGCACATTTTGATTCTATCATAAATACATATAAGATGCAACCCAGAATAGGTACAGAAGTAGACTAAAGATAAACCTATAAGCCTAGGAAAGTCAGTCAAATCTTGTGCACCTTGTGTCTTGGGGACCCCCCCCACCAAAGAGAACTAGACCTTCCTGGGCAAAATAACATACAAGAGTAGTTTTGGTAAGATTTTCATAAATGACCTTAGACAACTGTTTAGTTTTTTACAAGGGCTGTCAGTCTGAAAAGTCTTCTAAGCAAATTTGCTTACACCCATCTTCATCCCTATTAGCTTCCTCTTTCATATGAACAATGAAAAATGATAAGGTCAGACACAGAAGTATTGTCAGTAATAATGCCGATTTCTACCAAAAATAAAAGTTTTTCAAACTTGATCAATCTGGGTTTTTAAAAAGAGTTTCTTATTACTATATACCAATCTCAAACTAAACAAATTAAACAGCATTTGGAGTGTTCAATAAAAAATAAAAAATCAGAGCTCAAATTCAATATGAACTTACCTTACCATTGTCATTGGACAGACACTGTGCAGAAGGATCAAAGGGCCTCAGAAAAGCATGCAGTTTCCAAGTTCACTAAATTTTTATAGGACCTCCAAGATCATCAAATACTGTCTCCTTAAAAATACCTCCAAAAGAACCTGTTGATATAGCATAACTGAGTTTTTTGCTTGCTGCAGTGAAAAAAAACATTTTGAGTCTTTGCAGTGTCTCCTGGGGGAAGTCAAAAGAGCAGTATTTATGAGTATTTGGAATCTATATAGTTTTAGATGAGTTTCAAAACAGGAGATCTGATTGGGAATAGTACAGTTTTTACATAGTAATATTTTATAGGAAATATTTACATAACAGTTTTTTACTGGACACAGGGAGGTAAGAGTTTGGAAATGATTCTTATGCAATCTTCTGCCATCTTACAGTAATCTGCTATTCCTGCCACAACCTGAAGTGTTCACCAGTCTGGAACTTATTTAATATAAAATGTTTTTCCTGGCCCTGGCTGGTGGCACAGTGGATACAGTGCCAGCCTGAGAACCCAAAGGTCACTGGTTCAATTCCCCAGCTAGGGCACATAACCAGGTTGCAAGCCAGGTCCATGGCTGGAGGCAGGTGAAAGACAACCATACATTGATGTCTCTCTCCCTCTCTGCCTCTCTCCCTTCTCTCTCTAAAAATAATAAAGTATTTAAAATAAAAAAATAAATAAAATGTTTTTCCTTTGTTTGAATTGATGGTACTTATCACACCATTTTACAGTTGGTTAATTGTATATATGCCTGCCAATGTACTGTGAGTCCTCATAGGGCTAGGATTACAGCCAGCAGGTATCAGTGTCTGGTTCTCAATGAATACTCAGTCACTATTGATTGTAACTGGAGTAAAACACTCAAACACACTAATTTGAATTTCAACTTATGAACATAAACCTCAAATAAACCCTTAATCAATTAGACCCATTAATAATACAGAGATGGACAAAAGTAGGTTTATAGTTGTAATACAAGTAAATAATACCATAATTAATAACACAAGTATAAACTGTTTCATGTACTCACAACTGTAAACCTACTTTTGCCTACCCTTATACTACACTTCCCCAAATTACTCTCCTGCTAGTTTTTCTCCTCAACTCCCCAGCATACTTCCCTCACACAGCCATCTTCACATTTACTAAATAGCTTTGTTTCTTATTTCACTGAGAAAAAGAAAGCAATCAAAAATTTCTACTCCCCCATTTGTTCCCACCTACTAGCTTCTTTACTCATGTAGTCTTCCTAGTCATCTATTTATAGAAGAGGTATCCATGCTCCTATCCAAAGTCAAACCCTTTACTTGGGCACTAGATTGCACCCCCTTTCTTTTACTCAAAGACATTTCTTCAGCAATTCTTTCTCCTTGACTTTCCCATTTCTCTTCAGGTTGTTTTCCATTAATTTTCTATATGGACACTCTAAAATTTTAATTGTAGATAATTGTTCAAAAGCATTGTCTAAGCATCTAACACTGTGATACATCTATGAACAAAAAGAGACAAAGATCCCTGCCCCATGCAGTTTGTAATCTAGTAGGTGGAGACGTAAACTCTAAAGATTGCTCTTAATACAATGGTCAAAGTAATCCCTTTAAAGAGTAAATCATATCTTACTGTCATTCCTTTGCTCAAAACTCAGCAATGGCTTCCTATTTCTGCTCTAAGTAAAAGCCAAAGTCCTTGTAATGGATTGTAAGACTCTAGTCAGATTCATTTCCCAGTACTTTCTTACTTTCTCCCCCTACTCCAGTTGCCTTAGCCTTCTTGCTGACCTTTAGGCATAACAAATAATTCCAAATCTTGCAATTCCTTCTGATTGCACTACACTGCACATTATCTGCATGATTCAGTCTCTTATTCCCTTCAAGAACTTGCTTACATGTATCTTCTCAATGAGGCCTATTCTGATTGTCCTATTTAAATGGAAACTCATGGTTTTTTTCCCTTTTTTTTTTTTTTTTCTTCTTCTTCTTTGTAAAGAAAGCCCCTTAACATTTGTTGCAAAATTGGGAAGCTCTTTATTTCTCCTCCAATTTTAAATGGTAGCCTTGATGGGTAGAGTAGCCTTGGTTGTAGGCCCTTGCTTTTCCTCATCTTGAATATCTCATGCCAATCCCTTTTGGCCCACAATGTGTCCCTTGAGAAGTCAGATGACAGTCTAACAAAGTTCCCTTGTAAATAAGTGCTTTTCTCTTGCAGTTTTTAAGATTCTCTCCTTGTCTTTAAGCCTTGTCATTTTAATTGTGATGTACCTTGGTATGGGCCCCTTTGGGTCCATCTTGTTTGGGACTCGCTGTGCTTCCTGGACTTGTGCGTCTTTTTCCTTCATCAGGTTAGAAAAGTTTTTGGTCATTTTTTCTTCAAATAGGTTCTCAATCCCTTGTTCTGCCCTCTGGTATCCCCATGATGCAGATATTATTATGCTTCATGTTACCCCAAGGGTCCCTTAAACTATCCTTACTTTCAAAATTCTTTTTAATTCTTGCTGTTCTGCTGGGGTATCTTTTCCTAACTTGTCTTCCAAATCACTGATTCAATCGTCTGCTTCATTTAATCTGCTGTTTATTTCTTCCAATGTATCATTTATTTCAGATACTGCATTCTTTATTTCTGGCTGATCATTTTTTATAGTTTGTACAGTTTTCATGCTGTAGAACATCCTTATAATCATCATTTTTATCTCCGTATCTGATCAATTGCTTGCCCCCATTTCACTTATTTCTTTTTCTGGAGAATTCTCTCATTCTTTCATTTGGAGCCTATTTCTTTGTCATTGCATTTTGGCTATTTGTATTTATTTCTATGTATTAAGTAGCTCTACAAAGACTCTGGTGCAGTCCTATGTCAGATACTGCTGTGACAGGCCCTGGTCAACCTGTTTAGAGCTATCAATAGTCCACAGTTTGTGGATCCCTCTGTTGGGCCTGGGTGTGTGCGGAAAGAGACAAGCTGTGCATCAAAGCCAGCATTTTAAGAGAACTAGGCTTGGGGGAGGATCAGCTAAAACCTCAAAGCTCCCAGAGGTTGGCCTTCACCTGCAGGCTATTGGTTAGGCTTAGTCACTGAAAGAGCCTCCAGCTGTACTCTTCAGCAGTCAGGCTTAAACTTTTCAGGGTAGGGTAACAGGAATTCCTGAGGGTGGAGCTATTGCTTCCCTCCAGGCTGATGCCACTTGGATGGAAGTGCTCTGAGAAAGATGGCTTCTGCAGTAGGAGGAATGACTAAGCACAGGAATCCTGACAGCTGACTCTTCAGCTCTCTCGTCACAGCCATAACCACAGCCTCTTCTCATGTGGTTCAAGTCTGCTCTGCCCTCCCCCTGCCAGAGCCCAGAGTAAATGGCTGCAAACAAAATTTTGTGCATTGGCCCTTCAAGAGATTCTCTGCATCTCTAGCCTTCTCTCCCTGGAAGACAGAAACCCTGTTGCTTTTCACAGCTGTATGTTATTTGGGTTCCTTTCCTGGTTTTGGTGCTCTAGGCAGGAGCCTTCAGCTTGGAGCTTAGACTCCACATTTCTCAGGAGACCCCCCCGCCTTCGGCCACTGAAATTCCCTTCTGTAACTTCAGCTGCTGCCAGTGGAAGCCCAGCCAGTCCTCTTGCACCTCCGTACTCCCTATCAATCTCAATGTGCTGATGTTTCTTCCATAAGTCCTTAGTTATAAGGCTTCCCTCCAGCTAATCTTCAGTTGGTTATTCAGGATAAAAAAATTTCTAAAATTTATTTGTAATTTCAGTTTGGTCCTAGGGGGAGGTTGGTGTAGATTCCATCTACTTCATGGCCAGATGG
This sequence comes from Noctilio leporinus, assembly GCA_004026585.1. NCBI lineage: Eukaryota > Metazoa > Chordata > Mammalia > Chiroptera > Noctilionidae > Noctilio > Noctilio leporinus. The sequence continues at coordinate 194,270 of PVIW01000791.1, forward strand.
GATCTCCTCCTATTACCATCTTGGATCTCCTCTGGTTTTTCTTATATTTCCTTCATGGATTCCTAAAATTCTCATAAAAACAAACTTACCCCATAATATGCCATACAATTCTTTCTACTTGCTTCTTGAATTCTATACATCTGTATTTTAATCCCAAGACAATATCCTGCCATGAAATATTCAACTCAAAGATACTTCATGAAAAGATCGCTTGCTTTCTATACTGTGTAGCAAAGGGAATATGGAATGATAGTAGACAGACCTTGGTACCAATTTGAGCTTTATCCTTTAATAGTTATGTAACAAACTCAGGCAAGTTACTGAATTTCAGTTGTCCCATTTGTGGGAGACGATATTTAATGAATTGTCTCTTTCTTTTACTAAAATACTTTTTTCCTGGCTTGGTAATGTGCCCGGATTTTTAAAAGAACCACACTTCCTAGCATTCCTTACAACTAGGATGGTCATACAACAGTTCTAACCAATGAGACAAAAGTAAAAGTCCCTGTTCAGTTTTCTAAGGAAGACCTTTGGTTATTCACCTAGCATAGGCCTTTTGCTCATTCCATTCTTCCTAACTGAACTCTGATCGGTGCTGGAGGTGCAGCAACCATCACTGACAAAAGGCAACAACTATACGTAGGTGAAAGCCACATGTTAGAGATGGTTACATTAAAAACATTAAATTAGCCCAGGGTTCCAGTGCCAGAATAAGTCCCCACAGTTCTGGCTGCAAAACCCAGCAGGAATTGAGTCAGTGGAAGAAAACAGCTGAAGCCCCAAGCAGTTCCTCTTAAAGAACCCACACACTGACTCACCTACTCAGACTCACTTCCTCTGAGCTCCAGCACCAGGATACCAGCTTGAAAGGTACCAGTGGTGTACAGGGAGAAACTGAAGTGTTTGCATCAAAGCAAGCAGAGGCCATTGTCCCTTTTCAAAACCCTCCTCAAAAGCCAGCAATCTGGTACAATATCTGAGACTCCATCACTTAACACCTTTTGACACACGTTGGAGATCCCCAGAGACTCCATCCTACCCAACATATGGCCCACCAAAGACGCTTTTCTATATGAATAGTTGGCCTTGACTCATGCTTCACAACTTCCTAAGTCCTATCAAATAAGTGAGAGCTGGCCTCTCAGTGAGCCCCAGGCCTGGCACTAGCAGCAGCCAGCTAGGATTCACAGCTTGGCTTTGCCTGGGAATCTCCAAGCCCAGCACAAGTAGCAGCCATCTCACATTGCTTTGTAGCTCAGGAAGAGTGGCCATGGACAAAACACAGGTAGGACCTTGTCCTACACCATTCAGGAACCTCCAGGGCCAATGCTTCCAGTGGACAGCTTAAGACCATGTTGGAGCCCCACCATCCTGCCCCTGCACAGGTGATCATCCACTAAGGGTGGTCCTAATGAAAGCACAGGTTAAAACTGCAGAAAAAGGACTAAAATAAAAGGAGGTAAGCAACTGATGAGATGCCGAGTTTAAAACACTGGTTGTAAGGATGTTTGAGGAACTTAATGAGGACCTCTACAGCACAAAAAAAGATCCACTCATAAACAAAGAATACACTAATTAAAATAAAGAACAATTTACAAGGGCACAACAGTAGAGTGGATGAAGCTGAGAATCAAATAGAAAATGTGGAACATAAAGAAGCAAAAATCAACCAATCAGAACAACAAAAAGAAAAAGAATTAAGGAAAAACAAGAATAGTGTAAGCAGCCTCTGGGACAATATAAAGCACATCATGTGGGTGCCAGAAGAAGAGGAAGAGCAAGAAATTGGAAATCTACTTGAAAAAGTAATGAAAGAAAACTTCCCTAATTTAGTGAAGAAAATAGACATGCAAGTTCAGAAAGCATAGAGAGTCCCAAACAAGATGGATGCAAAGAGGCCCACTCCAAAACATATCATAATTAAAATGCCAAGAGTTAAAGATAAAGAGAGAATCTTAAAAGCAGCAAGAGAAAAGCAGTTATCAACAAGGGAGTCCTCGTAAGACTGTCAGCTGATTTCTTAGAAGAAACTTTGCAGGCTTAGAATTGGCAAGAAATATTCAGTCATGAAAAGCAGGGACTACAGCCGAGATTCCTCTCCCTAGCAAAGATATCATTTAGAATCAAAGTGCACCTACAGAGCTTACCAGGCAAGAAAAAACTAAAGGAGTTCATCATCACCAAACCATTATTAAATTAAATGATAAAGGGACTTACTTAAGAAAAATAAGATGATCATAACTATGAACAAAATGGCAAAAATATAAATCAACAATTGAATCTAAAAAGCAAGCTAAGCAAACAAGAAAGACAGACAGAATCATAAATACAGAGAAGAGAGTTTACCACTAATGATCACCAGATGGGAGGAGTGTATTGGAGAATAGGGGATGAGGTAAGGAGATTAAGGAGGACAAATACGTAGTTACAGAATAGCCATGGGCATGTAAAGTACAATATAGAAAATTGAGTAGCTATAAAACTTAATATGCATGACACATGAACATGAACAATGACAGGGGGATTTCCTGAAGGAGTGGAGGGTACTGGGTGGTGGGGGAGGAAAGGGAAAAAAATCAGGACAACTGTGACAGCATAATCAATAAAATATAATTAAAAGTGTATATTATATCTGTCTAAAGTATAAATAATAACAATATATTGTAGGGCTTACAAGATATATAGAAATAGAATACTGACAACAATAGCATGAAGATGAGACAGGAAAAAATGGAAGTATACTCTTGTAAGAGTCTTATACTGTGTAAGAAAGAGATTGTACTTGCATGTAAACTGTGAGAGTTAAAAATGTACAGTATAACCACTAACACAGTTAGTTAATAAGTCAATAAAGGAAGTGAAACAATTATTTTTTAAAAAGCTTAAACGCACCAAGAAAATGGTCAGAAGAAAGGGAGAACAAGGTACAGATGGAAAAGAATAAAAAACAAATAGGAAGATGGAAGATGAGTGCAAACATGTCAATAATGAGATGTATCCTGATTGCAAAGATACAAAACAACATGATTGTTTATAAAGAAATTAAAATAGAATCTTCCAAAAAGCTACTAGAACTAATACGTGAGGTTAATAAGATATGAAACAAGATATGAAATCCATGTTAAAAATCAAGAAACAAAGAGTCACCAGTTTGATTCCCAGTCAGGGCACATGCGTGGGTTGTGAACCAGGTCCCCAGTTGTCGCTGTGTGAGAGGCAACCACACAATGATGTTTCTCTCCCTCCCTTCCCCTCTCTCTAAAAGTAAATAAAGTCTTTTTTTTCTTTTTAAAGATTTTATTATTTTTAGAGGGAGGGGAAGGGAGAGAGGGAAATAGATATCAATGTATGGTTGCTTTTCGCCTGCCTCCAGCCACAGACCTGGCTGGAGACCTGGCTTGTAACCTTGTTATGTGCCCTGGCTGGGAAATCGAACCTGCAACCTTTGGGTCTTTTTTTTTTTTTTAATGAGTGAAAAATTCAAACAGACACTTCACTAAAGAAGATAGTTAGATGGCTCCCCAAAAACATGAAAAAATGCTCAAGTGTACATTAGAGAGATGGAAGACCACAATGACATAATACTACACACCTATTACAATGCCTAAAAGTTAATATCCTTTCTATACCAAGTATTTTCTAGAATAGAGAACACCTGCAGCTCACATACACTGCTGATAGAAATATGAAATGGTACAACCACTTTGAAAAATTAGTTGAAAATTTTTTAAAAAGTAAAATGTACACCTAATATACAAGGTCTATCAGGAAAAAAAAAATCTAACCACTGTTAATCTAACAAGAATGATGTGCATGAAAGAAATGTAACCTGGCAGGCAAAGCAGAGTGGACTGAAATGTGCATGTGTGAACAATGCCAACTTCACTGTACATAGTCAGTGGGGACGGTAGAGCCATTGAGCAAGCATGTATATTGAGTGGCCACTGCATTCAAAATGACTGAGGGAGTAGAGGAATGAATCTGCATCAAATTTTCATGAACATTCCACCACAGAAACTATTCTGATGATTCAGAAGGCCGCAGCTATGGGCAACTGGTGACTGGCAGATTCATCACAACATACCTACTCATGCATCACGCCTGGTGCAGAGGTTTTTGGTGAAACAGCATATCACCAGGTGACTCAGTCCCTCTACAGCCAAGATTTGGTACCCACAACTTCTGGTTTTTCCCAAAACTAAAATCACCTTTGAAAGGAAAGAAATTTCAAACTGTCAATGAGATTGAAGAAAAAGGGAAGCTGATGGTGATTAAAACTGTGTGATGTCCCAACGTGCCTTCTGAAGGGAACTGAGGCATCATTGTCGTATGTACAATGTTTCCTGTATTTTTGTATCTCCTTCAATAAATGCCTCTATTTTTCATAGTACATAGATAGATACATTTTGGATAGACCTTGTATGACCCAAGCCAGTCCACTCCTAGATATTTACTCAATAGAAATGAAAGCACATGTCCATACAAAGACTTTTACACAAATGTTCATAACAGCTTTATTGGGAATAGCCAAGAATTGTAAACACCTAGATGCCCACCAACAGATGAATGAATAAACAAATTATGGAATAGTCATACAATGGGATACTACACAGAAGAAAAATGGAATGTAATTGTTTATCCAGTGACATAGATAAATCTCAAAATAACTATGCTGAGTGACAAAAGTCAGATTAAAAAGTTCGTACTATAATTTAATTTTTTATAAGTTATAAACAAAGCAAACTGACCTTCAGTGACAAAAGGTAGATCTGTATGTTTGGGGATGGTGTAGTGGGCTTGGGAGGGAGGTAGAAGTGGGGATGGATTACAAAAGGAAACTAGGAATCTTCTGGGGGTGATGAATATATTCATTATCTTAACTGTGGTAATGGTTGCATATACATATACATGTATCAAAACTTATCAAATGGTACACTTTAAATATGTGCAGCTTATTGTATGTCAATTAAACCTCAATGAAGAAATTTAAAATAAAAACTGCTGGTATCTGTCTTCCACTCTCTCTTGTGGTTTTAGAATTCATTTTTTTTTTTTTAAGATTTTATTTCATTATTTTTAGAAAGAGGGGAAGGGAGAGAGGCAGAGAGGGAGAGAGACATCAATGTATGGTTGCCTTTCACCTGCCTCCAGCCACAGACCTTACTGGAGACCTGGTTTGCAACCTTGTTATGTGCCCTGGCTGGGGAATCGAACCTGAGACCTTTGGGTTCACAGGCCGGCACCTTATCCACTGTGCTACCAGCCAGGGCTAGAATTCATTTTTTGAGATACAATTAACACATAACATTGTTTAAGTTTAAGGTGTACTATATATATATATATATATTGGTTGATTTTAGAGAGAGAGAAGAAGAGGGGGCAAGGGAGAGATAGAGAGATCAATTTGTTGTTCCATTTAATTAATGCTTTTATTGGTTTTTTCTTACATGTGCCCTGACTGGGGATCTAGCCTGAACCTTTGGTGAATCAGACCAACACTCTAACCAACTGAACTTCCCAGCCAGGGCTAAGGTGTAAAATATGTTGATTTTATAATTTATGTATTACAATATAATTATATAATTACCATCATAGTGTTAGCTAACACCTCTGTCTCAATGCATAATTTTTTTCATGATGAGAACAATTAAGATCTCATCTCTGAACAGCTTTGAAATTTATAATACAGTATTGTTAACTATAATCGCTATACTATTCATTAGCTCTTCAAGAATTTGGTTTTACCCTTAGACATCTCTCCTGCATTCTTAGACCCATATCACATTCTCAAAGGCTTTCCATATTAACCATAGAACTTATTTATTTTTTGCATTAATTAGTTTAGGACCCATTAATAAGTAAATTTTTTAAATTCTGATTTTATTTCTGAAGTTTTAAGAATTCACTCAGCAACAAATACTTCTATTATTTAACAACAGAATTCATAGCAAACACATATATGGCAAAAGAATACTAAGGCTTTACCATTGTGACTGTGTTAATTAAGTAGAATTACAGATATTTAGATATCAAAACAATATACCATTTTAAATGCTTAAAGCCTAAATCAGCTGATGGAGTAAACTCAATGCAGTCCCTCTTCTGGAGGGAGAAAGATTTTCTAAGGTGCTGAAAAATAGGCAGAACGAAATTATGCAACAACCAAAAAAAAGCAAGTAGAGAAACAATTAATGATCTCTCCATTTTTTTTAAAGATTTTTATTTATTATTCTTAGAGAGTGGAGAAAGGAGAGAGGCAGAGAGGGAGTGACATCAATGTATGATTGCCTTTCCCCTGCCTCCAGCTACAGACCTGGCTGGAGACTCAGCTTGCAACCTCATTATGTGCCCTGGCTGGACCTTTTAGGTTCACAGGCAGGTGTCTTGTGCCACCAGCCAGGGCCTGATTTCTCCTTTTAAAATAACATACTTCTGGCCCTGGCTGGTGTGGCTCAGTGGATTGGCGCCAGCCTGTGAACCCAAGGGTTGCCAGTTAGATTCCCGGCCAGGGCACATAACCAGGTTGCAAGCCAGGTCTCCAGCCAGGTTCCCAGCTGGAGGCAGGTGAAAGGCAACCATACATTGATGTTTCTCTCCCTTTCTTCTTCCATCCCAGCCCTTCTCTCTAAAAATAATGAATAAAATCTTTATAAATAAATAAATGAGTAAATAAAATAACATACTTCTGTCATTATTCCAAAAGTAGAAAGCTGTACTTGAAGTTGTTACAGTACCAAAAGGTGAAGAAAAGAGAATTACTTATACCTTACTTCATACGTTATTTTAAAATGTTGATGACTGGCTGAGTTGAGAGTACTAAATGCATATTTATCCCCAGATGTAATGGTAACAGGAGTTACTGGTAGTTATTTCAAGTTCCAAACTGAGCATAAATGATAGCCAAATTTTTCAGATATTAGAGTATTTATTCAGCATCTTCAAGATGAACAAATCCACTACTATCCCCAGGAAAGCATAAAAAGAAAACTAACAAGTTTAAGGGGAGAAAAAAAGCACCATATTTTAATGAAAAAATTGCATTATAACAAGGACACTATACATTAAGTTACTATATATATGTACACACATATATACATATATATGTGTGTGTGTGTATATCTCTCTCTCTCTATATATATATATATACACACACATTTTTTGAAACTTTTTAAAAAATCCCGGTACAATTGAATGGCATGTTTCTCATACTCACATGATTAGGTATTTTGACAGAATATAAAGATGAAATACAAGCTGGTGGGCCTCAAAATTAGAAACTTTAATGCAGGTCCAGATCCCAAAATCTGATTTCTATCACTTTCATGACTTTTAGACAATATTTATGCAGTATAATACATACAAGCTTTTACTTTTACGTATGTTAACTGCTTACATAGAATATTGGTACTGAGGAAAATGCCCACGATGGCTGCGTTTATCTATAATTCATTGTAGTATATATAAAGTTCACTTGGAGACTTGGAACATAAAAATCACACTGAAGAAACAAGTTCATCTGTAATTATAAATATATAAGTGCTTATTTTGAATGTCCAACTTACTACTATAGATGTTACAGCTTGTAGTACACATGACACAAAAGAATACTTGTCAAGCTTTGCTGTCGAGCTGTTAGGAGAATGCCAAATATATATGCTGAAATTTTTATGCACTTGTATTCAACACCCTACATGTTTTAAAAATAACTAAATATTTCAAATATGTAAACATACTTTTTAAAAAATGATGCTAAGCACCTTTAAAATACAATGCTGATACATTATGACTGAACATGCATTTAGAGGACAAATGAACTTTTAAAAACTAACTCACAAACCATTTTAAAAGAGCTACTCATTGAAATACTTACATGACAATAATGATAGTTCCAGTTTCTACCTAAAAACCAAAAGAGTATATCATTAGGGATTTAAACTTCCTTCATGCTTTTTTTCTTTTGTTTTTTTCTTTGTGGGGAGGATGCACAGTAACTTTCTGTCGTTCTGATTAAAAGTAAACAGAATCGGGAGACATTCATGGAGAATGATGTGAGAGAAAAAAATGTTAACTATGTTTTGTTCTTGATGAAGTGCCCAAATCTGAATCCTTGGACATCTCTCATCCTCATTGGTAACTGACTATAGCTTATATCTTAACAAGCATTTCTCTTAGCAACTCAACATCAAAAAATAAAGGAACATTTCCAAAGAAATACAGTTCAATTGGTAACATATTTAATAATCAATTTTTATAATTAAAGGTGAAAATCTATGATATAAAATCTTTAAAGTTTTCATAAAAACTAGAAATAACAAATAAAAAAACATTATTTGCAATGCAACACTAAACTCTAATTAGGACTTACTCCCTTTAAGAACACACAAAGAGAAATCTGCATTTGAGGTAACTAATAGTCGCATTTAACTTACCACAATGTTACAGATTTAGCAGCCTAACGCTTTAAATGCTGGCAGCAAATACTGTCATTTCTTAGGAAATGATAAGCAAATCTTATTAAAACTCATATATGCAAATGAATAGTAACTTTACATTAAATAAGTGTTTAAATAATAAATTTTATATTAAATAGGGTATAAACCTACAGAGCAAAGAATTTTAAAATTCTACCCACTTCTAATATAAGTGTTTTACAATTATATATGTTGTATACCAGAAACTATTAAAGTGAATTAAGAATGGGAGATTAGACTTAGAAAAGCCAAAAAACTCATATTCATGTAAAATATTACTAATTTCACATTATATTCCACATGCTTTGAACATTAAAATCCATTTGAAATCTTTATTGCTTTTAAATATGTCCACAGATGGTCTCCAGGGGGTTGAGGGGATGTCTTTAGATTGATTTCTTCAGTTATAATTGATGTTTCTAGTTTACCAACCTTCCAGAAAACAGGAGCTTATATTCAGTATTTGAAGTAAATATACTTACACAACAAGCAAATATATACAACACATCAGTTGTTTTAGTTTTAATATAAACTAAATTTTAAACTATATGTACTTTATTTGAAGTACTATAAATTCTAATAACAGCAATTCAGTAAGAACTCTGGCATAAAAAAATAAATACAACTCAAATAATTTTCTGACCAGAGCTGAATCTTCAATATAAGATAGAAAAAAATTCTCTGCTGATATCAAAAAGTTCCCCAAATTATCTGTAAACACCATGGAATTCTACTATTCTTTTGGAATTCTCTCAGTTTCTACAGTTTCTACCCATAAGTAGAGTTGTACAATACTGCATAAATTCATGCAATACACATTTATTTTGTTACTAATTTGATTGATTCAAGTTAAAATTCTCAGTACTTACCAAGATCCTCTGAATTTCTACTAGATGACCAATAGTATGTTATTAGTTTGTAGTCACAAGTATAAAAATCAGAATGGAAGAAACTAAAATGCAACTACAATGTCCACAGATGTCAATGTTGAGCTTTGTGTTATGAAGTAAAATCTACTGTTTTATCTTTCCAAATGAGACGGACTACAAATCTTCTCTCATCTCTCTGTCAATTAAGTTTTTTTTTACAACTTTAAAGAGGGAATAAGTTCTTTAAGAAATGAAAAAAATAGTTATCTCTCACACATACAGTTTTGTTTTGTTTTGATTTGGTTATTTTTTTGTTTTTTAACTTATTAAGAAAAATTGGGTACTTCTAGGGAATAAGTTAGACAACTACTTGTGTTCAGGCTATATTACCATAAATAAGTTCAGATGATCTTTTTGTAATACTGGCCTTATCAGATACTCAAAAAACATTAAGAATTATATAAAATAAGAGGTGTAGAATATCTCTTAAGGTAAAAATATGAAATTGGCAACAAACATATCAGTTTTAAATCAAAGTCGCTCATCGAACCAGTCTTTTGTCCACTTAGCACACTGCTGAGCTTTGACAATATTCACCTTCTTTCTATGACATCAGAAGTCACAGGAGTTGTACAATTAAGAAAAGCTTCAATAATTTAGGTAGCAGATAATTTCTTACAGTCCAATATCTTTTTTGCTTCCGTAGACATCGCTGGTTCTTTGGGTTCTTGCTTAACTTGGTTCACAGAAATGGTACCTTCTGGATTTTCTTCAACTTTAAAACCAAACATAAAAGAAAAACCATAAAGGTTAATATAATCTATAACACTAGGATCTTTAGAATTATATGAATCTAGAAGCAAAGCATAAAACAGTAAGAACCAAGTAATTTAGAAAAGCAGTTGGTATATCTAAGAATTTAGTATTTCTAACATCTTAATAGTCATTCACATTAAATTCCTTCAGTATGCTGCTGAAAAAGAGACAAGAAAACTATAGTTATTCTCCTCTAAAGATACTTGACAAAAAAGTAGTCCATATTTTGATAAAGTTAGAGTAGTAAGTAATATTTAAACATAATTATCTTTAAAAGCATATGTGAATAAAAGTCAGGAAGCCTTCCATTATTTCAAAATGATTTGTTTTGCAAACAGCACGTATCACAAATTCACAGATGTGTTACCATTCCCCTATGGTTTCCATATGTAGTCAAATAATAAGAAAATGCTCCCTCCCTAAAGAAACTTCACTACTTAAGTACTTTAGAAAAAATATGCCAGATCTTAAATGATAGCTCTGCATAAGATATATGTTTGTTTATCTAAAATATTTCAGAATGTACTTACCATTCTGATTTCAAAAAACGTATGACCAAATTAATCTAAATGTAGCATACCAGCAGCACTATTGGCAACTGGCAGGTAGAATATCTAAGATAAAATCTTTCTCTCCTTGTCAGGAATATCAGATTTGCAGTTGCTATAGGGAATTGAGGTTCAAGGGACCATATTTGTTCAGAGAAGTGTGTTAAACATGCCTAATGCTTGGCACATATGGGTGTATTAGAGTTTACCCCAAGCCAAAGAGAAAACCAATAGAGGTGGATTTAAATGGCCATGAGAATATATATTCTGGTGAAGTGGTCCCTCAGATCATGAATCTAAACCATGCAAGTTTAGATTCACAGAGGGTCTCCTTTAAAGCAATCAGAATTAGAGATCCCAAAAATAGCTTGGCACAATTCAGATGCAGGAAGCATGTTAGAATGGAAAATGCTTTAGAGGCAACTAGATTTGATTTTAAATTCCATCTTTGTCACTCACTAGATATGATCTTTAGCCAATTAAGTAAACTCTTTGAGCACTGGTTTCCCCAACTGTAGAGTGGAGACACCATTAACTATTTTTTGGAGTTGTAAGGATTGATTCAAGTATATTCCTTTTCCGCCTTTTCTACTAAAGTTCCTCAGTAGTGCCAATGGCCACATTCTTCTGGATAAAATTTCTTAAAAGGAATACTTCCAATGAACTTAGGACAATGAATTTCTTCTGGAAGGAACTATCTCACACTTTTCCTTACCCAGAAGAAAGATGAGAAAAAAAATGTACTTTAAGGATAATCTCTATGAAGATTTTGCTCTTTAAAGCAAACTGCAAGCCCTGGCTGGTGGCACAGTGGATAAGGCGCTGGCCTGTGAACCCAAAGGTCACTGGTTTGATTCCCAGCCAGGTCACCTAACCAGGTTGCAAGCCAGGTCTCCAGCCAGGGCCATAGATGGAGGCAGATGAAAGGCAACCATGCATTGATGTCTCTCTTCTTCTCTGCCTCTGTCTCTTCCCCTCTCTAAAAATAATAAAATAACATCTTTAAAGCAAACTGCAAACCTTTTCCCACAAGTGTGCCCAATCCAGAACAATATGTGGGAAAAGAAGTGACATAGGTCAAGTAGGAGTTAATCATTCATTACTATGTTGACGGGGTTCTTTACAAAGCGAAGGTAAGTAACAAAGTCACACATTAAACTCAAGCCCCCAACTCTCACTTGTTCCCTCTCAATTTCCATGGAACTCAAAACTTAAGTCTGTAATTCAAGATTTTCCTTTTACTCTTTTTATCAGCCCACTTCACTCTATTTTCATTGTTATATTAATTTTTCCATAATAACCTTTACACTAAATAGTTTTTTAAATAGTTTTCCTTTTAAAGTTTATCTTTTTCATGCATTCTAAAATGATCTTTCTAATCTGACATCACCACAGGTAACACTAGGTAATTAGAGAATAATTATAATAGAAAAAAATCAAGTTTAAAAATTATTAAAATTTATGTTTATAAAAATTATTTCCTGCCCTGGCTGGTGGCACAATGGATAAGGCCCTGGCCTGCAAACCCAAAGGTCTCTGGTTCAATTCTCAGTTAGGGCACCATAACAAGGTTGCAAGCCAGGTGTCTAACCAGGTCCGTAGCTGGGGGCAGACGAAAGGCAACCATACATTGATGTTTCTCTCCCTCTTTGCCCCTCTCTAGAAATGATAAATGGAATCTTAAAAACAAAAAAAAATATTGTTCCCTTTTTCTTGTAGTTTTACTTGATTTATTTAAAAATTATAAACCCACTGAGTAGAAAGTATAGTTTTTTTCCTATAGTGTAATAGTGGTGATAGCCCATTAAGTTTTTTTAAGTAACTTGATTTTAACTTACTAAGAGCTGGATGGCTGCCTATAATCTGTATTGGAATGGTCTGCACGTTTTCCAACAGAATCCGATGAACACTTTCTTCCGGATTCTCTGTATCCTCAACATCTCCAACATCTACCAGCTGATCCACTGCAACCAGATTTTGATCTGGTCCTGAAAGGTTACTCACAGTAGAGGCAATATTGTTCTGGGTTAGGCACGTATCTGTTTGAAGGCTATGTCTTTGACCAAGCTGTAGAGAGCGATTACTCATTACAGCACTTCCTACTGAATCCGGCAGTCTTGAAGGACTGGAGGAGAAGTGGTTATTTACTGATATCAGAGCCGATGATCCATTAGGAGAAGAGAATCTTGGTTGCAACTGTAAACCCTTTTAAACCAAAAATAGTAACATCAAACTGTTTTAATTTACTATATAAATTCTTTTGATACATAATTGGAATAAAATATAGGAGTAGAGTTAGTAACAAATATTTAGGAGGACAGAAACAAGAACCAAAGGAAAAGTAGTACAACTAAATTTTATTACATGCATGGTCAACTCAAACATTTTCAAAACATATTGTTTAAATTATTGTTTTAATCGAGATACAAAAAGCCAGGATATTAATAATGAAAATATCTTTGATCATTATTATAATTCTATAACAATTCTATAAAACCCCTAAGAGAAGAAGGGGCAGGGGGATGAAGAAGAAAGAAAAGGGCCTCACAGTTGGTTATAATACTTGATTTCTACCTGAAGTTGTGTGAATATTTTTGGTTGAAATGAAGAAAGTGAGGAGAGCAAGTGGCCTGGTTCTGGAGACAAAGAACGCCTTGTCTGATCTGCTTCCACTTTAGTGGTAGTTGATTCTCCTGGTGAATTCCCTAAATTACATAAAAAAAAACAAACTATTAAAACAAAACAAAACAAAAAAACTGTATTGCTTCCAGGATACTACACTTTATTATAGCCTTAACTATGAGAATTAGAATAAAAATAAGTCAAAGGTTTGAAAGCTCTTTAAGAAGTTATCTAGACCACTATTTCCAGAATCTGGTATATAATCAGAATCACTAAGGGAACTTTAAAAAATATAAATTCTCAGGTTCAACCTCTGTTTAATTTAATTTAGTATATCTAGGATGGAGTAGAAAATGATTTTTTTTTCATTGAAAGACTCTACATCTGTGACTGTAATCAAGTTCGTTTTCTATGCCATGATTCTGGATTATAAACTCAGCAGTCATTCTAGATGATTCCCACTCTTTTACTTCTTTCTTGCATTATTCAGTCAATAACCAAGGCCTTTGAATTCTACTTTTATAATAACTCCTAAATCTTTCAAATTCTAATATAAATGCTACCACTGTAGTTAAACCACTGTCACCTTTCAAATGGACAGCCGAAAGAGCCTCCTTAACCTGTTATCCAGTTTTATCTCTAAGTTCCTTGAATAAGACAAGCTCTTTCTTTCTTTCTTTCTTTTTTTTTCAATGTATGGTTGTCTTTCACCTGCCTCCAGCTACGGATCTGACTGGAGACCTGGCTTGCAACCTAGTTATGTGCCCTGGCTGGGAATCGAACCAGAGACCTTTGGGTTCGCAAGCTAGTGCCTTATCCACTGTGCCACCAGCCAGGGCCTAAGACAAGCTCTTTCTTGCTTAGCCTTCAAACATAGCCTTCTTTTGATTGGCAAATTCCTATTCTTCAGTTTAAAAGTCACCTTTTCAAGTGTTACTTAGTCCCTGAACTAAATTTTCACAATTTTGCTATTCCCACACAATTTTGCAAAACTATGTTATGGCACTTTGCCTAATAGTAATTAATTAGAACATACTTGTTTACTATCTTTTTCTCTTGCTAAACTTTGAAATTAAATGAAGAAACTTGTTCTTTCCTATGCCCAGCATTTACCATAGCATGTGAAATATGTGCAGAACAACTAATGCCAAAGATTTTGAAAATTATTCTGTAGGCAGTGACTCAAAGGTTAATAAGCCAAAGAATAAAGAAATTATTGTATTGTATATAGTTATTCATAAATTTATTCTAAAGCATTTATTTGGGCATTAACGCTTTAGCAAGCATTATGCTACGAACTAGGTATAATAATTTGAATAAAATATAATCCTTGTCCTTGAGGCACTCAAATCATAGCGAAAGATTCAGATGTGTAAGCAAACGGATACCATGTTAAATGAAGAGGTAAACACAAAAGAGTGAATACCTAACTTTATATAAAGTGCTCTCTTTATCTTGTTATAAAGAGAGCACCTAAAGCCAAAAAGATCATTATTTGAGCAGTAAGTGAAGTTTGCCAAGCAGAAGAGGACAAATAACATTTCCAGAAAAGAAAACAAAAGGGCTGAAATAAGGTTGGGCTATAGAGAGAAAATAGGAATAAGAACATATGAAAAAAAGCAAACAATACAAAAGGAACAACAGCTTCCTGATCTTAGGGTTATTACTGTTGGGATTGGCCTAAATTTATAGTAAACTGCTAGTAATTAGACTCAAATTTCAATCATAAAGAAGAATAAAAGCTGACTGTAAGAGGAAATTTTGATGTATCCTAACATAGTTGCTCTTGTCTCTTTGGACCATGGTTTTCTTATCCATAAAATTTGATTAGATAATCTCTTAAATGTCTTCCAGTTTTAACATTGTTTGATTTTATATTTTAAAGATATTTAAGATAGCCTACCTTCTGCAAATGTAACTGTCACAGTCTCTCTGAGAATATTCCCACTGTCTGAAGTCCACTGAAGCTAAAAAGGGAACAGTCACTTCAGTGAAAATAATATTGAAAAATATTGTAAAATATCAATACAAATGTCACATTTTATTGTCATAGAGTACTTGTGTTTTATTCTGTAATCACTCTCTTCACTTATTCATATCTCAATGTACAAGTATACTTCACCATCCAAATGCACTAGCTTCCCAAGTTCATATAGCAAGACATTGAATAGCAAGTAAAGGTGGCAGGTGGCAAGGGCCATTGCTAACTAAACCAGTGTGCATCTCTGAATTTTGAATAATGAATAATTAAGAGTTTTGGATAGCAAAGAATAGTAGCCCTAGAGTAATAAATATCTAAATCTATTCAGTTGCTGAATTTGCATAGTAAAAATGTGGAAAGTAAACATCATTACTGCTGAGATTTTAATTCAATAATCACTGCCTATATTACAATTAGTAGTTTCTGGGGAATTATATTAATTTCTTCATACTAGAAAAATGACCAATGTTCAGGGAGAAATTATCACAGCATGAGGTAACATTAATATCCATAGATGGCACATGAAACTAACATCATTATTTTGTTTATCCAAGTCTGAACTATTCTACTTAAATGTACCCATCTACTTAAAAGATGGTAAGATACAGTGTATAATCAATAACTGTCAGTTAAATGAATAAGATATACTTTTTATAGTGATAAACTATGTTGATTTTTAAATGAAAATAACTATTATTATTACAGCCAGAGTTGGAAACTCACTGGTTTTTCTTCTCGTGAGAGTAATTAAAACATTTAGTCAAATCATCATTCAAGAATTCATAGTATTTACATTTTACAAAAAAAGTAACCCTAATTTTCTTATATCATAGTTATTTACATGGCCTAACAGGACCATCCTTATTAGTCCAAATAGCAACAGATGCTAAGAAATATTCTGTACTAAAACATACCGTAGCTGGAATAATCTCTGAGTTATATACATTATCTCCATTTTTCAAGGATTTCTGTACTTCATGGATGTGATTTTTTATATCATTTACAGTTGGAAAAAAGGATAAATTATGTCTTTCAGGTACCTCATCAGGTTTGAACAGTTCCCTTTCCACAAATTTTCTGTGAAGAATATAAAATAGAATAAAACATAAGTAAATCTAGCAATTTACTTTAGATCACATGAGAGATGGTTCTTTTTAGTATAAACTTGTGTCAAGCATGGTTTACAGGTTTATAAGTAGTTTATATTTTTCCACTTCAATTTTCCCACACACATTAAACCACAGAATTCATTCAGATGAAAGAAATGTAATATTTATATTGGTTAAACAGATGTATATCTTAAGAGTGAGCTCTATATTTTTATGAATTTAAAGGAATCACTATTTTCTTTCTTATCCTCACCTGACATTTCCTCATTACTTTTAGAGAGAAAGGGAGGGAGAGAAACATTCATCTGAGAGAGAAGCATTAGTTCGTTGCCTTCTGAACACACCCAACTAGGGATTGTTTGAGCTTGGACCGGGGATGGAACGCACGCAGACCAGGGACTGAACAGCAATCTAGCCATGCCCCGACCAGGAATTGAACCCACAACCCTTTGGTTACCAGACGATGCTCCAACCAAGCAAGCCACACTGGCCAGGGCAAAGGAATCACTATTTTCAACTTACTAGGTCAGGCATTGTTCTGAAAACTTCACATCAAGTATCTTTTTTTTTTCCTTTTTAAATTTATTTTTAGAGAGACGGGGAGGGAAGGAGAAAGAGAGGGGGAGAAATATCAATGTGTGGTTACCTCCTGCATGACCCCAGCCGGGAATCCGGCCCACAACCTAGGAATGTGCCCCAACTGGGAATCGAACTAGTACCTCTTTAGTTCGAAGGCCAGCACTCAGTCCACTGAGTTTCACCAACCAGGGCCAAGTATTTCCTTTAAGACTTCCTATAATCCTTTAAGGTACACTTAGCATTACCACTTCACAGATAAGAGAACTGAGTGCTGTAAAAGTTAGTTAATTTGCCCAACATTATATACCTACCTAGTATGTAAGAGATCTTAGGCCTACACTCAGTTTATCTGCATAAATAAATATTATATTGCTTCCTAAAGGCATCAATTAATATCATGTAAAGTATGATCTGCTTGCCCTGGTCGGGTGGCTCAGTTGGTTAGAATGTCATTCCATACACCAAATGGTTGCGGATTTGATTCCTGGTCTAGGCACATACCTAGATTGTAGATTTGAGCCCCAATGAGGCACGTATAAGAGGCAACCGATTGATGTTACTCTCTCACATCACTGTTTTTCTTTCTCTCTGCCTTCCTCTCTAAAATCAATAAAAACATATCCTCAAGTAAGAACTAAAAATGTTTTTGAAAAATATGATCTGTTTGTACTTTACATGTATATAAAAGATAGGAATAGAAGGCAGATTGCTATATAATTATATGAAAATAGATACATAAAAGGTATGATAGTTACATATGTGTGTGTCTATGTATGTGTGTGTGTGTGTTTATATATATATATTTATTTATTTATCTTTCAGTAAACCATACCACAGAGCTGCATTATACCTTTGTTCTTAAGATTCAGGTCATGTAAATAGTGGACAGCTTTAACAGATTCTGGTTCTAGTCTAACAATGCCTTAATGGAAATAAATATAAAATGTCTAAGAAATTTGCTAAATAAAAAAATAGTATTTAATTAATAAGTGATTCACGAAGCTCTGACTGGTATGGCTCAGTTGTTTGGAGCATTGTCCCATAAACCGAAAGGTTCTGGGTTCAATTCCTAGTCAGCCACATGCCTAGGTTGCAGGTTCAGTACCCAGTGAGGGCTCATACGAGAGGCAACCAATCAAATAATCCATGGAAATACTCTTTGTCTGATTCAGATCAGACTATACAATAAACAGTACAATCAAGGTCCGTGAGGTCCCAGAAATCATGGCAATAAGCACAGGCTGTAGAGTCAGACCTAAATTTCAGCTCTGCCTCTTACTCTTATGCCAGATATTTAACACTCTGAGTCAGCATGTTCTCTTCTGCTGATTAGGGACAAATGAACTTTATAGTCATAAGAATGAAGGAGATCACATGTATAAAGTGCTTAGCACAATACCTGGTGTACATCAGCGACCTGACAATAATAGTTCGTTATTATTATATCCTGAGTATCAATAAAACTAGACCAGACTGCTATATAAGCAATTTCATTAGACAAAGAACTACCTATTTTTTCATTGTAATGAAATTTAATTGTATTTCAAATAGGTTTTAATAAGTACCCTGGTCTTAGAGGTTTTAAAATCTTTGGTTCTGCACAGGTATTTTTCTGTAAAGGTATTTATTATATAATTAAATTCATACACCATTTAGAATTTGGCAAATCTCAATGTGGAATATCCTAAATGAGTAAGTGAAATTACATGGCCTGTAAAGCATCTATTGGAAAAATGATCAGTTAATAAATAAGATTTAGAGTTTTATTTATTTATTTTTAGAGAGAGAGGGAGAGAAGGAGAAAAAGAGGGAGAAAAACATCCCTGCACAAGAGAAACACCAAACTGTTGCCTCTCACACACCCCTACCCAGAGACCTGGCCACAGCCCAGACATGTGCCCTGACTGGGAATCTAACCAATGACCTTTAGGTTTGCAGGATGATACCCAACCACTGAGCCACATTTAAACAGTATATATCCCAGAAAATGTCTATAATAGTAAGTGTATTTTTTAGAGCAACAAAAATGAAAAACAATTTGTTTCTACTGTACCTTAGTTGTTTCCTTACTGCATACACTTGTTCTATTCCCTGTGATACTAATTCTTGAATCTTATGTGCTACTTGAGGATGCAGACGTGAGGGTAATGTACAATTCTCATCTCTAACTGTAGTTTCTTCTTCTTCAAGAGAGGATGTAGGAAAGGGGGAAGGTGACAAAGGGAGGGAAGGAGTCTCTAATTCATGATACTGATGTGCTCGCTGTGTAGGTAACTGTACATACCACCTGATAAGAGAAAATATCTAAAATTATATTATTAGACAAAGACAAGAATTGTAATAACCTATGTTATTACTAATGAAGAGAAGGAATAATTTCTTAAGAAAAATTATATATTATTTTATCACATTGAATATAAATTTAAAATGTTCTCTGATTAATCTCTGCTTAATCTTCTAAGATTGCCTTTCAACCCAGTTAAATAAAAATCTTTTTTTACCAAAATTTTTACTATGGCCCTAACATTCAGGAAGGTGGATTTAAGTATATATGAAAATTGTATTTTAAATCACATATTAAGTAAATTTCTCCTCAAAATAATGAAATAATTTACATCGTCATTTTTTGAATCATAAATTTTCCTATTCTTTTACCTTTCTGTCCCTAGATTATAACTTATGCATTGCACCTATTATTCCTTTATAATTATAAAGGAATTATAATTATATAAATTATAGAGTGGATCAAAGAGTGGATATAATTCGGAGTCTACACGTCGAGCTAGCTATGTGGGTGCTCTGACAGAAGCTCAACAAACTGCCTCTATAGCGTTCCAGCTCCTACTATCCCAATGAGCAAGACAATCAACCAAAAGATAAGTACAGGTCTCTCATACAGTAGGACAGTACCAAAACAAACAAACAAAAAACAAATGCTAAGAAAATGAATTGATATGGTAGAATATTGTTTTAATAGACATATTTATACAAAATGTTTGCAATGACTGATATTGCATGAAATGGAGCCTACATAAAAATTATATGCAATTTCTCCAAACCAAAGCATCTAATTTATTGACTATTCATTTTCCATTTATATGAAAGTTTTTTTAAAGATCACACAAAAACTATGGTCCATACTCTTAACCCCATTATACAAATGCACATTCTTCACCTGGACTGACACATAAAAAAAAATCAGAAAGAAAGCTAATATTTCCTTTTATTTAAAGATCTTAGGGATTTAGGGAGCCAAAAATATGGGGATGGAAGACGATTTGACTTTGGGTGGTGAGCACACAATGCAAAATACAGATCACGTATCATAGAAATCTACCCTTGAAACCTATATAACCTATTAACCACTGTTACCCCAATAAATTTAATACAATAAAATTAAATAAAACATTTTAAAAGACTTTAGTATAAAAGATAGAAAGTGAAAATTTACGTAGGGGTTAGAATTCATTTTTGACTGCCTCAAGTAATCAAAGATAGGTTAAAAATATTCAGGTAACTGCAAGTTCAGCTCCTAGTAAATGTCTAAACAAAGTACTTAATATGTAGTGAAATGTGTTGCTAAATATTATTTGTAATTTTGGAAAAACACTTCCATGTGGTATATAGAATTCTTTGGTCAAATTGAGTGATGACATTTAGCTGATAAACTCAATAGCTTACACAGTGGCAAAGTATTTTAATACCTAGAAAACTGTTAGTGAGAGCTACCTTATGAAAACCATTTCTTTAACAAAAATTTTTACTGTATGTTTTCATTACCATTTAACTCCCTTCTATCTTCCTCCACCTGTAAAAGCCATTTCTTAAAATTAAATAACTAGAAACCATAATTACAACTTTTCTTACAGAAGAAATTCTTGCAAATGGAGGTAATTTATAAAATAAAAGAACTATATAAACATCATACCTAAGAACACCACCAGCATCTACCAGGTTCTTCTTCAGCATGTTAAAGGCTTTCTCTTGCTCCATTCGGATTATTTTCTTATCAATTTTGGGGTCTGTAGGAACTCTATATTCAGGAAACTTTTGCACCTTTTTAATGTAAATTCTTTTGATAAGAAAAAAAGATTTTTTAATTATATTGTAATCTTAAGAAAGCCTAATTTATCAACCAGAACTTTATTGGAAGCATTAAAGTTTAGGGAAAAAATTCCAGTAATTTAGAAAGTGTTCAGAGGATTATGTAAAAGACATGCCATATTCCCAGTGCATCATAATATTTAGCAAATTAACAATCATCATGACTTCAGTAAAAACATCTAAACATTTCTAGATATGAGCATTTTTTCTGGACTTTCCTCTTCTCCATTCTCCTGAAAGCCATCAACACCCATACCTGAATTACTTTAACAGCTTCCTTCTAGGTCTCCAGACATCTAGTTTTCCATTACTAAAATCCACTCAATACATCAATGCCACAATAATTCTTCACATATGCACTATTCTGCTAAAGAATCTATCTGTTCTTTAATCAAGTAAAATTTCTTGGCAGCACTCAAGGCATTCTAGCTTATTTATTTAATTTTACTTTCAATTACTTCAAATATAAAATTGCTTTCCCTATGCAGTTTATCATCTTAATGAAGAAATGACCCTTCCTCCTCTGATACCAAATATACAATCATGCCATATCTTCATTTATATAGTTCTTCCAGCCTATAATATCTTTCCTTTAATTCTCTATCTATCCAAATTCAATCTAAACTTCAGCACCCAATGCTTTCCTATTAAATGAGTTTGCATGGATCTATTCTCTCTCAAGATAGTTAGCTCATCCATACTACACTATCACGTTCTCTAAAAGTTTCTTGTTTACTGATCAACCCCAACATTTTGAGTTCCTCATGTTTAAGTAAAATCTTATACCTCTTTTAGTCTCCCTCTTTCCCACGGCACCCAGTTAGTTGCAGGGAACAGAGTAGATATTCATAAAGTTCTTATAGCGTAATAGAGAATAAAATTATTTCTTTTGCATATAGAGGTTTTATCACAAGTCACATGTATAGTTTTATATTTATCACCCTATGTAAAAACCAGTTGAAAAATTTCCTTCATGGTCAAGTTTGAATATGATCTCAAGTTAACATAACCAGATTAAACATGAAAAGCCTTCTGAACTGGCTTTAAAAACCCCAGAAGGCTGAGGTCTATGATGTAAAATATGATGTTAAAATGTTTCAAACATCAACTAAACCCAACCTTTGCATTATCTTTTAAAATCTTATTTTATCTGATAATACAAAACATTTTCAATGTATGAAAAAAAGAGTATCAGTAAAGGGCATTATAAAAATCTTTCACTGGTTCACATTTTTCACTCTCACCCATGCAATAATAACACTGTAGCCCTAGTTATTCTATCTAAAACGTACTATGTTAGTCTCAAACATTGCTACTATGAACATAATTGGTAAAATCTCTCTAAAAAGCAATTTTCTAATACTTGTCAACATTTAAAAAGAATAAGCTTTGCCCTAGCAATTACATTTCAAGGATTTTATCCTATTGACATCCTTGCACAAATGTATACATAGATACAATATTACTGGGTTGGCCAAAATGTTCATTTAGTTTTTTCCATGCAATGGCTCTCATAGCACTTTTTTTCTGTACCATAGCTCTAGCAGTGATTAGTTTTCTTTAACTCATTCTAAACAATTTTGTTAGATTGTATTGTGGCAGTTGTCATAGCAGCATGTGTTTAAAAAACATCAAAATTGATGAATTCTTGTACAACCATATCATATTGAAGATGGAAGAAAATAGGCAATATTCTCAGTTTAGTATGCTTTATTATTTCAAGAAAGGTAAAAACACAACTGAAATGCAAAGAAAGATTTGTGCAGTGTATGGAGAAGGTGCTGTGACTGATAGAACATGTCAAAGGTGGTTTGTAAAGTTTCTTGTACTGTGGACATTTTGGCCACGTAATTCTTTGCTGTGGGGCTATCTTATGCTTTGGAAGATATTTAGCATCAACCCTGACCTCTACCTACTAGAAGCTGATGGTGGGAGATAATCAACATTCTCAAAATATCCAAATCAGTAAAGTTATTGGTCAAAATGAAAAATCTGTCTCTTATTTTATGGAGAAAATTAAATGAACTTTTTAGCTAAATCAATTATTAACTCCAGCTTTGTATATAATAATAAAGAACATACATTTCAGAGCCTATATGGCCATCATTATAAGTCTAATTAAGTAAATGATAATTCATCCATAAATAGACTATTATATAGCTATTAATAAGAAGGAACCATAAAACTAATGTTGCATGTCAACTATATCTCAATTTCAAAAATAATTTTTGAGAACATTTTAAAATCTTTAAATACTTTTAAAACATATACAAAATCACTCATTTAAAAAGTAACAAGTGATCTTATATACAGATATGGCCACTTTGAGATAGATTTGAATGAATAAAAGCAAAGTATAGAGTAGTATGTGTTGTTACATTCAAGCTAGAATGAAGCTCAATAGCTGTGCAGCAAATGATCAAAATAGGAATTCAGAATGAAAACAAGTCAATGTGAATTCATACTATGAAAAAAGGCACACTATTACCTAAACTTTAAGAAAAGGAAATATTACTAAGTTTTACTTAGATCTTTTACATTTATGACGGTAAAGGAGAATACATATGTGTGTTTGTGTGTGTGTGTGTGTGTACACATATATATACACAGAATATCTTTGGAGGGTTACTCAAGAAACTGGTAAGAGTTGCTGCCGTAAACATTTCACTGTACATTTTTTGGAGCTGCCTAAACTTAAAAAGTGCATATTAGCTATTCAAAAGTATTTACGTACTTAATAAGAAAGAAATAAATGAAAGCTTACCGGGCTGGACAAGTGGCTTTGTAGAGTTGAGAAGACCTGCTTTCCTGCTCACTGATTTTTTTTAACTGGAAACCTTTTCTCCTTGGCCCATACTGACATTCCATTACCACAGCTCTACTCCCTGTGGGCCAAAACCAACTATTGATATTAAATCAAGTATCCATCTGTTCTGGATACCAGATTAAAGATAACTAGATGGATGTAATAAAACAACAATAAAAAAAAATTTTTTTTAATAAATAAATAAAAAGATAACTTGGTGGTGGCAGTGTCAAAATCTGTATTTTCACAAAACCACTTTAGGGAAAGAAAACAGCAATAAGTCTTACTAAAATAAAATGTACAAACAAGCCCTGACTGGTGGCTCAGTGGATTGGGTGTCATCCTGCAAACCAAAAGGTTGCCAATTCCATTCCTGATCAGGGCACACGCCAGGGTTTTTGGCCAGATCCCCAGTTGGGTGCATGGGAAGCAATCCATTGATGTTTCTCTCACACATCAATGTTTCTCTTCCTCTCTTTTCCTTCCCTTCACCTCTCTCTAAAATAAATAGAATATATTTTTAAATATACAAACAACACACCACTAAGACAGTAAGTCAAAGTAGACCAATCCAAGAAGCAGAAACAAATAAGAGTCACCTAAAATGGAAAGACAAAGAAATAAACCCTCAGCAAATGGAAAGGAGGAATCCCTAGGAAGAGTGCAAAATGAAATAGAGGCAAGCACACTCTCAGACATGGAATTCAAAATAATGATAATAGAGAAGCTCAATGAGCTCAGAGAGTTCAAAGAAAACTACAAACAACTCCAGAGGAACTACGAAGAACTCCACAAGAACTACAAAAGAACTCCAGGAAAGATACAAGGCACTTACTGAGAACTATATCTGCATTAAAAAGGACATAGAAACCATCAATAAGAGCCAGGAGGAAATGAAGAATACCATTTCTGAATTGAAGAACACAGTAGGAGGAACCAAAAGCAGGCTAGAGAAAGCAGAGGACTGGATCATCGAGCTGGAGATCAATGTACAAAAAAATTCCCAGGAAGTGCAACAAAATGAAAAAAGACTGAAAAAGAATGAAGAGGTTTTTAGAGAGCTGCAGGACAATATGAAATGTAATAACATCGGAATTATAGGGATATCAGCAGGAAAAGAGGAGCAAGGGATAGAAAACCTGTTTGAAAAAGTGATGACAGAAAACTTCCCTAACTTGAGGAGAGAAAGTGTCATGCAAACTCAGGAAGCACAGAGGGTCCCAAGGAAGATGAACCCAAACAGGCCCACTCCAAGACACATCATCATGAAAATGGCAAATTTCAAAGACAAGCAGAGAATCGTAAAAGCAGCAAGACAGAAACAGCTAATAACATACAAGAGGGCTCCCATAAGGTTATCAGCTGATTTCTCAACAGAAACACAACAAACCAAAAGAAAATGGCAAAAAATATTTCAAGCAATGAAAAACAAAAGCCTGCAACCAAGAATACGCTACCCAGCAAGGCTGTCATTCAAAATAGAAGGTGAAATAAGGAGTTCCCCAGACAAAATAAGTCTAAAAAAATACATCTCCACCAAACCAGCATTGCAAGAGATGCTAAAGGGTCTGCTTTAAGAAGGTGAAGAAACAACTTGGTACATTTACACAATGAAATACTATACAGCAGAAAGAAAGAAGGAACTCCTACCCTTTGCAACAACATGGATGGAACTGGAGAGTATTATGCTTAGTGAAATAAGCCAGTCAGTGAAGGACAAATACCATATGATCTCACCCATTACAGGACAATAATAAACAAAACTAACAACAAGCAAAACAGAACCAAATATATGAATACAATGAATAGGCCTTCAGTGGTCAGGGGGAAAGGGGGTTGGGGGAGAGGGGGAGGCAGAGGCAAGGAAGGGGAGCAATTTAGACAAGAACCCAGTATAAAGGAACATGGACATGGACAACAGGTGGGATTGACTTTGGGGGGAATGGGTGGGTGGGGAGGGGGACAGAGGGGAGCAAAAAGGAGATGGGTGTAATACAACAACAATAAAATTTAAAAAAAAAAAAAAAAAAGAT
This sequence comes from Noctilio leporinus, assembly GCA_004026585.1. Taxonomy (NCBI): domain Eukaryota; kingdom Metazoa; phylum Chordata; class Mammalia; order Chiroptera; family Noctilionidae; genus Noctilio; species Noctilio leporinus. The sequence continues at coordinate 220,208 of PVIW01000791.1, forward strand.
GAAGAAACAGAAAGACAGACAGGAACACAGGTACAAACGTAGATGGGTTAAATGTACCAATCAAAAGACACAGGGCAGCTGAATGGAAAGAATCAACTTTAACTTATGAATGCTTTAAAGTGATTTTGTTATAAATAGATTTTACTAAATAAGGTGCAATTTTGTATATTACTTATATCTACATTACTGCAGGTTAAGTTTTCTTAGATTGTAATAATTTCACAATATGGGAAAATCAGGTTACTTACAATAACTCAGAAAAATCAAATGCAGTTAAGGAAGAAGAAAAACCTAAGAAAGTGTGGATGTATATTAGGTAGAAGATATGCTATCTTTCTGTTACAAAATATGTGCTTAGTTGTAGGTGTGTAATATATAGGTTTTTGTTAGCAATTTATGTTTTAAATAGCAACCAACTAGACATGGGTGTGTTGTGGAATCAAGTCAATCTTTAGGTTAGAAAAGATGCTGAGAATGAAGACCAATTTGGATGGAAGTTGCAAACTACTAAACTATATGATTTGTGTACATAGACAATATATATTCTCATATTAGCATGTAAATTAAATGAGATTCCTTTCAACTAAATTGTGGAAATATACATTTCCAGTTATGAAGGTCCCCAAACTGGGGATACCTGGGAAAAGGAATTAATGCTATAGTAAACTTAATTATTGAAATGTGAACATATGTAATCTCTACCTCAACAGACTCTTCAACAGTTCAGGGGTTAGTTTAGGGCCACATAGGAAATCAACCACAAGTTCAAAAAATAGCTAGAATACTATTGTACAAAATTATTTAAATCCTAGGGATTTTTATTTTTTACCTCAACTTAGTAGACATAATAATTTCTACCCTGGGAACTGGCTGAGCACTGCAAATGCCATTATTTCTGAAGGCTTCAACTTGTAAAATACATGTAGAGGAAAAACAGAGGGTATTGAAAGAAGTAAGACCTGTGCACAGCCTAAATAAATAAATAAATCTACTATTTAAGATGGAAAACTCCAAAAAGACTAAGTTGTAGTTCCAATAGCTTAAAATAAAGTTGAGTTGTATTATTGGAGTGGGGAGGATCTGACTCAAAAACCAAATTCATTTTTTTACTATGGTTTTGGATCTGTCTCTAAGACAACTTTCACAAAAGTGAGTTCTGCAATACACCATTTCTGTGATAGATTTCACAAAAATATAATTTCATAATAAAATAAGTATTAAAGAAGAAAAAATCTGCTTAATTTTGCTACAATATATCTAAAACACTATCATTTAGCATGTAATAGTTATGTAAGCTATTGGCATATTTTAAATTTTTTGTATTATCTCTTCAAAATCCATTATGTACTTTAAATATGTATAAACATATGTATGGATGTAAATGTATTTTTGCATGTGTTCGGTAATATTGCAATTCATATTACTTAAAAGAGTAATTCTTTAAACAAATGAATTAATGTAGGTATTTTGGAATAATGAAAAGAAAACTTTGCACTACTATGATTTGAGAAGCTGACAGAAGGCAATAATTAAATGGTGAATTTTCTGGATGTGAAAGGAAAAAAGAAAAAGTACATATCGGTGGTTACAGAATAGCCAGGGGGATGTTAAGAAGAACAAAGGAAATAGAGAAGCCAAAGAACATACGCATGACTCATGGACATGAACTAAGGGGGGCATTGCTGGAGGAAATGGGGTACTGGGTAGAGGGGGGCTAAAGGGGGGAAATTGGGACAACTGTAATAGCAAAATAAATAAAATATACCAATAAAAACAAAATAAAATAAAAATAAATAAGTAAATAAAATAAAATGTACAAACAACTACGGCTGATGTAGCTCAGCCACAGTTGTGCCAGCCTGTGAACCAAAGGGTTGCAGGTTCGATTCCCAGTCAGGGCACATGCTTGGGTTGTGGGCCAGGTCCCTAATTGGGGAGCTCAAGAGGCAACCATATATTCACTGATGTTTCTCTCCCTCTCTTTTTCTATCCCTTCCCCTCTTCTCTAAAAACAAACAAACAAATAAATAGAAAAGAAATGTACAAGCAAATAAATTTAGAAGTTGATTGTGCCTCAATTAATATGGCTCTGTTGGTTTGGTGTCTTGGTGTCTTTCAGCAAAGCTAATGGTTGCCAGTTTGATTTCCAGTCAGAGAACATGGCTGGGTTGCAGCCCAGTCACTGGTTGTGGCACATGTGATAGACAACCAATCAATGTTTGTCTCACACATTGATGTCCCTCTCCCCTTCTTTCTTCCTCCCTTCCCTTCTCTCTAAAAATAAATAAGTAAAATCTTTTAAAAATAAAGTTGATTGTAATATTTAGCAAATATAGCACATGTTAAAGAAATGAATAAATACCACATTTACTGAATGTCAAATGGCATTTACATACGATGATTTTAATAATAAAATTTACCATTTTATAACTAGAAATTAGTACATGTTACATTTATTAGTAAGGATTAATATAATTTAAATTCTATTTCCTTTTGTAATTATTTATTTCCTTTTTCCTGTTTGGACTGTTAGGATAATGTGATAACTGGTCACTAAGATGGCCCCCAATGACACCTACCTCCCAGTACTCCTGTCCTTGTGTGATTGCCCTCCCTTGAACATGGGCTAGACTTATTTGCTTACTTCTTATGAATATAGATAAATTGACAGGATGTTATTTTTCATTATTTTTAGAGAGTGGGAAAGGGAGGGAGGCAGAGAGGGAGAGAAACATCAATGTATGGTTGCCTTTCACCTGCCTCCGACCTGGCTGGAGACCTGGCTTGCAACCTGGGTATGTACCCTGACTGGGAAGTGAACTAGCAACATGAGTTCGCAGGCCGGTGATCAATCAATCCACTGAGCCACTCCTCCAAGGGCAAGGATGTTACTTTTGATATTAGGTTATAAAAAAGTCTGACTTCCATTTCAGATACTCTCGTGCCCTTGCTTGGATTGCTCTCTCTGGGAAAAATCAGCTGTTATATAGTAAGTCAGCTCAATGCAGAGGGCCACGTGGCAAAGAGGAAAGTCTGCCAACAGCCCCAGGAGTGAGCTTGGAAGCAGATCCACCCCTGTCAAGCTGTGAGGTAACTGCAGGTTCAGGCCACACATTAACTGCAGTTTTGTGAGGGAACCTGACGCAGAACTGCCTTGCTAAGCCACTCTTGGATTCTGACCCACAAAACCCTAAGGTAATAAGTGTTTGCTGTTTTCAGCCTCCAAATTTGGGGTAATTTGTTACACAGTAATAGATAATACAAATAAGTAGAAGTGAAAGCTATAGAGTTTAGATTTTAAGTTGAATTTCCTATATCAGGGTATAGCAAACTTCTAAAATACAAAACCAAAAATCCAAATCATAAATTAAAATGATGATAAAGCTGACATCAAAACATAATACTTTCCCTGGGGCTCAGTGGATTGAGTGTCAGCCTGCAAACCAAAGGGTCTCTAGTTCAAATCCCACTCAGGGCATATGCTTGGATTATGGGCCAGGTACTCAGCAGCAGGTGCTTGAGAGGCAACCACACATTGATGTTTACCTCCCTTTCTTTCTCCCTCTCCTCCCCTCTCTAATAATAAATAAATAAAATCTTTCTTTAAAAAATGTAAAACTTGTACTTAAAAGATACCATTTCTAAAAAATATTTTATTATTTCCAGAGAGAGGAAGGGAGAGAGGCAGACAGGGAGAGAAACTTCAATGCATGGTTGCCTTTCACCTGCCTCCAGCTGGGGACCTGGCTGGAGACCTGGCTTGCAACCTAGTTATGTGCCCTGACTGGGAATCGAACTAGGGACCTTTGGGTTTGCAGGCCAGTGCCTATCCACTGAGCCACCAGCCAGGGCCCCATATTTTTAACAGAAATATATAATGTGGATGTCTGACTATGACTATAGCAATCTTTATGATATTGAAAAATTGGAGACAACCTAAATGATTATTTATAGAAAAATAATTGTGGTTTGGTCATATGCTGACTTACATAATAATTAAATTGAGTTAACTGGGATCTATCAGTATCAATAAAGATAGATTTCATAAATAAGGGTAAGTAAAATTTTACATAATATCTACAGTTTACTATTTTAAATATACAATAAACATATTATATTATTATAAATACCAAACATGTATGATAGTTATAAAAACAACTGGAAAGATACACACCAAATGAATGTAGTGGCTGCTTATGAAGAGTTAAGAAAGGAACTGGAACTAGGGAGGTGGAAAATACTGCATTTCTTTTATAGAATACTGATAACCTGGGCGGAAGAAGTTATATTTATTTTCCTCTAAGTATTTCTCTTTACCCTCAGAAGTCTGGGATGAAGCTGCAACTCTTACAGCTGAACCAGTGCTCCCTTAATCCCAAAATTAATCACTTATTTTTAGGTTCTTTGGGGTGACTCTCTGGGAATTCTCTGAAACTCTACTGCTTTAGTAAACACTAGTGTTTGAGAATACACCTGATACTTGAGGCCTTAATATTAAAATTCTGTGTAATTCCTGCTTGTATGTAAATGCTATAAAGTAATTCAAGAATTATAATCTATAAAAAATAGACACAAATTTGTTCCACAAGACAAATTAAGAGAGGAGAGAATATCTAGATTGAATGAAAAAAAAAAAAAAAAAAACCTACAAGATACACATATTCAAAATAATAAAATTGCTTAATTTGTATTAAATAGTTTTATCTGGAATTTTACTATTTTATTTTCTATTTTCAGCATAACATCTAGAGGAAGGATGATTTGTTTAATACAATAAATATAATTTTATAACATAACAATGGGTCTTACGTATTATAAGTTTTCTTTTTCGTTTAATGTACATTTTTATCAATTAACATTTAGTTACCCTCTACCAAAATGAAAGCAAATCACCTTAGGAAAACCACAGTTTCACAATGGATCATGGCTACTGCTGAACCTTTTAAAATATTTCTTTCAGAACGTACCTGCATTGACAAACGGAATTCCATCATATGGGACATACTGGGATTTCCACATCAAACGTGTAGCTGGCTTGGCTGGGCTTGGAGATTGGCGGGTCCCCCAAACACTCCGTGTTTGCTGTTTGTGAAATGTTAAAACACTTTCTAATTCAGTCTCACTTACACAGTAGCCCCGGTATGAATCTCCAATTTTCTGCATGTAGTAAAAAATTAAATAACAAAATTATTACCAAATATATTTTCTTGTACAAAAAATTTAACTACATGATTGTCTAAGATGAAAGACTTATCAGCTCTCAAAAGAGAATGTCATTTCTTCCCTCAGATCAATGGTCTATTATAACCAGGGGATCTAATCTGAATTCAACCAGCTTCATCAAATAGATATTGTCCAGATATTTGTCAGAGAATGTCATACTCTTTGTCACATTTTTTTATCAAAATATTGTTTGAGACAAATAATATTTAGGGAAGATAGTTTGGAGAACATATCATGTATCTATTCTTCCAGACATTTAAATTCTACCCCGGCATCTAACCAAATCAACATAACACTGGCCACAATGTACTGGTTCTCTATGGGACTTCTTTACTGAAACTGATTTTGATATGATACAATCTATTTTGAAAACTTAAGAAAATTACAATATATCATATAAAAATTACATCAAAGAATTTGTTCATTATACCAAGATTGTTTTCATGAAGATCCTCTTCTGAGAGAAATTCCTGTCTGGCCTTAGAACCAAAAATAGGTAATGGGTTGTTTTTTGGGTTTTTTTTTTTTTTTTTTTTTTTTTTTGGTAGCTTATGGAAATTAGCATAACTACTTTTTCCTAATGGACAAAGAATTTACTGGTTAGTTAGGTTTCCTCTTTTGCACATAAATGCGTGCTCTTTCTTTCTCTCTCTCCCCCAGCAGAGTCTGAATTTCATCCTCCCCCATAGACTGAAAATTGTGACTCCTACCCCTGACTTCCTTCAAAATCTTCAGATGGTTTAGAATTGTACCCCTGGGCTCTGGCGGAGGGTGGGCAGAGCAGACTAGAGCTACATGAGGAGAGTCAGGTTGGCGGCCCTGGAGAGAGCTGAAGAGTCAGCTGCCAGTAACCCTGTGTTCAGTCATTCCCCATACTGAAGAAGCCATCAAAGGGGGGGAAATTGGGACAGCTATAATAGCATAATAAATAAAATATACTTAAAAAAAACAGAAATAGCTAGATGACCAAATATAGAATATTACAAGCAGGTCACTGAATATCATGTTATGTTTGTCACATAGTCATTAATGAACAACTTCAGTGTTGGTTATCATTTTAAATCAAAGACATCTCCGAATTTTTAATTACTGTTTTGTTATAGCAATGATATACTTCTCTCTGACCTTTCCCTAATCAATGAATAAAGTAATACTATCAAAAAAAGTGGACATTTTGGGATGAATTATAGTTCACTAAGTGAATCTAGGTAAGGATTATTTTTAACTCACCTCACAGCTCCTTAGACGGCAGGCCCACATAGGTGTGTTAGAAGAAAGTTGCTGAAGAGGATCCAGAAATGGTTCTTCGAGCATTCTGTAAATACATATTACAAATTACATACACATGGTATTCAACTGCTTTATTCTCTTAGCTACTCACAAAGACAAAATATTGATATAATCAATATGAAATATTAATAATGACAGATTGATCTGTAGGCATATTAATTATAATTTTCTTTAAGCATGACTATTTTAGTGCCTGCTAATGAAAAGGCCCAAGTTAGGTCTTCCAACTAACTACCTGTAGTTCCAACAAATTCAAGTATTTTATATCTCTCTCTAAAAGCTTATTTTATACTCTTCTCATTATATAATTATTTTCATTCATCAAAAAAGAAGCTAATAAAACATCTTCAAATGACAGATGCCATTGTTAAGAATAGCATATTAGTCAAGTTCTAAGACTAAAGGTCATAAGTATTGTTAATTTTAAAATACTTTCATATAACAAAAGAATATTCATCATACAAATACCATTACTTATATTTCCCTAAGTTATTATAAAGTGTTATTTTTAAGGCAAAAGTAAAAGTTGAACACTTTACCAAAAGGAATTAAATACATAAAAATGTGATGAAACCATTAAAAATTTTAGGAACTAAAATGAGTATTTTTTTATTCTAAAAATTCTGTTAGTGTCCAATGTTTTCAGGTTGCTTCAAAATATCACAGGCAAGTGTTGCTGAGGAGAACCAGCATTTTGCACATTTATAATTTCTATAGTAAGCCTCCTTGTTTCCAAGATGCCCTTAAAACAAAGATATATTTGATGATGGTTTATTCTATTTCCCAAATTGCTCATCATTTCTAAAGTAAGCCAGAGTTAGATATAATAACAAACATTTCTATGGTGATAACAAAATATGAGCTCCTCTTTTCCACTGACTCACCTGGTCACTGTCATTTTGGGCAAGGTGAGGGACGCTTGTGGATGAAGAATGTAACTACTGTTATCGTCCTCTAAAGCATCCACTCTCATAGTTGGTAAGTTTCTACGACTGCGCTTCTCTTCAGAGGCATCTTAACCACAATTACAAGAACAAACGACATCAGTATCTTGAATCTGAGAATGTAATTAGCTAGATTTACATATTTGAAATAAGACAGGGGAGATATGCTTTGAAACTAAAGATAACAAAACTTACAATGCTTTATTGAGAATTTCTCTGATAAACTTGTTTACTTTCCAATTGTGATGCTAACTACTAACTGATATAATTAAGTTTTTGGAACTTGTATTGAATAACTAGGATATAAGTGGTAGAAGTAATTTTTATACATATTAAGGGCTTCACAATATAATAGGAAAATACAAAACTGATTTTTTTGTTTCTATAACATATTTATAATGTTTTCTGCAAACTATGTTTTTTCTTACATTTTAGTGATTATTAACAAAGACAAATAATCATACCACTAATGTAAAAATACCTACCCCAAATCATTAACTATGAACAAGCAACAAAACTATTATTAACAACATAGTGTAGCTATGATGTTAGAAAAGAGATTTAGACAGAGGGGAGCAAAAAAGGGGATGGATGTAATACAACAACAATAAAATTTTTTAAAAAAAGAGAAGAGATTTAAATAGATGGAAAAGCAAGGAAAGGAAAAGGAAGAGAATAGTGATATTATTAAATAGGTAAAGAAAAAATAAAATGAAAAGAAACTGGGAATATGAGCCTCATTTCTGAATCTGAAGGAAAAAAGGCAAGAAAAAAAGATCAAAGAGGATGAAAAGAATCCTAAAAAAGTAGCGCTAAGTCACACAGCTAACAAAAACATTAATAAAAATACAAATGTAAAATTTTCTCCAGTAGCTATTAGCACTACATTTTTGTTATTGTTGTTGTTATTATTATTGTTATTATAATTAAGAAGAATTTCATTCATGCTCACTGGTCATTTGGGAGGAACAAGAGTCAACCAGCTTCATAGAATTCCAAAATGAAATAGACAGCTAACCTAGACAGGAGTTGAAAAATGAACTTGAAATTTATTTGGGCTATGAAACTTTTTCTAATTATTCATTTACAATCTTACCCAAAGAAATCAATTTTAGCACTGACTTTCATGTGATGATTTTCCTAAATATGTATTTCTTTCTTTAAAACAGTCTAAAATCCCCTATGTCCCATTATTACTCACCCCGCGGACTATTCATATCCACAAGCTGCCCTTGAGGTATAAGCACTTGTGCCATTCCTGTCTGGGTAGATGGAATTACACGAAGCACCTGTCCATTTTCTAATGAGCTGGCAACAATCATCTGGAAAGCATTAAAAAAAAAATCAAATGCATAAGCCTAAAATAACAGTTATTACTTAAATTAATAAAGACATGCCTACCTCTTTGGTTGATACTATAATTTATTTTATAGATGAAAACACTGAGACACATAAAAATTTTTTTCAATTAAAAATTTTTTTTCCAAAGTCTCACAGCCAGTAAGTGCTAAAACTAGGATTAAGAAAGGCAGTTTGACCTTATGTTCTATTATCTTAACCACCTACGGTCTTACTCATTACACAAAGGTGGTATCTAATGACTTAGTAATTGAACAAAGGTTTGATGGAACTGAATATATATTTTTTTTTATATTTGGTGTATTATCCGTACGTTTTTGACCTACTTGTGTGGTAATCACTGGCATTTTAACTCATTTCATAGTTTTAAATTAAAACAGTAATTTATTAGATATCTACTTAAATGGTGTTTGCTTTTATACCTCTGCATTTATATATATTTATATATATATATCCTGTCTTCCCATAGGGAATACTACAGAGTCCCCAAAAGTCTAAAAACAGAGTGAAGAGTTTATTTATTATACTTTTTTCAGTTTAATAACTGAACCAATTGCCACAAATTTAGAAGAATGTCAGATAAAAAGGAGTATAAAGGTGAAGAAAAACACTTGAGCTATATGTATAACTAATAAGTTGTTTATATAATAAGTTGAATATATAACTAATAAGTTATTTGAAATAACTTTATCCTATAGTTCCAGATTTTTTGAGCCCATAAACTTCATTACCTAGTATACTACTTTCTACTGACATAATGTTATTGTTTTATCTCTACCTAGTGCAAGTAACTCTCCATTATTCATTCCACTCCCAGAATTCCTTTTAGCTATATGAAACATTGCTGATGCCTGATAGAGACTGCATTCCTCCTTTTAATTGGTTCATTTGAAAAAATTAAATTAATAAAAATAACCTCAATAAATATAATCATAAGCATTTTTCCAAAAGCTAAGAGTAGGAATGGTTTCCCTACCCCCAATGATTATCAAGTTTCTTGAGATAAAAATATGTTGCCATACCTCATCACTACAGCATGAAAAAGCACTGTCAACTGGGAGGATGATAACTGCTTTACATCTGTTGAGTCCATACTAAGTGGCAGGCCGTTACATGTATTAACTTATCTAATGCTCATTACATGTATGTGAAGTATATATATTTTACACACAAAAACAACTGTAGTACAGCGGTTACAAATTTTATGCAAGGTAACACAGGGCTAGAAATTTAAACCCAAGCACTTTGACTCCTTTTAATTACAACTGCACTGCCTCCTGATCCCTGATGATGTTATTTAAACCTAAGGAAAGATAAAAACAAAACAATACAAAATGCTCTCTTGGATTTAAAAGGCAACAGTAATAGTATTGTTTTAAATTTTTTACTCCTTGCCCTAGGAATCATATTGGCAAAAACATTGCTACAGAGGATGTTTGACATTATACTGTTTTCTTCTAGGATTTTTAAAATTTCATGACATACATTTAAGTCCTTTTGAGTTTATTTTGAGTTTATCCATTTTGAGTTTATTCTTACATACGGTGTAAGCTAGTGGTAAGAGAAACAAATTAAAAATAAACAAATGGGACAATATCAAACTGAAAGGTTTCTGCCAGCAAACGAAACCATCAACAAAATGAAAAAGGAACCCACTATATCAAAAAGAATATTCACCAATGATGCATCTGATAAGGGGTCAATTTCCAAAGTATATAAAGAACTTAGGCAACTCAACACCAGGAAGACAAACAATCCAATTTAAAAAATGGGCCTAGGACCTGAATAGACATTTCTCCAAAGAGGACATACAGATGGCCAATAAACATATGAAAAAATGCTCGATGTCACAAGTCATCGGACAGATGCAAATTAAAATCACTGTGAAAACCCTGGCTGGTGGCACAGTGGATAAGGTGCCGGCCTGCAAGCCCAAAAGTTGTGCCCAGCCAGGGCACATAATCAGTTTGCAAGCCAGGCCTCCCGCCAGGCCTGTAGCTGGAGGCAGGTAAAAGGCAACCATACGCTGATGTCTCTCTCCCTCTCTCCCTTCCCCTCCCTCTAAAAATAATAAATAAAATCTTTTAAAAAATCACTATGAGGTATCACCTCACACCTGCCAGAATAGCTACCATCAATAAATCAACAAACAAGTGCTGGCGAGGATATGGGAAAAAGGGAACCCTAGTGCACTGCTGATAGGAATTGGTGCAGATTGATGCAGCCACTATGGAAGACAGTTTCCTCAAAATATTAAAAATGGGCCCTGGCTGGTGGCACAGTGGATAAGGAGCCGGCTAGCGAACCCAAAGGTCGCTGGTTTGATTCCCCAGCCAGGGCACATAACTAGGTTGCAAGTCATGTCTCCAGCCAGCTCCATGGCTGGAGGCAGATGAAAGGCAACCATACATTGATGTCTTTCTCCCTCTCTGCTTCTCTCCCTTCCCTTCTCTCTAAAAATAATAAAATATTTTAAAAAATATATTAAAAGTGGAACTGCTTTTTGACCCCACAATCCTATTTCTGGAGATATATCCTAAGAGTCCTGAAATAGTAATTCAGAAGAATATATGCACCCCAATGCTCATAGCAGCATTATTGACAATAGTCAAGACATGGAAATAGACAAAGCGCCTATCAGCAAAAGGGTGGATAAAAAAGTTGTGGTAGACTATTTACATAATGGAATAGTACACAGCCATAAAAAAGAAGGAAATTTTACTTTTTGAGACAAGCATAGATTATTATGATAAGTGAAATAAGCCAGTCAGAGAAACACAAATATTGTATGATCTCACTCATATGTGGAATCTAATAAACAAAACTGATTAACGAAATCGAAACAGGGGCATGGATACATACAAAAGACTGACAGCTGTCAAAGGGGAGAGGGGAAGGGGAATTGGATGAAAGAAGGTGAAGAGGTTAGACAAAGAACATACATGCTTAACTCACAGACCCAGACAACAGTGTGGTGATGGCCAGGGGGAAGGAGGAAAAGAGGCAGGGCAGGGGCGGCAAAAGGGTAGGGGACATCTGTAATAGTGTCAGCAATAAAATTAAAGTTTAAAAAAATAAAAATTCTTTACTCCTTATAATGAGATTAAATATCTGTGCAGATATTTCATTAATTCTTAGAAAATAAAAGTGCTGTGGGTATTTTAAAATTCAAATAAAACATATATTTATAACTTAATCATATGAAAATGTTATAATTAAGACTTATTGTGTCCCAAGCACAGTAAAAATCTTATTTTTCCTCCTTAGCTTACTCTACCTGGTACCTGAAAGACTATTTTCTTTTGTTTTAATTTTATCATTTTTAGAGAGAGGGGAAGGAAGAGAGGCAGAGAAAGAGAGGAACATCAATGTATGGTTGCCTTTCACCTGCCTCCAGCTACAGACCTGGCTGGAGACCTGGCTTGCAAGCTGGTTATGCGCCCTGACTGGGAATTGAACCAGCGACCTTTGAGTTTGCAGGCCAGCACCTATCCACTGAGCCACCAGCTAGGGCTTGAAAAACTATTTTCAATTCATGTAATTTGATTGTTACTTTTCCTATCACAAAAAAGCTAATTATCATTAATATTTGCTATGAAAACACACATCGATTTGAATAGTCAGCTGCTGGAATACATCCTACTTGTGACCATAAAAGTTATCAGAAAAGTTTGGCTAATGAGTAGCCTCATTATTGGCCTCTTTGTGTACATCAATCTATTAATTCAAAATACCATCCCTGCTTCACTCCAAAACCTCTGCATCCATTTCATATCAAACCACTGAAAAATCTTTACTAGCTCCTTCATAGCTTCTGTATTAAAATATGAAAGCATCCCAAGTGTTCATCAGTAGATGAGTGGCTAAAATCACTATAAGACATTTGCATAATTGAACACTATGAGAATAAATAAATAAAAGAAGAAAATTTTACCTTTTGTGACAGTATGAATGGACCTGGAAGAACATTGTGCTAAGTGAACTAAGCCACTCAGAGAAAGCCAAATACTATATGATTTCACTCATGTGTGGAATCTAATGAACAAACTGAACACTAGACAGACATAGAGGGCAGGATGACAGCTAAGGCGGGGGAAGGGTAGGGAGTGGAGGGATTGAGCAAAAAGAAAAGAGGATTCATGGACATGGACAACAGTGTGGTGACTGCGTGGCAGGGAGGATATAAGGGGGCTAAAGGTTAACGGGGGAAAAGAAGAGAAAGAAAGAAAATACAACTTTTCCAATAAGCTCCACCTGGTGGGGGATGTTGATAATAAGAAAGGTTATGCATGTGGCTGGGGTGGGGGGAATACATGGGAAATCTCTGCATCTTACCCTCAAATCTGTCAGCTTAAAACTGCTCTATTAAAACAAACAGAAACAAAACCCAAAAAGTTCCACTAAATTTCCCAGAATATCACCACTTCTTGATCTTGGATGCTTCTAAAAAAAATCACTTTCTTACACTTCTTTGTTTATTGGTACATGTTTCCTATTTCATAGCTTTAAATAACCCTCTATATCATCTCCTACACCAAACAATGTAAAATTACCTGTATAATCACTCTGTACAGGAAGTATCATACAATTACAAAGAGAACTCTTTTAGAGTCAAACAAATAACTTTAACATGCTTTTTAGGAAAGGAACTATGTGTAATATACTAACCCTTTATACATTTAGACTCCTTGATATTTCTATCAGAACATCTATCAAACTTACTAAATGCTCTGAGATAAACCAGAATAAACATCAAACAACAGGGGAAATTACAAAAGTATTTCATGCTGGACATGAAATATTAAGATGTAGCTGGTTCACATGTAAATTATTTATTGCATATTAACCTCTGCTGGTGATGCAGTATGGTTTTAGAAGCTCATTCTTACTTTGCATTTCAGTCCTAAAGTAGGTCCGGAAATTTGTTGAGTCTGAACATACATAAAAAGCACTTGTCCACACTTGGTCACCTCTCAACCAATTATTCTCAACCTCAGAATATAGCTGGATTATGTGGCAGCAAAAGGACAGAGATTAACTCTGGAATGCTCTAGAGTAGAAATAATAGAAACAAGGAGTAATTTTAGATAAAATGATTGCTTACTTGTATAATTTATAACCAAATTTCTGACTTTAAAAATATTTTCTGAATTAGTAAATATTGTAGAAAATTTATAAAATATTGGTAAACAAGGGCTACATTATTCTTCATATTATTACTAATATAATTATGTTATTAATCAGAAAGCAACCTTACAAGTTAGTTCTTTTCCTTATTTAAATCAAAACTATCTTTCAACTTTTCTACTAAACTACAAACTTGACCGTAAATATTTCATCCAGCAGTTTAAAGCAGTATTTTCATATTTATGCATTGTTATTCACTGACAAATACCATATGGGCCATACTTCTTTGTCTCCTCAATTTGACAGCCTCCCTGTGTTTGCTTTCATGTATTAGATAAAGCTGCCCTACCTGTTACGTTGTAAGGGGTAGAGTACTGGTCAGTGCAGGGTGACCGGTTTCACCGTTCTGTAGCACTGTATGTAGGGGAGGGGGTCATAGAGGGAACACTGCCACTTGCTGAGCACTCATCCTCTTTCCAGTCACTTCACCCACTTCCTGTATGTGACTGGTGCCCCTCTAGCTGTTGCCCTGGTGATGGTCTCCAGAGTGGGTGGGTTTGTATTATGTTCTAGGACCCTGGGATCCCTCTAAATGGACAGTTTCTTCTGCCACCTCCACCTCCACTGGTTTTCAGAGCCAGACGTTATGAGGCTTTATTTTCCTGGTGCTAGAACCATAAGCTGTACAGTCTAGCCTGGGGCTGGGATCAATCTCCAGGTGTCCCTCACAGCTTTTTCTGACACACGTGAATGCAGGCCTACTACTTCTGTCAACTGCAGCTGCTGCCTTGCCACAACCTCTGCCTCAACACTGCCACCTCATCCCCAACACACCACCCTCTCCTCTCTGGCTCCTCATCTCTGCCCCTGCTCCATCTGGATGAATTGTTCTTCTTAAATCCTTGGTTTTTGGCCCATACTGTTCAATTATCTGGCAGTTCTGATTTTTTTTTTTTTTTTTTTTTTTGATGTAGTTGTAATCCTTCTTATGGTTGTGGGAGGAAGTGAAGTGTGTCTACCTGCGCCTCCATCTTGGCTGGAAGTCAGATTATGGTACATTCCTAACTGATCTCAAAGCACCAGTGTTGCCTTGACACAGTGGCTGGAATTATTGAAGTACTATTTGGTAATCCTGAAAGGAAATCTTTTAAAATCCTTTCATAACCTAAAAATAAATGTCATGGAAAGCATTTTTTTTTTTTAAAGATTTTATTTATTATTTCCAGAGAGAGGGGAAGGGAAAGAGGCAAAGACAGAGAGAAACATCAGTGTACAATTGCCTTTCACCTGCCTCCAGGTACGGACCTGGCTGGAGACCTGGCTTCCAACCTGGTTATGTGCCCTGGCTGGGGAATTGAACCAGCAACCTTTGGGTTTGCAGGCCAGGGCCTTATCCACTGTGCTATCAGCCAGGGCTCTGAAAGCATATTTTTAAAGCAACATAAATCAGCAGTGTCAAGAAATAGACTAAGTGATGAAGGTGGAGGGACTAAGAAATACAAATGGATAGTTACAGAATAGTCACAGGGGTGTAAAGTACAACATAGGGAATATAGTCAATGATATTGGGATAACTATGAATCTGCCAGGTGGGTACTGAAAAATCAGGGGGATCGCTTTGTATATGATTGTCTAATCACTGTGCAGTACTCCTGAAGCCAATAAAAAATAATATTAAAAGTAAATTGTAATTGAAAAATTAAACAATAAAGAAATTTTAAGGTAATCTACTAATATAATTTAAAAGCTATTAAAAGAGGTTATTTATAGAACATACTCACCATTTGTGCATTAGAATCCCCCAATGACTGAAGGTCATATTGAACAGGCTGCCCATTTTGGTCCACTAGGTGAAATTGCTCTGCAGAAAGAGTCTGTGTTTGAGTCAGGGGCCTTGGTATGTCCTGTGATGTGAGTGAATTACCTGCTTCATGAGTACTGATGTGTAAATCTCGACCAGAATTTTGTCGAAAGGAAGGATCCCTAGAGTCCACACAAGTTGGATGCTTTGCAAAAATAATAAATAAATAATCATGTAACTGTTTATAAAATATGAACATAATTTTTAAAATTAGAATGTTTATAATAAAAATGGATATCATTAAATTATTAAAATTAAATTGTCCATGGAAATTGCTACCTGAAATGATAAAGTATAATTCAACATATGAATCTTTCCTTGTGTATATAATTTTATTAGCTATACAAAATTAAATATGATAGAACTATGGATAATCAAATGTTAAAATTCTTGAATACATTAAGTATGCCATTATTCCTTAAGCATAAAAAGTTGTTAAATGGCATGCTGTTTTCCTTTAGAAGGGGAAAAAGTTCCCAGTTGAATCCCTACCTCAAATTACCTGAGAATCTGTTTTTGAATCTTCAGAATCATTATGATTGACTGTTAATGAATCATTAGACTGTTCCATGCTGATATATTCCATTCCATTTTCTTCTATTATTTAATATCTGAAAGAGTTCAAATATCTGATCAACTAAAGCCCCTAATTTTTTTTTATTCTTATTTATTCTATCACAGATGTCCCAATTTTCTCCCTTTCCCTCCTCTGCCCAGCCCACCGTCTGCTCTCCCAGTCAATCCCCACACCCTTTTCCACATTTGTCATGTGTGTTTTTTGATCCCTTCCCCTTCTTTCCACTGTAATCCCTACACTTCTCCCCTCTGGCAGCTGTCAGTCTGTCCATGTATCCATGTCTCTGGTTCTGTTTATTTTGTTCCTTAGATCCCTCTTCGAAGTGAGGTCATATGGTATTCATCTTTCACTGACTGGTTTATATCTCTTGGCATAATAGTCTCCAGTTCTATTCATGCTGTCGCAAAATGTATATTATGTATACAGATCTGTTACCATAATATACTATCATTCCACTCAGTAATAGCTTGAAAAGTGTTGAAAATAAAGAAACATGTATTCCGAAAAGTCTGAGCCACTAAGGCCTAGTACAGTGATTTGCAACTGTGGTGATTTTGTCTCCTCACACACTCCTCCACCCTCAAGGATATTCAACAACGTCTGTAAATATTTTTGGTTTGCCACAATAGGGTGCGGGGGGGGGGGGGGGAGGCTACTGGTATCTAAGGGAAAACTGCTAAAAAACTTAAAATGCACCCTGGCTGGTAGCACAGTGGGTAAGGCGCCGGCCTGCGAACCCAAAGGTCACAGGTTCGATTCCCCAGCCAGGGCACATAACCAGGTTGCAAGCCAGGTCTCCAGGCAGATCTGTGGCTGGAGTCAGGTGAAAGGCAACCATACATTGATGTCTCTCGCCATCCCTGCCTCTCTCCCTTTCCCTCTTTCTAGAAATAATGAAATAAAATCTTTAAAAATTTTTTTGAAAAAAAAAAAACAAAAAAACTTAAAATGCACAGGACAACTGCCACAACAAAGATGTCTATGTTACTGAGGTTTACAAACAAACCCTGGCCTACTGTATTATAGTGAGCATAGGAGTCTGAATTTCCTAAAAAAATGTTTTATGTCCTAAAACTGAAGTAAGGCCAAAATGAAACTGGTGAAGAATACCAATGAAAGTATATAATACGAGTATAAAATAAACTTTATAGACTCTTTTAAAAACCTACCCATTTAATTTTGTTCTTCAAAGTATGGCATACATTTTTACAAATCTTGAAAATTTTTTTTTGATTTAACATGCATTAAATTGAACTTTTAGTGTGTGTATAGTTCTATGGATTTTAACACACATTTCTATGTAACCACAATCATATCAGGATACACAAGAATTCCATTACTCTAAACACTAATTTAAAGTTATACCTTATACATTAGACTTATTTAGTAGTATATACTATATTTAAATACATTGAAAACTTATTTTTCTGTGATAGTATGCAAACACGTAATTGTAAAATTAGCTATTTCATAAAATCTAAAAAGTTCACTATTTCATATTTTCAAAATATTATAATTACTTCTACCTCAAATTTAAATTGTAATAGGCTATAAAATCACTCTTATTTTTAATATGTAACTATGAAATGTCTTAAAATTGCTTATCCTTTAAGATTTTAAATGATTACTTGTAATATAATCTAACTTATTACAAAAATTCCAAAAACCTGTACTTACTTTTTGAGGTATAAGAGAGTAACTTTTTAAATAACTTTCTGTTCTGTTTTGAAGTGTTTACACTATGTATATTTATTACTTAAGAATAATATTTTTAAAGGGTTTAAAAAAATAAATAGATAGTTCTACAAATGACAATATGGCAGATAAGACACACTAAAAGGCTCTCTTGCTAGAAAATAAACAATAGAAAACTGATCTAAAACAAAATCTTTATTCTGTGCCTGGGCTCTGCTACAGAAGTAAAAATTAGAGGCTACTCCCTGCCCTCCATCTTCTCCCCCGAGAAAAGAAAAGCAAGGCAAAAGCTATGAACTAAAACCTAAGTAATAAACATACGCAAAGAGGAAAGTTTCCCCAAAGGTCAGTGTTAATATACATGTTTTATGGCTGTCAAATTGGGGCTTAGACAAACAGCTGATAGGGGAGGAGAATTTAAAACTTCCAACGTAAAACAAAGAACTGACAAGGTCCTAAACCAGTATTGTAGCCTGGCTTCCAATAAGAAAAAATGAAGCTATCATTTGAGGAACACAAACCCAAATAAGGCTCTATTACATTAATAAAGCCTCATTACTTCTGACTATGAAAACCAGTAGGGATTGGGGCAGAGGAAGAAACTGCTGGTGTCTCATCGGAATCCCATTTGGCCTGGAATGTCTGTAAATCCACACACCCTGGGAACCACAACCAGGGCAAGAGCTGGAGAGGTGCCAACCCCATACGGGAAGCAAGGCAAGAGCTGAGCAAGCAACACTGCTCCCTCTCAGACCCCTCCCCCACATACAGTGTCACAACATGGTGAAACGGGTTGCCCCACACTGACCCTAAGGCTCTGCTGTTATAATGTAACAGGTGCAACAGCTCTACCTAAGACACAGAGACAAACACAGGATGCTGTCAAGCCTAGGAGACAGAGAAATATGGCCCAAAAGAAGGTGCAGAGTAAGGTTTCAGTGGGAGAAGTAAGGAAGCGACAAGGAGATAGCCAACATAACAGAAGAGGAAATAGTCAAACTTATAGACACAGACTTCAAAACATTGGTGATAAAAAGCAAAACAAACAAACAAACAATCACTGGTGATGACAATACTCACAGACTTACAGGAATGCTTGGGTACAGCAAAGACAGGGAAGAAGTGAAGGCTACACTAAGTGAAATGAAAGAAAACCCACACAAAACCAATCATGAAGGGAAGGAAGCCAGACTTCAAATCAACAATTTGGAACATAAAGAAGAAATAAACAGTTAACCAGTACAGAATGAAGAAACAAGAATTGAACAAAATAAGGAGAGGCTTAGGAACCTCTGGGACAAGTTTAAATGTGCCAACATCCAAAACACAGGGATGCCAGAAGGGGTAGAGGAAGAGTAAGAAGTTGAAAACTTATATAAAAAATAATGAAAGAAAACTTCTCAAATTTGAAGAAAATAGACATACAAGCCCTGGAAGCACAGAGAATCCCAAAAAAGCTAGACCCAAAGAGGACCATACCAAGACATATCATAATTAAAATGTCAAAGGATAAAGAGAGAATCTTAAAAGCAGCAAGACAAGAGAGTTACCTACAAAGGAGTTTCTACAAGACTATCAGCAGATTTCTCAAAAGAGCCTTTGCAGGCAAGAAGGGACTGGCAAGAAGTACTCAAAGTGACAAAAAGCAAGAACCTAGAACCAAGAGTGCTCTATCAAGTAAAGCTATCATTTAGAATGGAGGGGCAGATAAAGTGCTTCCTAAACAAGATAAAACTAAAGGAGTTCATTATCAACAAGCTATTATTATATGAAATGTTAAAGGGACTTACTTAAGTAAAAGAAGGAAAGCCAAACTACGAAAAGAACTAACAACAGAATCTAAAAAATAAAAACAAAAACAAACTAAGCAAACAACCAGAACAGGAACAGAACCATAGGTATGGGAATCAGGGGATCATTTGGAGGGTAATCAGCTGAGGAGAAGGGATAAATGGAGAAATGGTGCAGGGATTAAGAAGCATAACAGGTAGGCACAAAATAGACATGGGGATGTTAAGAATAGTACAAGAAAGGGTCAGGCCAAAGAACTTACATGCACAACCCATGGACATGAACTAAGAAAGGTAGGGCTGCTGGAGAGAATGAGGGTACCGGGTAGAGGGAAGCAAAGGGAAAAAATACTGAGACAATTGTAACAGCATAATCAACAGAACAACAACAAAAACATAGGTGAAGTGAGTGGAAAATGGATAAGAAAATATGACCTACATATATGCTGTCTACAAGAGACCCACCTCAGAACAAAAGCTCTATACAGACTGAAAGTGAAGGGATAGAAAAAAATATTCCAAGTAAGAGGATATGAACAGAAAGCTAGGGTAACAATACTTGTATCCAGCCACAGGTTTCAAAACAAAGGCCAAAAAAAGAGACAATGGAGGACACTACACAATACTTAAGGGAACAATCCATCAAGAAGATATAGCCCTTGTAAACATATATGGACCCAACATAGGAGCACCCAACTATATAAGGAAAATCTTGGAGAACTTCAAGAAAGATATCAACAGCAACACAGTCATATTAGGGGATTTTAACCTCTCATTCTCAACAAATGGGTAGATCTTCCAAGCAGAGAAACAACAGGGTATTGTGGCACTGAACACCACTCAACATCAAATGGACTTAATTGATATACATTATAAAGAACCTTTCACCCCAAAGAAGAAAAATAAATGTACATTCTTTTCAAACACACATGGAACATTTTCAAAGATAGATGACATGGTAGGATACAGAACAAGCCTCAACCAATTCAAGAAAACTGAAATCGTATCAAGCATCTTCTCAAATGATAATGGCTTCAAACTAGAAACTAACCACAAGGAAAAAACTCAAAAACATTCAAATTCATGGAGACTGAATAACATGTTATTAAATAATGAATGAGTTAACAATGAGATTAAGGAAAAAATAAAGAAGTTCCTAGAAACAAATGAAAATGAACACACAACAACCCAAAACCTATGGAACACAGCAAAGGCAGTCCTGAGAGAGAAGTTCATAGCAATACAGGCCTACCTAAAAAAGATTTTAAAATCTCAAATAAACAACCTATCCCCGTATCTACAAAAACTAGAGGAAGAACAACAAACAAAGCTCACAGCGAGCAGAAGAAACGAAATAATCAAGATCAGAGCAGATTAAATAACATAGAGGCTAAAAGAACACTTCAAAGATAGATAAATCCAGGGCTTGGTTTTGAAAAGATAAACAGAATCAACAAGCCTTAAACCAGACTCATCAAGAAAAAAAAGAGATGACCGAAATAAATAAAATCAGAAACGAAAGAGGACAAATCACAATCAATAACACAAAAATACAAAGGATTGTAAGAAATTATTATGAAGAACTCTATGTGAAATTTGAACTGGGTAAAATAGATAAATTTCTAGAAATATACAATCTTCCAAAATTGAGTCAAGAAGCAGAAAGCCTGAATAGACCAATTACAACTAGTGAAACTGAAGCAGTAATCAAAAAACTCCCAGCACACAGAAGTGCTAGGCTGGACAGCTTCACAGTAAATTTTACCAAATGTTTAGGGAAGAGCTAACTCTTATCCTTCTCAAACTATTCCAAGAAATTCAAGAAGAGGGAAGACTCCCAAATTTTCTGAGGCCAGTACTGTCATAATTCCAAAACCACAGGTCAAGACACAGCAAAGAAAGAAACAGGCAGGCCAATATCACTGATGAACATGGATGCTAAAATCCTCAACAAAATATTAGCAATCTGTATCCAGAAATACATTAAAAAGATTATACACCATGATCAAGTAGGATTCATCCCAGGAATGCAAGGATGGTATAATATTCACAAATCAAATATTGTAATACAATATTCACAAATCAAATATTGTAATACACCACATAAACAAAATGAAAGACAAAAATCACATGATCATATCAGCGGATGCTGAAAAAGCATTTGACAAGTACAGCACCCATTTATGATAAAAATACTCAGTGAAGTAGAAATAGAAGGAACATACCTCAACATAATAAAGGCCAAATACAAGAAACTTACAGCCAATATCAAATTCAATGGGCAAAAACTAAAGCTTTCTCCCTTAAGATCAGGAACAAGACAAGGGTGTCCACTCTTTCCACTTCTATTCAATACACCATTAGAAGTTCTAGCCACAGTGATCAGACAGGAAAAAAAAAATGAAAAGGCATCCAAATTGGAAAGGAATAAGAAAAAGTGTCATTGTTTGCTGATGATATAATTGTGTACACACAAACCACGTAGTCACCACAAAAAAACTACTCAACCTAATAAGTCAATCTGGCACTTATTTTTGACCTTGGGATACAAGGTCAATATTCAGAAATTTAAGACATTTTTGTACACCAGTAATAAAATACCAGAAACAGAAACTAGGGAAAAAATTCCATTTACTATAGCAACATGAAAAATAAAGTACGTAGGAATAAGTTTAACCAAGGAGGTAAAAGATCTGTACTCAGATAACTACAGAATGCTTGAGAAAGAAAGGAAGATACAAGTAAGTGGAAGTGTATACTGTGTTCATGGATTATAATAATTTATATCATTAAAATATCCATATTACTGCCTTGGCTGTGGCTCAGTGGATAGGTGCCAGCCTGCGAACCCAAATGTCACTGGTTCGATTCCCAGGCAGGGCACATAACCAGGATGCAAGCCAAGTCTCCAGCCAGATCCACAGCTGGAGGCAGGTGAAAGGTAGCCACCCACTGATGTCTTTTTCCCTCTCTCCTTACCCCTCTCTAAAAAATAATGAATAAAATCTTTTTTAAAAAATGGTGTTGGGAGATCTGGACAGGTACATACCAAAAAATAAAATTAGACCACCAATTTACACCATACATCAGAATCAACTCAAGATGGATAAAAGACAGAACTAAAGCAAATAATCCTAAACGTTGTACAAAACTACAAAAGACCCTGGATCATATCTAAAGCAATCTTGAAAAAGAAAAACAAACAAGAGGCATCAGGCTCCCTGGTTTCACACTGTATTACAAAGCTATAGTAATTAAAACAGTATGGTATTGATATTAAAAAACACAAAGATCAATGGAACAGAACAAAGAGCCCAAAAATATAGGGTGATTTTTGGATCACTTGATCACATGATCAATTGGCAATAATTTTGCATCTCCTTATTTCATGTGCTTCTTATTAATTTTGAAAAACTATGTTTCTAAGGTTATGATTTAACATCACTGTTTCAGATACAAAGTATTAAATTCTGAGAGCAACTGTCATATCAAAGGAATACAATGTTAGAGCAACCATAATTTCTGGACTGTGTGCACAGCAAACTGCTAAGGAAATTGAGGACTTCAGTAACATCCCTTTACGTAGTTTACAATGTGAAGAAGGTGTATGATGCTGATCCTAATGTCACCATACCAATAAGGAAAACACATAAGGTATGTAAGGATAGCACAAATCCAGATATTGTACACAGAACCCAGATCATCATTGAAGATCCAGGATGTTTACCTTGACGTTCTGAGAGAAGTGGTTGTACCACGGATGAAGCAAGTTGTAAAAGGACATAATTTGATCTTCCAACAAGATGGGGCACCAGCACATAACACCAAAAAGGTGCAAGAATTTCTCGGTGTCAATGTTCCTGAATTCTGGTCAAAGGAAATTTGGCCGCCTAGTTCACCACATGAAAATCCTTTAGACTACTATGTATGCAGCATTTGTGAGAGAGAAGTTAATAAACCACCTCATTCAATCTTAGCTGTTAAAGCAACATGATGATGTCCATGGATAAAGAAAAGTTAATTAAAGGGTGCTCAAGATTCTGAAGTGGAATCAAGTCTATTATTGCAGCAAATGGAGACTTTTTTGAACAATTTAAAAAGTAATGGCTATGTTTATGTATGTACATATAAGAATAAATTTATTTCAAAATGTAACACTTTTGTGGTATATTGTTTATTTTATTAAAATTTTGCCAATTGATTGCACCCTGTAAATCCATACCTGTATGGTCAATTAACTTATGACAAAGAAGTCAAGACTATTCAATAGGAAAAGGACAGCCTCTTCAACTTAAAATGGATTAAAGACCTGGATTTGAAACCTGAAACCAGAAAACCCCTAAAAGAAAACATACATGGCAAGCTCCTTGTTATAGGTCTTGGAAATGATTTTTTAAAATTCTGATAGTAAAAGTAAAAGCAACAAAAGAAAAATAAACAATGGGACTTTACCAAACTAAAAAGTTTTTGCACAGCAAAACCATAAACCATAAACCATAAACAAAATGAAAAGGCAACCTACTGAATAGGATAAGATGCTTGCAAGTCATGTATCTGACAAGGTACTAAAATCCAAAACATATGAAAAACTCATGCAACTCAATTGCAAAACAAAATCCATTTTTAAAATGGGCAGAAAATCTATACAGACAGTTTTTCAAAGAAGCCATACAGACATAAAGATAGCCAATAGGTACATGGATATGCTAAGTGAAATAAGTCAGAAAATACAAATACCATATGATCTCTCTTTTATGTAGAATCTAAAAAAAAAAAAAAGTCTAAGCTCATAGATACAGAGAACAAACTGGTGTTTGCCAGAGGTGGGTAGTGAGGGTTAGGGAGACGAGGAAAATGGTGAAGTTTAAAAGGTTAAAATATATCTCTGTGTGTGTGTGTGTGTGTGTGTGTGTGTATAGAGAGAGAGAGAGAGAGAGAGACAGACAGAGAGGGAGAGAGAAAGAGACAAGGGTGACAAATCTACTGGTTAGACAGAGAAAATAAAATCTTTATTCTGGGTTTAGAATTGAATCTACATATTGATCCAACTACAGACTGCAAAACTTAAATGAATATTGTTAAGTATAAATGAGTCTGAAAGGCTACATACTGTATGTTCCAAACATATAATTTTTAAAAGGTAAGCTATAAACAGTATTAAAACCAACTGTTACCAAAGGTAACAATTTTGAAACATTGTTTCAAACATTTTGAAATGTGGGAATAATGGAAGAATAAACAGATGAAGCACAAGAGATTTTATGGTAATGAAACAAATATTTTTAAAATACTGTAATGGTGGATAACATGGCATTATACATTTGTCAACAATCATAAAGTTGCATAACACAAAGAGTGAACCTTAATGTAAACCATGGGCTTTTATTTATAGCAATGTATCAACAATGGTTCACCAATTTTAAGAGATGCATCATACCGATGCAAGATGTTAGTAACAGTAAAAACTGTAGGCTGGGGGAAGGGGTGAGTGGTGGGGGAAGAAATAAGAAATAAGGTCTTGGTGTGACCTGCTAAATTTTTCTATAAATCTGAAACTGTTTTTTAAAAATTAACAATAATAAGGCCCTGGCTGGTAGCACAGTGGTTAAGGCGCCGGCCTGCAAACCCAAAGGTCGCAGGTTCGATTTCCCAGCCAGGGCACATAACCAGGTTGCAAACCAGGTCTCCAGTCAGGTCCGTGGCTGGAGGCAGGTGAAACGCAACCACACATTGATGTCTCTCTCCCTCTCTGCCTCTCCCCCTTCCCCTCTTTCTAGAAATAGTGAAATAAAATCTTTAAAAAAAAAAAAAAAATTACCAATAATAGGTCTTTCAGTTAAAAAAAAAAAAAAAAAAAAAAAAGCAATCAGTGACTATACACTAAAGCCAATAACAAGTCACAGTATAGAAACTCCAAAATTACCTCAAAATTTTTATGTTAGCCCTGGCTGGTGGCACTGTGGATAAGGTGCGACCTGTGAACCCAAGGGTCGCTGGTTCAATTCCCAGCCAGGGCACATAACCAGGTCCCCAGCCAGGTCTCTAGCCAGGTCCACAGCTGGAGGCAGGTGAAAGACAACCACACATTGATGTCTCTCTCTTTCTCTCTGCCTCCTCCCTTCCCCTCTCTCTGGAAATAATAAAATCTTTAACAAATTTTTTTGTTTAAGTTACTACAATCTGGACAATGTTTGAGTTAAGATGTACAAGAAAATATATTATTTTTCACTAACCTTTCAAATATTAATTAAGAGGAGTTTATCAGTAAAATGGTTTAAAATAGTTGAAAAGAGTGTTCTGTAGTCATATGACAAGGGTTTGAATTTCACCTCTGTACTTGTTAAGCTAGTTAACCACTCCTCTGAGCTTTAGTTTTGTCATCTGCAAAGGGTAAGAATATTGCATCTACCTCACTGGGTTCTAAGAAAAGATTAAATAATGTATACAAAGGGTCTGGTGAAGTTCCCAGTACTCTGTCAGTGCTCAATAAATTATTTTACTGCCTATAATTATCCATTCTAAGGTCAAAATTTTGCCTCTCTAAATAAATATCCAAGTAGACTAAATAAACCATTGAAAAAATTATATAATTGAAAATTGTAAGAATTTTTACACTTTTAGATAACTAGTAGGCTGTATTTCAATATTATTGTTTATGTTTTAAATTCACACATCCCATAAATGTAGTAGAGAAAAAGTTTAGAGGTCAGTCTAGGTTTGTTGAAGAAATCCAACTTATTAAACTTCAATTTCTAGTTCTTCAAAATAAGGAGTTGGTAAGAGTGATCTCTAGATCCTAATTCTAAGTTTTGTTTCTAACAGTTAATTATCCTTATTACTTTTAAAATTCATTTAACTTCTTTATTGACTGACTTTTAATATACATCAGAAAAATAATTCTATTCAAAGAGAAAACATGCAAGTTAGAGTCAACTGAAAATAAGCCCTACTGAGGGACTTATTAAAAGTGAAATAACTGCTGTCAGGAATACAACTTAAGCCCTAGGTGGTGTGGCTCAGTGGATTGGGAGCTGGCCTGTGAACCAAAGGGTTGCCGCTGGTTCAGTTCTCAGTCAGCACATGCAGGCTGGGTCCCCAGTCCGGAGTGCACAAGAGAGGTAGCCACACATTGATGTTTCTCTCCCTCTTGGTCTCCCTCTTCCCCTTTCTATAAAAATAAATAAAATCTTTAAAAATAAAAAGAATACAACTTGGCCCTGGCTGGTGGCACAGTGGATAAGGTGCTGACCTGTGAACCCAAAGGTCGCTGGTTCAATTCCCAGCCAGGACACATAACCAGGTTGCAAGCCAGGTCTCCAGCCAGGTCCGTAGCTGGAGGCAGGTGAAAGGCAACCTGTGTCTCTCCCTTCCCCTCTCTTTAAAAATAATAAAATCTTTTTTTAAAGAAATTAATAAAATAATGTGAATCTTCAAAAAAAAATACAACTTAAGTAGAACAAAATATTTAAAAACACAACTTAAGTTTTAGAGTAAATTAAATATATTGAAATACTGTCTAAATATGACATCAAGAACAAGAAATATTTTGAGCTCTGTATTTTAATATTTAAATATAAGTAATTATAATAGATTGTGAGTTTGTCATAGCTATACAATAATGTAATGTTTACTGAATGCTTCTATACTTAATAACTATTAATTAGAATTATTAACAATCACTTGACTATTCTGGGATGTAGGACTTATCATCATTTTACAGAAAAAAAATTTGAGGTTCTCCACTCCAGGTTATAAGGTTATCATTTATTGAGCACTTACAATAGTAAAGAACTACATATGCTAGAAGTGTTTTACAGGTCACTTTATTTAATCCTTTCAACAACTCTGTGATTCAGTTACTTTCTCCAATTTCCATATAAGAAATGACTCAGACAAATTACTTTATCAAGATTACAAATACATTAAGTAGCTGAGCAAAGACTCAAATCTACTCGTATTGATCCAAAAGCCAACTCTTTATTATATTATTTTAATAGAAACTCTTCCTTTCTTCAAGTCATAGTTTTAAATCTTTTTTTTATATATATACATTAACAAATTAAAGATACTAAGAGAAGTCCTTTGTTCATCTGTTCTCAACTTTCCTTGGCTGTTGTGGAGGCAGCCTCTCTCACACAGCCTCGCTTTAGCCCTCTAGAAGCCAGCTGAAGATCCCTTTAGAGCACCAGAAAGCTGGGGTTCTAACTATGCAGACGTGGCCCACTGAGGAAGCATTCTGTACACAGATTCCAAAGAGCTAGGGGAGGATGGGTTAAAAACTGCAAACAGCTAAGGGGCAAGAATTCTAAAAACTTACTCATAGCTTCCTAAGGTGACCTGATCTCATTCCAAATGATCCCTACTTTCCTAAAACAATTTTTTCATTTTGTTTCATTTATCTTACCCAATCTAAAATTTCATCAATGCAATTTTAATTGGAGTTAATAGGCATTTTCCCTCAAAAGGAAAAAACTCTGAAGTGCCAGTCATTAATAATTTGTGTGAATTTTCATAAGGATAGCTTTCTTCCTTTAATAGAAGTTAAATACAGCTACCGTGAAAAGTTTGATCTAGAGGTGAAAAAGCAAGCACAGTGGAGGTGCAGAGCAGGTGGGAGGCGTCAGAGGCCTGACTAACTCGGCGCTTGCAGTGAAGACCCAGGGAAGGGGGAATGCTCCAGGAAGGGCATTAATGAAGGGGTAATGATGATGTTAAAATGAGGATGATTTTCCACACAGAAACCACTTATTTCAGAACTGTGTCCAGAGTGGGAATTTTGTCAAAAATTACCGTTAGCAAAGGTAACTTATTTTTCTATTGTCTTCTGGGAACCCAAAACTCAAAAATTTTCTTTCAGTATGTACTCCAACTACACTAATGCGTGAACAAGCTTTTTGTGATTACACTTGGAGAAGACTACTTAAAGTAGTTTCCATACGCAAAAGTGGTTGTCGATACACTGACCTTATCCAATGCAGAGCTGGAGATTAGAAGTACATGTTTACCATACAGACACCCTTTTAAAAAATAATTTGAATGCAGTTGGAAAGTATTCATCCTTCCTCTCCTAATCTTCTACCCACTTGAATTGCCTTTTACCATGTCAAAGTTTTGTTTTGTTTTTTTTAAGGAATGAAGATATTAATAATAAATAGCTAGGTATAAAATGTTCTTTTCCAACAGGTAGCCATAAACAGAACAAAATACCTATACGGAAAGTGTATTTGACTTTTTCTTTAATTTGTAACGGATAATAGTTAACTTTTACACAGCTATTGCTTTCAATTAAAAATAAAATTATTACCTTCAGGCAGTAGTTCAAGTTTAAATTCCAGGCCTCAAGCATTCTACTACCCCCAAAATGCCCTCTTGTCCACTGAAGTTCTTCCTTTCTGCAGCGCTAAAACCATGATAGTAGTAGCTTCATTTATGTGAAAGTTGTAATTATGTCTTCACAGCAGCATTGTTTTTCTGTAATGAGAAGATATTCAATGTATGTTCTCTTTTCCTACACGTAAAGAAAAGTACTAGATTTTGTTAAGCAGGTTTTATTATAAAATAGCCATCATGAGCCTGGTATAGTGGAACCATCAGTTGACTCAACTGATGAGAACTAAGGACTAGAACTGACTTTACAGATAACTGGCCTTGTCTCACCCTTGTCTCTTTCCTTATGTAAAATTAGACATTTGGACTAAGTTTTTGTTTCAACTCTCACACTCTAGGACTACTGAAACAAAGACCTCCACAGTGAATCACTTTTCCTCCACAATGAAAATATTTACTAATACAGCATCTTTTGGAAGCTTCAGAATAAAGGGCTCCTCCCCAAACTCCACCCACTATAAAATCCTGGAATTGATTTGACAAATTTATTTCTTAAGCAAATAGTATTGGGGTTGGAAAAGATGACAGAAAGGAAAAACTGTTAAATATATGGTCTATACAGTTAATGACTAGACTTTAGAACTCACATTAAGACATTAAAATTTGTTGGCAAATTGCCCTCTAGAATGTTTCATATTACATTTAAAATGTGGATTTTACCTCATACTGAAAGGAAAGATTAGGGGAAAAGTGTTAAATTAGAAGTTTGTTTTTATTTGTAAGGGAAAAAGACTTTTTATTGTGTACTCATATTTATTTATTTATTTATTTATTTATTAAAGATTTTATTTCATTATTTTTTGAGAGAGGGGAAGGGGGAGAGGCAGAAAGGGAGAGAAACATCAATGTATGGTTGCTTTTCACCTGCCTCCAGCCACAGATCTGACTGGAGACCTGGCTTGCAACCTGGTTATGTGCCCTGGCTGGGGAATCGAACCTGCGACCTTTGGGTTCGCAGGCTGGCACCTTACCCACTGTGCTACCAGCCAGGGCTTGTGTACTCATATTTAATACATGGCAGAGAAGAGACTCATTCAGGCTGTAGTCACACATATCTATGTGGGCCATGCTCAGGATACTGCTATTTAGTTTTTACTCAACAGCATTTCTATTTGCACAAAAATTTACATGTAACTCCCAGGTGCAATTTCTAAAGATCTGTCTTAACATCTGATTATTTCATTTTCTACCTACAGATTTTGTGTAGTAAAATTTACCAGTTAAAACCAATAGTCTGGTGAACGGCAACCAACCATACATACATTGATGTTTCTTTCCCTTTCTTCCTCCCTCCCTGCCCTTCTCTCTAAAAATAATAAAACTTTTAAAACAAACAAACAAAAAAACCAATAGTCTGAGAATAAATCACCGAACAGGACAGTTAAAGAATAAAGCCACTTGAGGTTTAGTTTTAGAGTTTCTCTTAATTCTACATATCTTGATCAGTGTCTCAAGCTTTAATGGATCTTGAAATCTATTCAATATCAGTATGAGATCTTATTTACTGCATCAAAAACAAACAAACAAAAAAAAAACATTGCTCAAAAGTACTTTAGAAAATAGAGTACTGGCCTGTGAACGGAAAGGTCACTGGTTCAATTCCTGGTCAGGGCACATGCCTGGGCTGCAGGCCAAGTCCCCAATTGGCAACCAACTGATGTTTCCCTCTCTTTCTCCCTCTCTTCCCCTCTCTCTGAAAATAAGTAAAATCTAAAGAAAAAAAAAAGTGTCTTTCATTGTTTAGGGTAGGTAAATGACATAATGTACCTTTTACATATACCAAATGAATATGAATCAGTGGTGTCAAAATTAAATCAAGATTACTAGTTTACAATTATTTTAGTCATTTATTTCTTAAGAATGGGTTTTGAAAGTTCTAGCATGCTAACTCAACACCAAATTTTAAATGTATGCAAATTTATATAGAAACAATAACCTATTTTTTAGTGAAAAAAAAAAATTAAGACTAGTGTTCAGTGCCTCTTTTATGTAAGGTTTGTCCTCCCTGTAAGTTTCCCTGTAATCTTGGACTTTAATCATTTATTACCCTGTATATACATACTTCTTTTTACCTCTTTGCTCTTTGAGAACTTCACAAATTATTTCATGTAATCCTCACAATGATTCTGAGGTAGATCTTACTATCTTTATTTATAGATAAGAAAACCAAAGATGTCAAGTAACTTTCTTAAGATCACAGAGAGCATTAGAGTTCAGATTCCAAGTAGGGGCAAAAAAAAAAAAAAAAAAACAGAACAAATATGACTCCAAAGCCCATAAACTATCTTTATACTATACCACATCATGCCATCATATCCAAAAAGAAAAAGAAACCTATAATAAAAATGTTTTTCAAATTACCGCTCTCCATAACACTGTGACTTCATGAGGACCACAGTAAATGAATCATGTAGAAAATCATTAAGAAGCAAAAGCTTATAGTTAATATTCTAAGTAAACTTAAGAAAAACACTCAAAGTGTTAACTACCCTAGGTTTTGTATGAAGACAGCACCAAAATTAAAAACATATCACTGTTGGTAACACAGCAAAGCCATCATTCTTGTGTTCAGTTATTCTGGAACACTTGTTAACTAGTTTTTCCTTAACTAAAGTTCCCAAATGAAAATCGTATTTTATAGAATTCAACATTTCTGCATTGTCAATTGAAGTTTTATCTTATTATGCATTCAGGTTCTGTATCATACTGATATTTTTCAATTCCAATTAAGATGAACCTATACTGACTCTTACCAGGTATTGTATTTCTTATTTTGATAAATTTCAAATTATAGTTAAAAATGTAATAATATACTGATTATGTAAAGATATTCTGACCAATGAGATATTATCAATAATTTAAATGTTACCTGAAAAAGAACTTAATTACTTCAATAAAAGTTAATTCAGACAATTTTACTGCTATAACTTAAAAATCACTAATGATTAAAGAATAATGTGTAAAACTGTCAAATTTCGCCCTGACTGTTGTGGCTCAGTCAGTTGGAGCATCCTCCCTTACACTGAAAGATCATGGATGATTCCCAGCCACGGAACATATCTAGGCTTCATGTTGATCCCCAGTAGGGGTATGTATGGGAGGCAACCAGTTCATGTTTCTCTCACATCGATTTTTTTCTCTCTCTAAAAATCAATAAATATACACATATTTTTTAAAGTGTCAAATTTCTTTCCAGTTCTGCCAATTAAAAAAAAAATGTATATATATATATATATATGGATTGCCCTGGCTGGTGTGGTTTGGCCTGCAAACCTAAGGGTTGCCGTTTGATTCCCAGTCGGGGTACATGCCCGGGTTGCAGGCCAGGTCCCCAGTTCGGGGTGCGCAAACGGACAACCACTCGTTTTTCTCCCTCTTTCTCTCCCTTCCCCTCTCTCTAAAATAATAAATAAAATATATTTTTTAAAATGTGGGTTAAATAGGGAGACCAATCAGGTAACTGTTTCAAGCCCCAAGCTGTCGAACTTCTTTAAAGAATGCAATTCTCACCATTACAACGAATCACCTGGCTAAATGGCAACCACATTTATTTGCCAGACTAGTCCTTTCTTAGGACTTCAGCACAGAGGTTTTACAATTTTATTCTTCTAACCATGAGGCTGTTCTCCCTCATTTGCTCGCATTGGCAAAGCCAGTTTCATCGACATCTAAATGATAATGATTGTAATAATAGTCAACATTTACTAGGTGGTATTTAATTCTTACAGCTGACCCAAAGGTGGCAGAGAGGTTAATACAGGGGGTTGGCAAAAGTAGGTTTACAGTTGTTAGTAATGAAAAAGACATGCAGGTAGTGATTACAACCGCCTTATCTCTGTGTTTCCCATACTCACAACTGTAAACCTACTTTTGTCCACCCCGTAAATAGCTAACAGTATTGGAACCCAGGTATCTGGTTCCAGGGATCGAATTCCAAAAATTGAAAATAGTCCTAGTTTCACCGTCTTTGTTCTCTAATAAAAGATTGGTTTTCAGTTACAATTATTTAATTACTTTTGTATAGTTGATTGAAATATCGGGTGTCTACCTGAAGTACATCTTTAAGCAATTTTTTTTTTTTTTTAAACAAAACAGGAAAGCTTTAGTTGCCTTCACCTGTACATATACCGCTCTGCCCTCAAATTTTGCAATCCAGTTCTGCCTGATCCTAAACTGCAGTCTCTTGAAGTCCCCCTCTCGGAGCTTTTTAAGGCGAACGCCTTAAAAAAAAAACAGAGTTTGAAATCTGGGTAACATCTCTCCATCCATCCTCCCTCAGGAAAACAACTAAATTGAATCTGAATAATTATCGGTCACTGAAGACATATATGCCTTTGGCTTACTTCAAGATCCCAAAAAGTCAAAAAGCGGAGGAGGAGGTGTGTGGGTTCGCCTTCCCTCCTCTAAATATACCGAGAGGCTCATTACGAGAAAAAACGGAACGCTGAAAAAAAGGGACGAGGGGCAGCGCCAAAGACCACACTCAGGGCGCTCCGGCCCACGCGGCGGGGGTCTCTTTCCGCGGCGGAGGCAAGTCTGGGTCTCAGCGACCCACCTCAAGGAACCTAACCTCCCCCTTTGCGGACTCCCCGACCCTCGCGCCCCGACAGGGGCGGGGGGAGTAGGCCTCGCCATCGGAAGCCTGAGAAAGGACCCGAGGACAGGTGCGGGAGGTGCCACCAGGCCCAGCGGCAGCAGGGGGCGGGGGCCGGCGGCCAGCGGTTGCTTAGGGACCGGGCGGGTCAGGAGGTGCTGGGAGGAGGAGGCAGGAGCCATAAAGGGGCGTTGGGAAGTAGCGTCCGGTCCTTCGGCGCAGACAGCTCTGCCAAACCTCCGACTCCCCTAGTCCCGCTGCCCCCGAGAGTTCTACCGGGACCTAAGGGAAGTCCGCAAAGTGCTGGAGCAGAGGGGAGAAAATTCAAAACGAGTCTACTCAACCTCGTCTTGGCTCCGAGGCCCCGCCATGGAGACCAGCACAATGCGCAGGCGCACCCCCACGAGCTCGCGCAGCGCGGTACCGGGAGATAAGACCGCTGTCGGCCACCGTAGTTAGTTTCCTTTTTTTTTTTTTTTTTTGGATTCGCCCCTCGCTGGTGGATTTAAAGCGTGAAGCCCAGGCAGAATCTCAGTAGAGTGAGGTTCTACTTGTATGTGTGACAGAATGAACCCGGAACAGCTTTAGTAAACTAAAGCTGAAGCTAGAGGAAATATAATGAATATTTGGCTGGATTCGGTACGGTTTCATGCAGATACCCTGGCAAAAGAGACTACAGTTCCCAGTACCTATAGCGTTTGAGAAGCGCTGCTTTCTGGGGCTTGTATTATCTAGGAGCTGTGCTTGAAGTATCAGGTCTGAAGACAGACTCTCACATTAAGAACAAAACAAAACAAAACAAAAAAAAACACAGCGAGGGAGAATCAGATTTGAATTGGGTCGTTCTGTATCTTCATACTCTATCACAGGCCTAAATAGATGAAATATAAAAACTTGAAAGGACATGCTATCTTTAAGACTCTGCTTTCCTAATCGATGATTCCTAGATCTAGCAATAGGTAGTTGATGTGTGTGGGCTGGGACTCTGTGGAAGGGCCACCTCGTGGTCGCTCTTAGCTGAGAAGGCCGGTGTGGGGGGAAGAGAGCGGGATCCCAGTCTGCTCCCCTCCCAGTCTAATTTAGAGCTGCCTCTTTTCATCGTTCCGAGGGGCCAGAGCGCGCGTCGTCTGTTACCCCACTTTCCTGCGGGTGAGTTTTGTGCGTACTTGCTGCGATGGCTCAGCTCCAGACACGCTTCTTCACTGACAACAAGAGGTAAGTAAGCTCCTCTTCTCTCCCCCGCCGGGGACCCCGTCGGTGTGACCTTGCGTATCCCTGTCTTTGCCGTGTTCACTTTTAGACGACCCCCCCCCCCCCGCCAACCCTTCTTTCTTTTCTCTTTTTTGGCGTATTTTCTGCTCAAGCGGGAGCTGTGCCTTTAGAGGAGTTCAAAGGGTCAGACCTTGGATTTCACCTTATTGCCGAGCCTTTAAGGCGCTATACAATTTAAATTGTCAACGTGGAGGGGTCCCAGGGCTTCAGACTTGCTTTCGAATGAAGCATTATTATGTAATTGAATGGACCAGGCCGTTCTGGGCAGCTGGTGGCGTTTCAGTTTCTGAAAAAAATTTCATTTTCTTTTCAAGTAGGTGATAGTTGATGCTCTCCTAAACCAGGCTAGAAAGTGGATCGCTGAAGAGGGGTTTGGTAGAACTGTTTTTGGTAATGTGAAGTCAAAAGTTATCAATTTGTGTAATACAAAGTATTGCACAAGTATAAGTATTTATATATAGGAGGCATATAGCTCTGTGTGTATATATAATGTATATATAAACATTTTCAACAGTAGTCACCAGGTCTGTAGCGTTCGTTTGAAACCTTATTACATTCTGACTCCTGGGATGTTTGTAGCTTTATGAGTTGATCTGGTAAATCATAGTCACTCCTTGTCTTGTTGCTTACAGTATACATAAATTGTATTATCAATGCATGTGAATATAGCTGTATATACTTAAGTCTCAGTACTTTTTTCAGTACTTTTAAAGTAATGTGATGATGCAGTAACTGGCCACTGTACTTCTTCTAATTGAAATTTTTATTATCGTTGAGTCACATGAAATCTTAATGGACCAATGTATTTTAACCCCTGAGCTAAAATAGGGTCATTTTACATAGACACACACACACACATATACATATATAAAATTTGCATGTGTATAATATATACTGTGTATGTAATATATACATGTGTGTGTATAGATCTTCAAAAATATGTAGTACATTCTGGTCTAAAATGAAGGGGTAAAATCATTTTATTCACCTATATACACGTATATAATTTACATATACTATATGTGTGTATATGTATATATATTTATTTATATATGTGCATGTGAATTATGCTACTCCTTCCACTCCACCCCCGTTTTACAGACCAAAATGATAAGTGAAAGGAAGAATGAAAAATTTTAATTTCTGTGTTTTACCTTTTGGAGAACCTAAGTAACTGCTTACTATTTTTGGCATAAATATGTAACTTTAGCTTTACTACTCAAAGTGTAGTTTGAGGACCAGCATCATCAGCATAACTTGGGAGCTTGTTAGAAAAGATAGAATCTCAGCCTCCACCCCAGACCATTTTTATAATCTGCATTTTGACAAGCTCTGGAGCCCCTCCCCTCCCATGGGCGTGGCGGGGGCGTGGCTTACTGTAGCTTTCCTTGGAGAGCCCTGTAGAGTCTACCTTAACATTTTTTGAAGTTTTCCATTCCCTACAAATACAGCCTTACTTTGGCCTTATGGAGATTTCTTTTGTCTTTAATTTTCTTTTTCTTTTTCTTTTCTTTTTTTTTTTTGATAAAAACTTGAGATGTAATTTACATACAACAGAATTCACACATTTAAAGTGTCCAATTCACTAGTTTTGCACAACCATCACTACAGTAAATTATAGAACATTTTTCATTACCCTTTAGGAATTACCACCAGTCCTTTCAATCCCCCAGCCTTAGTCAACCATTAATTCACATTGTCTCTAGCTTTGTGTGTTCTAGACATCTCATATAAGTGGAACTATATAATGTGGTCTTTGGTGGTTGGCTTGATGAACCCTCCATATTGTGTGTATATATATATATCAGTACTTCATTCCTTTTTATGGCCAAATAATTCCGTTGCATGTATAATACCACATTTTGTTTCCATTGTTGAGTTGATGGACATTTGAGTTGTTCCTACCTTTTGGCTATTATGAAGAGTGATGATGTGAACCTTTGTGTACAAGTTTTTGTGTGTACATAAATTTTCATTTCTCTTGGGTATATACTTAGGAGTGGAGTTGCTGGATTAAATAATATGTCCATATTTATCTGTGCAGCTGTTCCCAAAGCAGCTGCACCATTTTCCATTTTCCACCAGCAGTGAGTAAGGGTTTAATTTGTCCACATTGCCACCAACACTTTACCTGTCTTTCCTTTGGTCTCTGTTTATCACACTTACTGGAATAGGCTAGGGGGACAAATAACTCTTAACTGTTGTTTTGCTGCTCTCCCTGCTTTCCTGCTCTCTTGCTTTCTGTCCACCTTCTTTCCACTCTGCATCCTTTCAGAGTCTGCTCTCTCATCCTTTTCTGTAGTTCAAATGGCCTATGGCTTCATGTTTGCCTATTTATATATTATTTTTGACATCATTCTTATGTAATTTCATTGTATTTGGTTATCAGACTTTAACCCTTTCTGATAACAGAGACCACATCTGAATTCATTTTGTTAACCCCATGTTGCAAAATGTCTGACATGTATTAGGTACTCAGTAAATGTCTGTTGAATGAATAAATGCACATTAGTTAAAATAAATCTATGGGCTTAATCTTTATGTGTTATTTCTTTTTTATAGATACGCAGTAGATGATGTTCCCTTCTCAATCCCTGCAACTTCTGAAATTGCTGACCTTAGTAACATTATTAATAAATTGCTGGAGGCCAAAAATGGTGGGTATATTATGTTCTGGAAAGTTAGGACAGGGCATATTACCAGTAGCTACAATAAATTCTATCACATTTTAATGTTATTTCCTTTTTTGGCCTTTATAATACTGAATGCATTTTACAATGGTAAAACTTATAAATTATAATATGGGTTTCCCTGGTACATAATACTCTGAAAAATGCTTTGCAATAAAAGTTTTCAGGAAATAATGTTTCATTTAACCTATTGTAAGACTATGAGGATAAGGTAGTTGAGATTTAGGAATAAAGACTTTAGTATAATATTTGTGATGTGGAGGTAATTAAGACATTCTGATTATGCAGGCAGAGAACAAACATCTAGGTGTTTTGGACCCACTCACTGTATTTCTACAAAACAAGAGGCAGTATCAATGTTTGAGTATTTATTTCGTGTAATAATAAATGCCAGTAGTAATACTGATATTTTTAAGTATTTGGGATTCATAAAATGAATGGATAAAACATAAACATTTAAGAGTCAAGTCAAACATTTATCAAGATATAAATAGTAAACATATGCTAGGTATGGATATTAGTTATTAGCTCATAAAATTAATATAAGTAATTATGCAAAAATACTGATTAAACAAGATTGGCCATAAATTGATCATTTGAGTTACATGATAGGTATATGAAAGTTTATTATAATCTTTATTCTCCATTTTTGCATGTTTGAAATTTTTTATAATAAGATGGTTTTTAATAAGTAAAATCATGCCCTTCCTGGGTTGCTCAGTTGGTTGAAATGTTGCCTCATATGCCAGAAGGTTGTGGGTTTGATTCCTGGTCAGGGCACATACCTAGGTTGGGGATTCAGTCCTGGGTTAGGGCATATAAGGGAGACAACTGATCGATGTTTCTCATGTCGATGTTTCTTCCTCCTTCCTTTCTTTTCTCTTTAGAATAAACATATTCTTGAGTGAGAATTTAAAAAACTTTAAAAACAAAGTAAAATCATACATGAAATAGAAGATTTAAACAAAGAATTGAAACTAACTTATAAGTGTGATCCTTAAAAATGAAATTTGTCAATAGAGAACCATTTAGATGTGAGATTGATTGATTGATTGATTGAGAGGGAGAAAGGAAGGGAGAGAAACATCAATGTGTGGCTGCCTTTCATGCACCCCCAACTGGAAATCTGGCCTGCAACCCAGGCCTGTACTCTGACTAGGAATCAAACCAGGGACCCTTCAGATTGTAGGCTGGTGCTCAAACCACTGACACTGAGCCACACCAGCCGGGGCAGGATTTTTTCTCTTTTTTTAATCATTTATTATTTTTAGAGACAGGGGGCGGGGCGGTGGGGGAGGCAGAGAGGGAGAGACATCAGCTTACGGCTGCCCTTTCACCTGCCTCCAGCTATGGACCTGGCTGGAGATGTCTTGCAACCTGGTTATATACTCTGGCTAGGGAGTCGAACCAGTGACCTTTGGGTTCGCAGGCTGGCACCTTATCCAGTGTGCCACCTGCTAGGGCTGGATTTTTTTTTTTTAATGAGCATATTCTTAAGTAGTTATTTTTGATGATGCAAAGAAAGCTCTTTTGATTCTACCTTAGTTTAAGGAGTCAGGAGATGAAAACTAAATTAATGCCTAACATTTTCCCCTTCATCTTCAAATAATCTTAACTCTTCTGTTAAGTTTGAGATGATGTTTTTGAACAGTTTTTCAAGGATACAGTCTACAATTTCTTCATTGCTAGCAAGCCGAAGTTTTTGATTCCGAGATACTCACTTAGCATTTCCTATCAGTCCTGCCTTTGCTTTCATTATGGTATGTAGAGGTTCTGATGCATACTTTTCTAGATTGAAAGAATGTTCATATGCTCTACCTATTAAAGAGTCTTTGAACTGGAAAAAGAATTATTCCAGTTCAATAATAGAAGCTTTGCAATACTAATATGGGGTGGTTTGCTGTTATCCACATATGTGCATATTTTCTAAACTTGTCAATGACATTGGTTTGTCTCTATATAAACTGAATAACTGAGTCATTGCTCTTGAGTTAAAGATGCAAATTATTCAGATTTCAGGTTATTTTTATTTTTTAAATTGAGGAAGTGTGTTGTTTTTTTTTTTTTAAACCTCACCCAAGGACATGCTTATTGATTTTTAAAGAGAAGAGAAAGGAGGGTAAGAGAGAGTGAAAGAAACATCAACATGAGAGAGACACATCGACTGGTTGCCTCTGGCACGTGACCCTCAACCAGGACTGGACCCACAACCCAGGCCTGTGCTCTGACCGGGAACTGAACCAGTGATCCTTCACTTTACAGAACACCCAACCAACAGCCACACTGGCCAGGGCTATTTTTATTTTTATCTCTTAATCCTCACCTAAGGAATCCAACCCGCAACCTTTTCATGTAGGGAGGATGCTCTAACCAACTGAGCCACCTGGCCAGGGCTATTTTTTATCCTCACCTGAGGACATGCTTAGGAGAAGAGAGGGGAGATGGACAGAAACATTGATTGGTTGCTCCCTTAGGCACCCTGCCCAGAGAGGGACCTATGCATCTGCCCTCACTGGGAATGGAACCCATGGAACCCACGATCCTTCAGTCCATGGGCCACATATATCCTTGGCCAACTAACCAAGTCATATGGGCCAGATTTCAGATTTTTTAAGTGACAATCCAGATGGTCAATAAGGGAATTCTTTCAGGATTATCTAATAAATGCAGGAAAAATTTTTTTTAGCATATTGTAACTTCAAATGAAATAATGGCATTAATTTCAGTAACTGCCAAAATCATGAATTAGGTAAAAGATTGAGAGAGACATGATGGGTGGGATCATAGTAACATTATCTGCTCCCAGAGGTGATTGTAATATCATAAAAAGAGATCCAGTGAGATAACATGTATCCTAAAGTGACGCTAAAGGAAATACATAATATTGTATTTTTGCCCTTCACCCCCATAAAAGGGCAACCTGAAATTAATCAGAATTGTTTGGAACTATCCGCCTTATGTACAGGATATGTAGGTGGTAAAGGAACATGTTAAATGACACCATGGAAATGTAATCAAGCCAAGCTCTTCAATATTTCAAGAAATATTGAAAGACAGATGATCCAGTTTCTGGGGGAAATAAGGAAACTATTAAAGATTATTACAAAATATTATTATAAAATGAATCAAGTATAATTTTTGGATTTTAGATGCTGATTCTAAAAGGCTTGCTATAAAAATATGAAATAAGGAAACAAACTGGCTATTTGATACTCAGGAATAAATAATCAGATATTTTTTAAATACATTTTCTTTTTTTCCATTTTATTGTTCTTCAGTATTTTAACATGCCTTTTAGAAGTCTTTATATTGTAGAGGTACATACTAATGATTTACAGATGAAATGATACCATATCTAAAGTTTGCTTTAAAATAAAGCACGGAGTGCGCGGAGGGAGAAGTGTAGATGCTTGCCCATGAGTTGGTAATTGCCAAAGTATGTGATGTGGATGGGGATTCATAATGTAATTTTTCCTTTTGTATATGAAACTTCTCATAGACTAAAACATTTTTTAATCTATACCACCAACAATAACAAAACAATTTTACCAACAGAACAAAGTATTTCTGTTCTTAATTCCTTAGTATACTGAGACACATGGAGAACTTGAGAGACCACTCTGGGTTAATAGGAATTTGTTTTGGCATCTCTTGTGTACCTCTCAGTACCATTTCAGGCCTTAGGAGTAATGATTTTATTATGTATTTTCTTTAGAGGTCCACAAACATGTGGAGTTTGATTTCCTTATCAAAGGCCAGTTTCTGCGAATGCCCTTGGTCAAACACATGGAACTGGAAAACATCTCATCTGTAAGTTCAGATGTTTACCTGCTCTATTTTACTTATCAGGTAATGTAGGTGAACTCCATTTAGGATCAGCCTGAATCATCAGTAACCAAGATCCCTTTCATTAATGTTTTTTTCTTAAAATATGAACTTCAGTTTCTATTTATTCAAATTTGAAATCCTCTCTTTTGAGAGTATAACATTTAAGAAATACAGATGAATGAATATGAAAAGATACCTTCATTCCTGTGGAAGAGTTTTCAAGAAAGGAATAGCAAATACATGTTTACTACTCGTAAAAGTGTACAAAGTGACTGTGCACATATAACAACTTACAGGTTAGGTTATTGTGATTTAGAATGATTTTTCTTCCTTTTCTCTAGTATTCAAACATTTCTTATTACTGCTTTTATATTGGGTTGGCCAAAAAGCTGTATGTGTTTTTCCATGAAAACACATTGTTCATTTTCACCAATAACTATTGATTTGGATCTTTTCAGTATGTTGGCTGTCCCCCACGTAGTATAACGTTGATTGTTCTTAGTTAATGTCTTGATTGCTATCAATTTCAACTGGTCTACCTGACTGTGGAGCATTGTCCAGAGAGAAACCTCCAACACAAAATTTCACAAACCATTTTTGACACATTCATTAAGTCACAGCACCTTCTCCATACACTGCACAAAACTTTGTTTCAATTGTTTTTACCATTCTGGAAATAATAAAGGATAATATGCTGAAAATGTATATTTTCTTTCATCTTCAGTATTAAAATGGCTATACAAAAATTCACCAGTTTTGATGTTTAAAATGCATGCTGAGCCCTGGCTGGTGGCACACTGGATAAGGCGCTAGCCTGAAAACCCACAGGTTGCTGGTTTGATTCCCAGCCAGGTCTCCAGCCAGGTCTGTGGCTGGAGGCAGGTGAAAGGCAACCATACATTGCTGTCTCTCTGCCTCTCTCTCTTCCTCTCGCTCTAAAATATAAATTAAAAAATAAAAAATCCATTCTGACATGACAGCTTTCACAATACAATCTAATAAAATTGTTTCGAATAAAAAAAATTTTTTGTTTTGAATGAAGTTAAAAGCAACTAAGTGCTACTAGAGTCATCTCAGTGAAAAAACAATGTTTTATTTTGGCCAGCCCAACATGTAAAATTTATCATTTTAACCATTTTTTAAATAAGATTTATTATTTTCAGAGAGAGGGGAAGGGAGAGAGGCAGAGAGGGAGAGACACATCAATGTATGGTTGCCTTTCACCTGCCTTCAGCTACGAACCTGGCTTGCAACTGCAACCTGGTTATGTGCCCTGTCTGGGAATCAAACCAGCAACCTTTGGGTCTGCAGGCCAGCGCCTTGTCCACTGAGCCACCAGCCAGGACCCCTTTTAACCGTTTTTAAGTATCCAATTCAATGGTGTTAACTACACTCACAATGTTATGCCACCATCGCCATCACCCTACCCATTTTCATAACTTTTTCATCATCTTAAACAGAAGCTCTGTACTCATTTAACTGTGCTTTTGTGATTTTTATAAAGTTTTTTATATTCTTTTTACCACTTTTAGCATAAGTTTCCCAAGGTCATTAATATTTCTTCATGTTACTTGTAGCATATTGTCTGATCAAATAGTTTTTCACCTTTTGCCTGGCTCCAGATTTTCTGGTTTATGAAGGGAACAAACATATAGAGGAGATTAT
The DNA here is from genome assembly GCA_004026585.1 of Noctilio leporinus. Taxonomy (NCBI): domain Eukaryota; kingdom Metazoa; phylum Chordata; class Mammalia; order Chiroptera; family Noctilionidae; genus Noctilio; species Noctilio leporinus. The sequence continues at coordinate 263,510 of PVIW01000791.1, forward strand.
TAAACTTGGAGTTCTCTGTCTTCATAATATACCATTTTAAGACTGCCATGTGATTGATTTCTGATTTCTCCCTGTGACTAGGAAGAGGTTGTGGAAATAGAATATGTGGAAAAGTATACCGCACCTCAGCCAGAGCAATGCTTATTCCATGATGACTGGATCAGTTCAATCAAAGGAGCAGAGGAATGGTATTGACAGATGAATGTTGTTATACTTTTTTCTAATGTCACCTCCCTCATTGTTTTTACGTGCATCATGGGAATATTCTTCTGGTGTCTCTGTTCTCTGTAAATATAATTTATGATATATGATATATGTATCAGTGACCATACCAAAGGTCTTTACATTCACTGTAAGTCAAGAAGAAACATTTATTAGTAAGTTTTCTTTTCTTTGTAAAGATGTAGTGACATCTGTATTCTGGACAGGTCAGGGTCAGGGCGTTTATTAGATTTTAATGTTGCTTTTAAGACCAAGGATGTAATTTGTTTTATAGAGACGGAAAAATATTTTTTTATAGTCACATATCTCCTGGCCTGCTACTATGAAGATGCAGATCATTCTATTTTAGAGCTAAAATGGGCAAACTGGAACCAAGAAGTTATGGACGGTTCAGAGCAGACCCCCCACTCTCCTTACTTGCTTACTTATAGAAAAACACCTAAAGAGTGGGGTATAGTAGTGATAGCTTACATTCACAGAATGTCTCCCTGGATTTATTACACAAAGTTAATGTTTTTACTGGTTTTACTTTAAGTGGCTTTACTTTTTTTCTATTTGATTGTTTTTACTGGTTAAATACAGAGTACAACCAACTTCCTTAACTTTCCTGAGAGTTGTATTTGTTGATTATGTTTTTATTTTTATCAGGTCAGGAAAACCCAAATGTAGCATTTTTTTAAATTTATTTTTATTATTGCTGTATTACATCCATCCCCTTTTTACTCCCCTCTGTCCCCTTCCCGACCTACCCACTACCCCTCAAAGTCAGTCCCGCTTGTTGTCCATGTCCATGGTTCTTCCATACAAATGTAGCATCTTCTGATCTACTAGTATGTTTTAAAAATCTTAATCTTCAGATTAAAGGAGAGTTTAATATTATAATCCTTAAGATTGACTTTTGTCATTACCTTAGAAATATAAATGATTTCATGGTTTGAGAAGCTGCTTTTTGTATTTCATTGGATATTTTTTCTCCTTGCAGGATCTTGACTGGTTCTTATGATAAGACTTCTCGGATCTGGTCCTTGGAAGGAAAGTCAGTAATGACAATTGTGGGACATACAGATGTTGTAAAAGATGTGGCTTGGGTGAAAAAAGGTAAGGACTCTGCCTAAACTGAGAGGAATGCTGACTAGGGATTGGAAATAAGCCATTTTCAGTGCTAGGACAAAATATGGACAGTGTAGAAAATATCTCCTGCCTCAGTTATTGTGAGGCCTTTGCAAAATACAGTGTTCAAGAAGAAAAGGATTCTAATAAAAAATTTATGTAAATAGAAGTGCATCCTTACTAAAAATGTATCAGATAAGATATATTTTCAAGTTAAGATTATGTTAAACTCAATTCATTTTTTAAAATTCTATTTATTGATTTGAGAGAGAGAGAGAAATACTGATTTATTACTCCACTTATTTATGCATTCACTGGTTGTTTTTTTAATATGTGCCTTAACCCACACATAAACCCGATTAAACCCGCAACCTTGGTATATCAGAACAATGCTCTAACCAACTACTCTATCCACCAGGGTTTAAACTCCTTTCTTTTAAAGTATTTTTAAAAGAATCTTCCCTTGACACCCTAACTTAGCTTCTTTTTCAAACCTGGACATAATGAGTTTTGTTATATTTTTAATGTTTCTCTCAGCAACAAATTGAATTCTTTGGTTTTGGAACACAGTGTATTTTAAAGTTTTGTACTAACTTGTTTCTTATTCTTGTGCTTTCTTTCCTTCAGACAACTTGTCTTGCCTACTACTGAGTGCCTCTATGGATCAGACTATTCTCTTATGGGAGTGGAACGTAGAGAGAAACAAAGTGAAAGCCCTGCACTGCTGCAGAGGTCATGCTGGAAGTGTGGACTCTCTAGCTGTTGACAGCACAGGAACTAAAGTAAGTAGCTGTTGGGTTAGCAGTACTGTGTGGTGATGGGCAGAATTTTCCCTACATACGTTCATTGTAAATGGCCTACTTTCATAATAGTTGGTGACTAAAGAATGTGATTTCAAATCAAAAAGTAAGTACTCATACAATAAAAGATGCAGAGATTGACTTCCTCAGCCTGGGCATCTGGTTTAGGACTTGATACCAACTGCAGAAATTTTACGAAGTCAGGTAAACAAGCAATGTATTTATGCAACCTTAAATCATAGTGACTGGAATTTTCAGTCTTTCAGTTGCTCACAGTGCTTTTATAAGTTGAAAATACCTAGTTGATTATCTAATAAACCTTAGCACCCACTAAGATTAGTGTTACTAGAAGTTGTTTTACTATTATTGCTGATCTCTTTATCGTGACAAAATGGAAAAAGTTAGCTAAAAGGAAATAAACCTGAAGGCACACTGTATGGACTTAGGAGGGATTACAAACTCTCTTTGGAAAGTTCCCTATACCACTTTTAAGTACTCTGAATTTATGAGTGTTTCTTCAGCATTTCTTTGCCAGTTAACGTAACAGATGTATTCAGGGCTAAAGATTTATAATTACTCATATTTGAGCCATCAAGAAGGTACATGTTGTCAAGTCCAAACTTAAGTGATTTAATTGTAGTTTGTCTGTGACTGTGAGAGACAGGAACTCACCTTTAACTTTTTCCAGAGTAAACACGCACATTACGAGCAGGGTGATGAGGCACATGGGTCTCAGTGACCAAGGACTGGAGGCCTGGATGCAGCCAGCACGTTCTCTCTTTTGCCTGCCTGAGTTGACTTCATTCTCTCTTACCTCGGACTGGCTTTTTCCACCTGGCAATAAAACCTGGCCTTCAGTATGCTCAGGTTTTACATCTTGTACCATCCATTTCTGGAAAAAGACTAACTTCACTCTCTGGAATACAAGTTTTCAGAAGAAAAAGGTCCTGAAGGAAAGGACCTTGTAGCCACAGTGGAGGTCAGTTGCCCACCCTTATCTAAGCAACCATGGCCAGGGCATCTTCAGTTGTCATGAAACTGAAAGTATAACTTCCAGGAGACTAGGAAGACAGGCAGGTAACCCCATAGTAGTAAGGATTTCAGAGCAAAGGAAAAGGTTTAAGTTAAATAGTGGGGGGAGGAAGGGGCAAGACAAATAATATAATGGATTATAATTATAAACTCTTTTTCCCTTCATATGTATCTGCTTAGTTTTGCAGTGGCTCCTGGGATAAGATGTTAAAGATCTGGTCTACAGGTAAATTAAATATTTCTTTTACTTTGATTAATGGTATTTTAAGAATTTCAGTAAAAGAGTCTTTTGTTTTTAAATTTTATTTATTTTTTAGAGGGGGAAGAGAGAGAGAGAGAGAGAAACAAAAGTTCGCTGCCTCTTGCACACCCGGAACCGGGGACCTGGCCTGCAACCCAGGCATGTGCCCTGACTGGGAACTAAACCAGTGACACTTTGATTCATAGGCTAGTGCTCAATCCCCTGAGCCACACCAGCTGGTGTGAAAGAGTTCTTTTTAACTCATCCTTTACCATAAAAATGGACCAGGGCTTTGTAGACACAAAGGAGCATAGTATAGAGAAAAAACAGTGTATTTCTCTGTGTTTCAAAATGTTTTTCTAGCCCTGGCTGGTGTTACTCAGCGGGCTGAGTGCTGGCCTGCAGCGAGTTGAAAGGTGGCCAGTTTGATTCCCGGTCAGGGCGCCTGCCTGGGTTGTGGGCCAGCTCCCCAGTTGGGGGCATGAGAGAGGCAATCGCCTGATTTTTCTCCCCCACACTCCCTCATTTCCCCTTGCTCTATAAATAAATTAAACCTTAAAAAGAAAGTTGTTCTGCCCCATACTGCCGTGTTTGTTGGACATGCCACTGAGTTGCTGCAAGTGGCAACATGTTTTGTGCAATGGGATGTAACTGCCTAAATTTTCTTCAGGATCCTGGAGCTAAAAACACCTTCTGAGGATAATTTTGATACACTTGACTGTTAGAGAAATTTTCATAGTTAAGATGGTTTACTTAAAAAAAAAAAAAAAAACTTTTAATGCAGTTTTACCAAACCTCTTACTATGAACACAATAGATTAGAAGGAACAATTGGAGGAGGAGAAAGAGGAGGGAGGACTCTTGGAGGAAGATACCTTGATAGCAGTGGTAAGACACTGTAAGAAAAAAGATGGGGAAAAACTCACAGATATTTACATTTTAAAACAGTAATCTAGAACTATTTATTGCACAGGTAAATGGGTCAGAATACCTGATACTTCTGAGGTGATTGCTGTATTCCAGCATAATTCCCTAAATACAGTTTACAAAGAGTTGGGTGGACTAGGAAAAGCTTAGAGTTTTAAGTAATTATGTTTAAGGTGGCAGGAAATAAATAATACATTTTAGTAGATATTTCAAAAATGCTTAAAATAAAGTTTTGAAGCAGAAGGTGGTTTGTTTAGAAATTTTCCCCATTATCAAATATTTTATTTTTTGCTAGTTTTGGGTAAATGAAATATATATATTAGTTGTTAACCTTAAGGCACTTACAGTCAGTTTGGGAAAAACTTTAATATTCACAAAATAGTTACAAAACATAAAATATGTGGTTTTCCATCTGGGAGTTTGCTACCTGGCTAACTGATATGTAACAAACATTTGAAAAACAAAAATATCTATGAAACACTTGTTTATTGTTAGAAAAGGAAAATAAGAAGAATGAGCATGGCTGGAACATTTGTCCTTTTAACATGTATTTATTTTATGGCATTACCTTTGTCATATAAATGCAATCTGGTCAGAACTTTCCTGAAACTAATAATAAGCAATCTCTCATAGATAATGGTAAAATAATAAGTATTTTTAATAATCTTAGGAAATAGCAAGATATTAAGCTGGTTAGGTTCTAGGATTTTAATGTACTCTTTATCCTTTTGGAAGATTGGTAACACAGGTATTGTTTTATATCTAATTTTCTTTAACCAAAATAAGTAGGAATGTTTATTCTCTAGCCATTAAGATGTGAAGAAAGTATACCGTATACCCAGAAACATAAGATTTGAGATTGTTTGCAATTGATGTTTACCATAAATTTAAAAAAGAGCAAATCTAATTCTCTATGATACAGTCCCTACAGATGAAGAAGAAGAAATGGAGGAACCCACAAATCGACCAAGAAAGAAGCAGAAAACAGAGCAATTGGGACTAACAAGGGTAAGTATTTGTGAGAACTGCTATACTTGGCTTAAGTCTGTATTGCCAGATACAGGATAACATAATACAGCTTTTCCTGTTTAAATTTCCTTTTGTCTCACCTTGCTGCTTCAATCATAATTAAGCTTTCTTTCAGAAGGTTTGTAAATATTTATTAGAAATACTCCTGCTGCATTTATCTGAGTCATTGACTATAGTAGCATTGAGTCAGGCTTAGCAATTGGTAGGTTGATTGTTTAGCTATTATATTTTATCTCATGGTGCATTTTGAAATAGGATCTTTCAATTGTTAAAGCTTATACTAAAGTGAAGCAACTCATTACCTGTTTAGTAATGATTGTTTCATACACTGAGGGATGCTCATTGTATCTCCTAAATCACTAGAAACCAAGAGTTAGTTGGGGTTTTGAGTCTATCATTTAGCTACTAGATCCAATTAAATCAAACTCAGAAATTTCATCCATATTCTTGTTAAGTTCTGGAGGTATTTGTCATAATATATGACCTGTATTAATGTACTTAATGCTAAGACAATACTGTATCAGGTTTAGAAAAATATTTTTCATTAATTTTTTCACAGCTGTAATGAATGTGCAATAAGTGAAGCACACATTTGCACATTATTTCTAATATTCACTAATAACAAGATATCTTATTAAAAATGAGGATAAAATGTGATAATAAATGATTCGTCATTCTCATAAGGTGCAGTAACAGTAGCACTTACTGGTCCCAACTGGAAGTAGGGACTTATAATTTACCACATTTTAAGCACAGACTGCTGAGTTGCAGGAGGGGTGATCTGCCAGCAACTCAGCTTCCTTTACACTTAGTCTGGCAGCACAAATTAGAACTTCCAGTGCCTCACACAGTTGGACATTGTGCCAGTTGTAATTCATGGACATGTATCCCAAATCAGCCTCTGAAGAATATATCTGAATAGCATATTCTCTTTATTTCTTGAATTATAAAAAATTTTAACATAAAAGGTAGCTTTTCTTTTAAGAGAGGAGACTTTTAAGATTTTGTTTATTTTTAGAGAGAGGGTAAGGGAGGGAGAAAGAAAGGGAGAGACACATCATTATGTGGTTGGTTGCCTCCTGTATGCCCCGAACCAGGGACTGACCCACAACCCAGGCATGTGCCCTGACGGGGAATCAGACTGGCCACACTTTGGTTTGCAGGCTGGTGCTCAACCCACTGAGCCACACCAGCCAGTGCTACCTTTCTTTTAATTAAAGTTTGGCATACATATATTTAAGTGTGCAGCTCAATGAATTTTAGAAATGTATGTCCAGTGTTCCATGACATGACTGTACCAGAATTTATCCTTCTTTTGATAGATGTCTAGGTTGTTTCCAGGCTATCATAAGTAAAGTTACTAAGAAAATCCTTACACTTATCTTTTGGTGTACATGTGCATGTGTGGAGCTGCTCGATCGCAGGTATGCACATGGTCAGTTTTTTGAATGTTAGATAGCGACAGAAAATTTTAACTCCCAGCCCTTTGATACCTAATTGTGAAGTGCCTGCTCATATTTTTAGCCCATTTTTTTAAGTGTTGCCTATGTTCTCTGATTTGTAAGAGTTTTTTATGTACTCTGGTATCAAAGTCTCTGGTGAATATATGCATTATAAGTATTTAGTCCAAGTGCCTTGCTGATAACTTATTTTTAGGTATGTGCTTTTATAAGCTTGCATCCATTGTTTATTTTATTTGAGAATTCATAATATAGTCACTTTCTCATAGGTTATGCTGGAACCCTTTAAAGTGCTAAAGTGAAAAATTATGCTAAAATTTGAAATAGAAAAGTTGTATTTTTAAGACTAAAATAAGACAAATACCAAAAACGTTATCTGTATTTCTTTCTAGTACCTGACTTGTATTACTATGAGTAATGCTGCCAATTAATGTTTCATACATTGACATACTGTAAGGTTTTTTCCTTTTCTCCTAAAATTTGCCTTTTTCCCTCAATTGTTACCTTACTGGAATTTGTAGTAACAGTGGCAAAGTTGATTTTTCTATCATTTTTTATTACAACAGTATCTCATAACTTCTTTTTAAATCCTCACTCAAGGTATGTTTATCGACTTCAGAGAGGGGAAGCTGGGGGCCGGCAGAGAAGGAAATGTTAATTGGTTGCCTCCCCTTTGCAGGACTCAGCTGTGGGTCAAACCTGCAGCCTTTGGTGTATAGGACAGCGCTCCAACTTAACTGAGCTACCTGGACAGGCAACTTTTCTTTTATTGTTTAAAAAATACTTTTAAGATTTTATTATTTTTAAAGAGGGGAAGGGAGAGAAACATCAATGTTTGGTTGCCTTTCACCTGCCTCCCACTGGAGCTGGCTGGGAATCGAACCAGCTACTCTTGAGTTTGCAGGCCAGCACTCATCCACCTAGCCACACCAACCAGAGCCTATCTTTCAAAAGAAAATTATATATAGGAAAATGTACTCTCTTTGGAATATAGCTTTTGAATTTTGATAATCCACAAAATATGCAACTACTACATAATCAAGCTACAGAACAGTTTGTCATCCGCAAGAACTCATGGTGCCCGTTGATAGTTTACCTTCCTCCTCTTCTGTCCCCTGCAGCCACTCATCTGTTCTCCATCCTGTATTCTTTCTTTCTCCAGAATATTATATAAATGGAATCACACAGTATGTAGCCATTTTACATCTAGATAAACCCAGGATATTGGGAATCATGATTTATTCCTTTTAAAAACTCAATAGTATTCTTTTATATGGATATACAACAGTTCATTTAATCACTCACCAGTTGAAGGTTACTTGGGTTGTTTCTAGTTTGACAGTCATGAGTAAAACTGTGATAAAAATTGTGGATAGTCGTTTGTATCAGGTTCCCTTACTTTATCCAGGAAAATTTTAGAGCTAGAAAAAGAGACCTTAGGGATCATTTGGTCTAGGAGTTAGCAAACTATAACCCAACAGCCAATTTGGCTGTGGCTTACTTTTTGTACTAAGAATGATTCTCTTTTTTCATTTGTAAAGGGGTTTTAAAAACATGGGGGGGAAACCCCCAAAAATGAGACAGAGACTTTATGTGGTCTGAAAAAGCTAAAAAATGTATTTTTTAGATTTTACCAGAAAACTTTGCTGACCTCTGATTTAGTGTAACTCCCTCATGTTACAGATGAGGTAATAATATTGAAGGGGTCTAAATGTAAGTTTAAAAAAAAAATAGATTAACTGTCTCAGAATTTTTACCCTCTCTCTTTTACATGTTCTTTATATTTAAGGTAGACATTATACCTAATTTGGGTATTTTAATTTGAGAAAGAAAGGAGAGGCTTTGTAATATTAATGAGCCATGGACATTATTTAAAGGTTGGATGCTGAGGAAATTCAGGTGGTAAGAATGACCTATTTAGATAAACTTAACTTGAAGAATCATGAAGAAAATGGCAGCACCTTGACTGAAACCTAGATCTAACCCCAGAGCTTTTTCTACTAACTTCTACATGTATTTGACAATGGAAAGAAGTTATTATGTTCACATACATAGTCCTCAAAATAAAAGTATGCCGGCCTGTGAACCGAAAGGTTGCTGGTTCAATTCCCCAGCCAGGGCATGTAACCAGGTTATGTGCAAGCCAGGTCCATAGCTGGAGGCAGGTGAAAGGCAACCAACCATACAGGGATGCTTCTCTCCCTTTCTTCCTCCCTCCCTACCCTTCCCTCTGAAAATAATGAATAAAATCTCTTTTAAATAAACAAATAAAAATAAAAAGAATAGATAAGGGAAGTGGCAGAGTATATTGGAAAGACTATAAACTTTAGAGTAATATTTGGGGTGAAATTTAAATCTGCCCCTTATAAGCTGTATGATCCTGAGGCAAGCTCTCCCTCTCAGCTTCAGTCTCTCCATCTATAAAATTGAAACAAATACCTGTCTTGGAGGATTGTGGGAAAGAATAAGATAGGATATGAAAGGCAAAGCACTTAACAAAGTTTCTGTCATATGGGCTTTAGAAGTACCAGCTGCGATTACTATTTCAGTTACTCTGAACTGACCATACTTTCTTTTGGATGTCTTTCATTTCCAGACACCCATAGTGACCCTCTCTGGCCATAAGGAAGCAATTTCCTCAGTTCTGTGGTCAGATGCTGAAGAAATCTGCAGTGCATCCTGGGACCACACAATTAGAGTGTGGGATGTGGAGTCTGGCAGTATTAAGTCAACTTTGGTAAGACCTATAAATTCAGTGGTTCTCTGATTACCTTTGAGCTTTGAAGTGATAAACTTCTAGAGATAATACTTTTAGGCCACCATGGTTAAGTATCCTTTTCTTTTCTTTCTTACAGACAGGAAATAAAGTATTTAATTGTATCTCCTATTCTCCACTTTGTAAACGTTTAGCATCTGGAAGCACAGATAGGCATATCAGACTATGGGATCCCCGGACTAAAGGTGAGTCGTGTAAACCACTGGAGGAAAAATATGTGTAAATACCATCGCTTTCTCTTCTCACTAGAAATGTATCTAAAAGATAATTTTCTGCATATTATTCTTTTTAGATTTGTTCCACCTTCTTGCAAAATTCAATAATTATTATCTTTTTTTATATCGTTCAGATGGTTCTTTGGTGTCCCTGTCCCTAACCTCACATACAGGCTGGGTCACAGCAGTAAAGTGGTCTCCTACTCATGAGCAACAGCTGATTTCAGGCTCTTTAGATAACATTGTCAAGCTGTGGGATATAAGAAGGTAAATCCTATTTATGATCCACAAAAGAAATATATCAATTGCCTGTTGTATAGAAAAAATAAAATGATAAATATTGATACCAAAAGGGACACCTCTTTGGGGAAGGTCTCCGGTATTCCAATAGTGAATTGAACAGTGTGAAGGTATGAGCCATGCACAGATCATGGCAGTGGGTAAAGGAGATAAGGAGGGGTGGGGTGCAGAATCTGTGCATATTGACAAAACAGCAAGAGAACCAGTGTTGATGGGGGAATTAAGGTGGAGAGTAGCAGTACAGAGGCAGGTAGTGGTTAGATTGAGCAGGACCTTGGGGCCATGGTAAGGAATTTGGGTTTCATTCTAAGTGTGCTGAGGAGGGCATTCGAAGTGTTCCAGGAGGGGAACAAGAATGAAAGTAGAGAGACTAACGTTATAATTCAGGAGTCAGAAAGTGGTAGCATTAGAGATAAGTGGTTGGATTTTAGATATATTTTGTTGAAGATAGATGTTTGGCAGGATTAGCTCATAAACTGAATAAAGAGATAGGAGTCTGGGATAATGCTTGTATTTTCTACTGAGCAATTGGGTGATTATTGGTGCCATTTGCTATAATGGGAAGGAGTAGAAAATGCAGTTTGTGGAGTCTTTGGTGGTTTTAAATTTGTAGTGCCCACAAGACAGTCTGCTGTCAGCCAGCTGGGATATACATACCAAACTCAGTGGAGAAGATTGGTTAATACATAAATTTGGGAGTTATCAGCATATAGATGGATAAATGGTATATAAAACGATGATTCAGGAGTAAAAGTAAAGTAGTCAAGGATATGTGGAAATGGGCCTAGTTATAAATTTTATAAATAAATAAATAGCATTTTTCCTGAATGTATTTGTTGTAGTAGATCTTCATCATTTGCTAATGATACAGGAAAAATGGGAGATGTGGTCAAGTAAATACCCAGAATTTTAATACTAAGTGTTGGACAAGGATGGTGAACTCTATCTATAAAGTCTTCAGGAAATTATAGGTGATGATTCACGTTTGCTGGTTTTAATACTCTGAAATGCGCATAATATGTCAACATTTTCACCTTTTAGTTGTAAGGCGCCTCTTTATGACTTGGCTGCTCATGAAGACAAAGTTCTGAGTGTAGACTGGACAGACGCAGGGGTAAGAAATTATTAGTTATTTGGTTCAGAAGAAAATATATTACTAGAATAAATCTGGTGTTTGTGTTTATGGAGTTCATAGTTGCAATATATCTGATATTTATAATTCTATATTGTAAGTTTCCATTAACATACTCATAAAATCTCACATTGCATTCAAAGGGGAAACAAATTTGTCCTTTAATATTAGCAGTAGTAAAATTTGAAAATTTTACAGCAGCTTTTTTTTCATGATTTTAATGAAATGCTTCAAGTCCATAAACTTGCTGTTTTAAATGGATTAAAATACTTTGCATTTAGAAAAACCTTATGTAATAAATCTAGATTTAAGATATGTCTAAAGAACTATAATTGCATTTTTATGTATATACATGAGCTCTTAAGTCTAAGAATCCTTTTCAAATATGTAGGCTCTAGAGCTACTTGAATAATTTGTTAAGTTCATTTACCTGCAAACAATTAACTTTCTGTCCTTTGAAAACTTCATTTTCTTTTTGTTCAGCCTTTATTTATTTTTAGAGAGCAGGGGAGGAGGTTGGGGCGAGGGAGAGAAACATCATTGTGTGGTTGTCTTTCTGTGTGCCCGGCAACCCAGGCACGTTCCTTGACTGGAAATTGAGCCAACAACCTTTTGGTTCACAACCTGGTACTCAATCCACTGAGCCACACCAGCCAGAACTAAAAACTTAATTTTCTTCAGTGGGTAAAATTAAATTACACTTCAAAGTTTTTATTACATTGCCTAGCAAATGCTTCATAGAAAGTATAATGAGCATATTACACCTTAATCAAATTCAAATGATCACTTTAAAAGTTTTAATATATACTATATAGTATTGAAATTAATGTAATCAGGCCATTTAAGAATTATTTCTTAATTCAAGTTAACTGCTCATATTAATTGTTCTGTAATCAAAGTAACCATTTTTAGGTTTACTATCATATGAAATAACTATCTTCTGTTTGTGGCTTTTTCTCTCCTTTTATGCAGCTACTTCTGAGTGGAGGAGCGGACAATAAATTATATTCCTATAGATATTCACCTACCACATCCCATGTTGGGGCATGAAAGTAAATGATAAATCTGACAACAGAGGTTCTCTCTATAGTAATTGATAGAAAATACTCAGATCACATCAATGCAGATCACCGTTGATAATATTACTGTCTTTTTCTTTATTTTGTTATTTATTATGTAACACTTTGCATTTATGAAATATAAAATGTGGCCTGCATTCTCTTCCTTATGAAAACTCTTGAAGTGAAACTGAATGTATTTCTTTTTAAAGGTATTGGTTTGAATTAAGATTTGCTTTTGAAATGCTATAAAAGCATTAAAAATACAGTTTCCAATTCTTTTATTTGTGGAGAAACTTTTTTTTTTTTTAAGATTTTATTTATTTTTAGAGAGAGGGGAAGGGAGGGAGGCATAGAGGGAGAGAAACATCAGTGTATGGTTGCCTTTCACCTGCCTTCAGCTAAGGACCTGATTGGAGACCTGGCTTGCAGGAAAAACTTCTTAAAGTTGGCTGTTTTAAAAAGTCATCTAAAAAATCTAATATATTATAATAGGGAAAAAATTAGAAATACAATTTGCTTTTGCTAAAATAAGTGATGTCTTGCTATAATAAGACTTTGAAGGTATTCAGAACATTAGAACACAGATGTTGCCAGTTTTTTAAGAATTTGTTAAAATACTGTAAGTGAAATACTTCATATTACAGGATGTCAGAATCCTTTAGAAACTGCATCCAGATTTCATGGTTGCCCAGGATCCCTCAACCATATTTATATGTGTGTACAGATTTTATATATATATATATATATATATATGTGTGTATGTGTGTGTGTGTGTGTGTGTGTGATCTTTTATTTATTTGTAGAGAGGAGGGTAGGGGGTGGACAAACATCAATGTGTCTAAGAAACATTGGTTGCCTCTTACATGCTCCCAACTGGGGACCTGGCCAGCAACCCAGGCACGTGCCCTGACTGGGATTTGAACCAGCACTTTTCAGTCTGAAGGCCAGGTGGCACTCCATCCTCTGAGCCATACCAGCTAGGGCAGAGTAGATACTTTATATCAAACCTTTCAGTCAGTAATAGACACAAATTTTATATCATTAGCCTTAATCTAAATTCTTAAGTTATATACCAGATATTTAAAGTAAACGTCTTAAAATGTCACTTCCTTCTTTAATGGATTGGCATTCATCAAGCAGACAACTTCAGCTCCTGAGTAATGTATGGGAAATCAGTTTGGTCTCATCACTAGACCCAAATGCAATACATCTTTTTTTTTTTAATTTTTAAATTAGAGTTGACATACAACATAATACTAGTTTCAGGAGTATAATCCCATGATTAGACATAAAATTTATGAAGTGACCACCCCAATAAATCTAGTACCCATCTGACACCATATACAATTGTTACAAAGTTACAGACTATGTTCCCTATGTTGTACTTTTTCCTTGTGACTATTTTGTAACTACAAATTTATACTTCTTAATCCCTTTTTTCACCACCCCTACCCCATAGCTCTCTATATTGTTTGGTAAGATGCATACTGATATGACAGTTGCACAATACAGTCTTAACAAAATTGTTCTGAATGAAGTTAAAGATAACTAAGCACTAGAGCCAACTTAATGGAAAAACAGAACGAACTTCTTGGCCAATCCAAATACCTCTCCAATCACTACCAGTCTTGATAAGGTTTCTTTGAATCCTCAGTTGTTCAGCTAGATTCCAGGCAGTTCTGAATGGTAGTTGTTCTATAGTTTAAATTTTTACGTGGTTGTGGGAGGTTCTGAGTGTGACATTTACCCACAGCCACCATCTTGACCAGGATCCCTCTAATGCATTATATCTTACAAGACACATTCCTGTCACAGAGGTCTAGGAAACAACAGCCATACTCAGCTGCAGCTGAGAGCCAAATTAACAGTGGGTTAAACCAGGTGGGAATTCAGCTCTCTTGTGTATGATGATCCAGGGCTGGTAAAGTGGTTTTGTTCCACACTCCTTAGGGACTTACCTCTTCCCCTATAATAGAAACCTCATATAGAGCAAGAACTAGAGTGCCAATAACGACATTTCTTAATGACAGTACATTTCAATGCCTAAAAGTCAAATAAAGGTAACTGGAAAATTCATACCCACATTCTTTGTTTTTCTCATTTAGTGCAGACTTGTGTAAGTTTTTTCATATCTGTAGTCTCTGAAATGTTTTAATTTTCAGAGGACAATTTTTAATTTTCAGAGGACAAACCATCCTGTTTTGGATGGTTCCTGAATGAGCCTTACGGGCAGAGTTTTTTTTTTTGTTTGTTTGTTTTAAGATTTTATTCATTATTTTTAGAGAGAGGGGAAGTGGGGGAGGAAGAAAGGGAAAGCAACATCAATGTATGATTGCCTTTCACCTGCCTCCAGCTGGGGACCAGACTGGAAACCTGGCTTGCAACCTAGTTATGCACCTGACTGGGAGTCCATCCAACCAGGGACACTTGGATTCACAGGCCGGTGCTCAGTCCACTGAGCCACACCAGCCAGGGCCCAGAGTTACTTAAAACATCTTTACTCACCCAACCTGGGTTGCTCAAACATATGTAGTATGCATATACTAGTGTTTAAAATAAAAGTAAAGAGGCCTATTTATAAGACCAAGGATAAAGAAGGAAGTGGCATTGAGTACAGGTATAGCACCTATTCTCAATCCTGGTTTTAAGGCAGAATAAAAATCCTAGGTCAGGCATTTTTCCTTGGGATGGATATAACACTAGCTACCACGTCTCTTGGAGAAGGATTATCAATCTGATCCCTGCCACACTCACTTTGTGTAACTCAAGTGGTCTGATGTATTTCCCAAACAGGAAGAGAATAGCAGGCCCACAAAAGCCTACAAGACTTAGTCCTTTCTTAAAACGTTCTCTTACCTCGAGTCCCCTTTTCAGTGATCCATTTTCCTTCATTTAATTACACCAGAAACAGGGCATTACATGGATTTATTTATCCTAACACTCTTCTGGAGAAATGAGTTAAAGCTGCTTTCCTAGTACTGGGTTAAATTAGGAACCAGACAATATATTATTCAGGCCTCCAGGGCTATTTAGGCTGTCTTGCCATAGTCATACAGTTCACAAACATATTAACACTTGCTCTTATATTATCAAGCAAACTTGAAAGAAATTGCTTTTCTTATCATTTAACAGTAAACCACCTAATTTAAAATTAAGCTCAAAGTACATCTCATTGCTGAATATGTCAGTTCAAGAAAAAAGGCTAAACTTCTCTACCACTTACCGATGGAGAAACGGGAAAAAATAAACCACAAGACATGGACACTGTCTTCAAAAAGAGTGTCTTCACACTCATATGGGAGATATTCATTTAAAAATTAGTTACAGCTTTCACCAAGTAACTCAGTTGACTAGAGCATTATCCCAGTACCCCAAGCATAGTGTTCTTTTTTAAATGACCAAGACAGTATCAGCTGTCCTAAAACTTTATAAAATGTGAATTACAACTATTGCCTACAGTCTAGCAAGGGGAAAAGACACTTGAAATGATAACCAAATTCTGGAATATCGTGATAGACAAGATGTGGTGCTATTCTAGAATATTATTACAAAGTGACATGCAAAATTTTGGGTTTTGTTTGTTTTTTAAGGAATCCACAGCTTTCCTCAGATTCTCCTGAAAAAGGTAATAATTTGCACAGAGGGGAGGAAAAAGGGGATGGATGTAATAAAATAATAAAAAAAATTAAAGAAAGTAATTTGCACTGGGCAAATACTTTTATTGTTGTTCTTCCTTGGATCTTTCCTGACTTATTCCTGCTAAATCTGGCCTCCCTCCTAAGGGCATAGCGCTCACCAGCTGTCCTGCATTGTAATGATTAACCTGCCTATGTTCCCTGTTGGAGGCAGAGCACCTCCAAAGTAAACATGATGTGCATTTCTGTAGTCTTATCTAAGCCAGTGCCTAAATACATCCTAGGCTGGGAATAAATGTTTATTCAACCAATGAATGAACAAAACCAAAGGTAGTAATTGACAACTGAAGGATATAGTATAAAATATTTGAAAAGAACTGAACAATTCTCTCCAAAGAATAAATGGTAAGCAAAATGGCTTTGGAAATGTTGCCATGCTTATTCCCACAGGATGAGGTTTAACTCAAGAGAATGTTAAAATGAAAAGGGAGACAACTGTATGGGAGAACATATTTGCCAAAGATACCTTGGGCAAGGGTTTAACCTCCAAAATACATAAAGAACTCATACAAGTCAATACTAGGGAGACAATCCAATTTAAAAATGGACAAAGGACCTGAACAGACACTTCTTCAACGAGAATATACAGAGGGCCCAGTGACATAGGAAAGGATGATCAACATAACTAGCCATCAGAGAGCTGCAAATTGAAATGACAAAGAGCTATATCACCTCACACCTGTCAGAATGGCCATTATCAATAAATCAAGTGCTGGCAAGAATGTGGAGAAAAGGCACTGCTGTGCAGTGGTGGGAATGCAGATTGGTGAAGCCACTGTGGAAAACTATGTAATTTTCTAAAAAAAAAAGGAACTGCGAATATACCCAAAGAATCCTGAAACAAATTCAAAAGAACCTATGCACACCTATGTTGATAGCAGCGCTATTTACAATAGCAAAGTGCTGGAAACAGCCTAAGTGCCTATCAGAAGATTAGTGGGTCCAAAAAACTGGTATTTACACAATGGAGTACTACATAGCAGGAAAAAAACCGAACTCCCTTTGCAACAGCATGGATGGAACTGGAGAGTATTACAGTGTTAAGTGAAATAAGCCAGTAGGTATGATCTCATAAGAGGAATCTAATCAAAATAAACTAACGAGCAAAATAGAACCAGAGACATGGAAACATAGACTCAAAACGGGCAGCGGGGAGGGGGTGGATAATGTGTCAAGAAGGGGAAGGGACTAGTCAAGGAAGGTATGAATGACCCATGGACAACAGTAGGAGGCCTGACTGTCGGTAGGGAGGCCGGCTGGTCAGAGGAAGGCAAAGGGGGAAAGACTGAGACAACTGTAATAGAGTAACAAAAAAACCCTAAAAATGTGAAAAATAAAAAGAAAGCACTAGGAAATTATTTTCCACCAGCAACCTAGTTCTTCTTTTGCCTTATTTACCATTCATTTTGCCTCTTGGGGTTTTTACGCTCAACCTTTGCCTTTTGCTCTTGAAGACTCATTTATAACAACACATTATGTGCCCTCGAGGTCAGTTGGTAACAGTTGTTAACGTCCTCCTCTTTAAACTCTTAAAATAAGACTGAAGTAAAGCACGTGAACGTTTCCCGCGTGCTGGCGTCGGTACTGAGGACTCGGAAATGTCCGAGGCTCTGGAGGCGGGTGGCCCCGGCAGGTGCGGCGCGGGGCTCGCAGGAGCGGGAAGGGGGCGGGGGCACCCGGGCCAAGGACTCGGAAAACCAGGCCGACAATGCCTTCCACTTACCCGCGCCTCCGTCCTTACACCGATGCTCCGGCCGGTTTGGTGTTATTCGTTCCCGAGGAGGAGCTCGGGGAGGGAGGCACAGAGCCGGTCTGGAGTGGATTTAAGTTCGAACTGAGAAGCGAGGCCCGGCCCACGGAGGCGACAGCAAGGGGGGGACGCGAACGCGGACTCGGCTTCGCGGCGCCGAGGGCAGCGCGGCTTCCGCACGCGCGGGGCCACCCCGCCTCCCGCGCCCCGAGCCGGACAGCTCCACGCACCGGTGCGGAGGGGCGGAGGCTGCGGAGACCCGTGCGGAGACCCACTCCGCGCCGCAGGGCGCCACCCGAGGCGACCGAGGACCGGCTGCAGCGGGGTGAGCGGCTGCGGCTTCCCCTCCGCCCGCCTGGCCCCTGGCGGCCGCCGCACGCGCGCCCTGCAACCCGGCGGCCGACCCCTCGGTTTCCACGGCGACGCCGAGGGGAGACGCGGGGGGGCGCCCGCACGCACGCAGCACGCACGCGGTCTCTCGCCCGCCGCCGCGGGCCGCTCAGGGTCCCCGCCCCCGCGCCCTCCCTCCCGATCCGGGTCTCCGCGGGGCAGCACCGGCACCGGGTGTTTCGGTGGCTGGGTCCTCCCGGGACCAGAGGGGCGTCCACGCTCGCTCGCCACGCGGGGGCTGTGCGCAGCGGCCCCGGCTGGTTTGGGCGATTTCTTTCAAAGGTGAAGAGCCTTCCTTGCTTGAGAGGCTTCCCTGGTGCTTCTGGCTGACCGACTGGGGTGCTGCTGCTTCCGTCATTTTGAAATGGGAATGTCTCCTTTAGAAACTGGGTGGCGAGCGGTGGGTAAAATGAAAAGTAAATGGGCGGTTTAAGGCGAAGAGCGGAACGCACAGGACCCGCTGGGGTTCCGCGCCCAGATATTGCGGCCACGGCCTTGAACCCAGCCGCACGCACGGGTCCGGCTCCTGGAAACACCGATCATCCGGTCAGGTCCCCAAGTGATGCCATTGGTCAGATACCTGCCTCTCTGAGAAAGACCGGGGGTGGGGGAGTGGGAGGCGGTTAGGGAAATCCATCCTAGCAACCACCGTGGTTTTGCCGGTGGAGAGCGTGGGATTCTTTTTCGGGTACTTAGGTGATGATGCAGAAAGCAAAAAAGCTATTGTAAACTACCAGGAAAATAGTTTGGGGGAAGATAACGTCTATCCGTGGTTTTTGGTTTTCTGTTTTATTCGGTTCTGATTCAGACAAGGTACTGTAAGTTGATATTCCTCTAATCATCGTCACATGAATATTGATGGAGTAGCCACAGGTGCCTCGTGTTTTATTAAGACTTAATTATGCACTTGGCTATATAATATTATGTATATATTTTATTTTACAAAATTTGAATCCTCATACATGTTGTCTTGTGCCTAACATACCCAGTATTCTTTGAAATTTCTGCATTTAATAGTGCAAAATTATTGCATATATAGCCATTGAAACAGTTATGTGCAAGACATAATTACAAGTAATTATAATTGCCAGATAAATCATCATAATTCTAGCATTAGATGAGTGCTCAGAGATCAGCCAGTCCAAAGAGCAAAAATTGAAAACAGGCTGGTGGAAAAATTAGGAAGCCGCATTTTCATTACAAATATTTATTATAAAGCAATAAAACAAAATTTATACCAATGACTGAACTAGGATCAAGTATTAAATATCAGGCTATAAAAATTACCATAGTTTTGTTCTACTATACTTGTGATTTCATTTTGTGTTACTTCTTACATGTAAGATGTATTTTTATAGTTTACCTTTCTTAGTACTCACTGTGCCTCTTTAAAGATTGTATTTTTATATTCTCTAACAACAGATAAGGTGTGTGAAAGACAAATATTTGTAACTAAAAATTTCTTCATGTGAACTGGCGTTTGTTATTTAATAATATCCTCATTCCCTTCTTGCATTTTGTCCATTTTGTCAGGTTTTCATTCACCCCTTAAGTTCTTCCTTTTTTCTGAAGTAAAATTTTTCAAACCTCTGCTTGGATCCAATATATTTTTAAACTTATAATGATTGATTATGCTATTTACAGTTGTCCAGATTTTTCACTCTTGGTGCCCTTGCACCCAACACAGCCCCCACTGCCTCAGGCAATCCCCCCACCATTGTTCATGCCCGTAGGTCATGCATGTATGTTCTTTAGCTACTCCATTTCCTATACTGTACCTTACATCCCCATGGCTATTCTGTAACTACCTATTTGTACTTCTTAACCCTCTGGCCTCTCCTCCCACACTCTCCTCCCTTCTGGCAACTATCAAAATGCTCTGTAGTCATGATTCTGTTTCTGTTTGCTTGGTTTGTGTTTTTGATTCGATCCTTGATAGGTAATTTTTGTCATTTTGTTGTTCAGTTTAGATCTTCTTTTTCTTAAATAACTCCCTTTAACATTTCATATAATAATGGATTGGTTATGATGAACTCCTTTAGTTTTTGCTTGTCTGGGAAGCTCTTTTATCTGCCCTTCGATTCTAAATGATAGTTTTGCTGGGGAGAGCAATCTTGGTTGTAGATACTGTCTTTGCGTGACTGAATATTTCTTGCCAATACCTTCTAGCCTGCAAAGTTTCTTTTCTTTTTTTAAAAACAAGATTTTATTTATTATTTTTGGAGAGAGGGGAAGGGAGGGCAGCAGAGAGGGAAAGAAACATCAACGTATGGTTGCCTTTCACCTGCCTCCTGCTGTGGACCTGGCGGGAGACCTGGCTTGCAACTTGGTTACGTGCCCTGGCTGGGAAATTGAACCACCGACCTCTGTATTTTCAAGCTGGTGCCTTATCCACTGTCCTACCAGCCAGAGCTCCAAAATGCTTTTGAGAAATCAGCTGACAGTTGTGTGTGTGTGTGTGTGTGTGTGTGTGTGTGTGAGAGAGAGAGAGAGAGAGAGAGAGAGAGAGAGCGCGAGAGAGAGAGCTTTGCTACTGGTGAGCAAGGCAGGGAAAAAGGAGCTAGATATTACGCTTTCATTTAATCATTTTGTTTTCAGGCCAGGCCCTCTCCTGTGTTGGTGTGCCAAGTCCTGAGCTTCCCTAATTGTATTTTTCAACTTCTGGGTGAAACAGATTAGGGAGGGGTCTCAGGTTCCAGCCAGCTTTACACAAACTTCAATGAACCCTCCTTCCATTTCCAAATAGTAAGTCTTTCAGATACTCTGAGGGGTAATCACTCACTTCTTGTTAGCATTTCTCTATTACTGCCATAGATTACAACTTTATCTGCTGTTTTCCAAAAATTTACTGAAGTCTTTCATTCGCTTATGTCAGTACACTTACTTTGTCTATACTTATGAGTGAATAGATTACTTTTTACCTTTATTGTTATTTTAGTGGGTTTGGGAAGGAAATTCAGGTGAGTGCATGTTGTCAATCTACATTTTTAATAGAGAACTATTGTAATGTATTTTAAAACCTGAAAGGGGAAGTTCTTTCTCTTCCAGGTTATTCTCAATGTTGAGCCTTAAATTTTAAAATTTATATCCTATACATTTTTGTTTACTTGTAGGCTATAATCATTAAAATTTTAAATTATACTTATATGTATACAACTTTGTGCTTTCCAAAGCAATTTTGCATTTATCCCATTTGATCCTCAAAATATGAATGGCTCTGCACTTGAGTACACGGTATGAGAGGGGTTGGGAGAAGTATTGGCCTGAAATTTGCAATAAAGTTGGAAATACAATTCCAAAGTTTAATGGAGAATTAGTTTCAATATCATTTTAACATAAGAATTTAGTGTTTGCTATATTAAAGTGTCAAAAACATTTTTCAGTCACTTTCAAAATGACAGTATAATATTCCTTCTCTAGTTCACTTCCTCTCTCCTGCTACATTGTTAGAAGAGATCAGCAGTTTGTCATACAATTGGACTGACTCTCTTGCTAATAATTATCTCCGTGGGTGGGTGGGGGACTAAACAAAAGCAAGTCAAGAGCAACCAAAAGGAGACAAATTGGAGGGTAAAGATGATCTGCAAGTTTTTCCTCAAGACTATGTGTCAGACAGTATAATACTATTCTGTCTAATGCATTATAACGACATAATATTGTTTGTTGTTTTAGGTGGATCCCACAGGATGTTTGCATTTATCATACTAATAGTATAATTGTTCTTATTGTGATTTTAGTTTATACTCTTTTATATTGCATTACATTTGTTTTTCCCACCCTTCTGTTAGTATTGCTTGTTTAGCCACTAGTAATTTATAAATTAGGCATCCTATTTTTTTAATTTATTTGTTTGTTTTTAAAGATTTTATTCTTTTTAGAGAGAAGGGCAGGGAGGGAGGAAGAAAAGGAGAGAAACATCAATGTATGGTTGCCTTTCACCTGCCTCCAGCTAAGGACCTGGCTGGAGACCTGGCTTGCAGCCTGGTTATGTGCCCTGGCTGGGAATTGAACCAACGACCTTTGGATTCACAGCTGGTGCCAATCCACTGAGCCACACCAGCCAGGGCTGTATATTCTTTTGACATAGCAGTTATAATTTAGGAAGTTTTCCTAAGGAAATTATAGAGGTATGCAAAGATGTGTGTACAAGTTCATTTTGCAGTATTATTACAAAAGCAAAATTTAGAAACTAATAAATGTCTACAAATAAAAAATGATCAGATAAAATAAAATTATTTCCAGCCAGTATTGCAAAATTGTAACAGTTTTATTTTCTTTGTCACCTAACTGAAATTCAGTGTCATTAATCTTTTTACCTGTTATATGTGCAGGTAATAATTATTATATCATGTAAGGCAAACATTGGCAAGCGTAACTGTTAACATTAATATACTATTTAGCATCTTTTTAGTTTTTAATTAGATTATTGGATAAGCAGATATTTGTTATGGAAAGTATTTTTCCTTTTTTTAATTGTATTTTATTCCATTACCATTTATTCCCCTTAACCTCCTCTCCCCCTAGCAATCAACACACTGTCGTCAGTGCCGAAGTTCTTTTTCCTTTCTGCCTAATCACTCTACCTGCTAACTCTCTGCTTTGGAGCTGTCAGCTTGTTCCTCTGTGAGTCTGTCTCCAGTGCGCTTGTTAGGTCAGTTTGTTCATTAGATTCCACATACGAGTGAAATCATCTTGTGTTTGTCGGTCTCTGACTGGCTTATTTCACTAAGCATAACTTTAATTTTAGTCTGTGTCTTACAGTCACTCCATGGATTCCTTTGGGCAACCTAGAGCAGAAGATGACCAGTCAGTAGTCAGCAGAATGCAAAAAAAATACTGGAGAACTAAACAGATCTTCATCAAAGCCACGGGAAAGAAGGAGGATAAGCACGTGGTGGCATCAGATGCAGAACTAGATGCTAAACTCGAGGTAAATGTGAGGATTTTGTGTATTGCACATTGCTGGTTATTATTTGGGATGACAAGGAAGACTGTGACAAGTTTTTACACTGAAGGACTTACTGGGATAATGCAGATTTGATAACAGAATGGATCCCTCTGTTAGATCTTCTGGATAGGAGGTCACAGTTATCACAAATTGAGAATTGACAGAACTGGTATTTATAAATTAAATAAATCATGAATTAAGAAATTTCTCTGGCATAAGTAGTATATTTTTAAGCTGAATGTTAATGAATTATGTTTCTAATTGAGACCATATATTCATTATATGTCATAATAGTTTTACTACGTTTATGTGAAGGCTTACATTTCACTGAAATAAATTGTTAGAATTTTTGTTTCAATTATTAACAGACAGAGCTATTGAAGTATTTCATAATAATACATTCTTTGGCTGTTTTTCATTTCAATTAAAAGGAATAATTACCATCAAACAACTTTAAACTTCTTAGTAAGTTAATTAGAGGAAAGGTCTCATGTATATTAATGAAAGGTCTGAATGTTAATTAATTAAATCCTCACCCAAGGATATGTTTATTGATTTTTAGAGAGAGAGGAAAGGAGGGAGGGAGAAAGAGAGAGAGAGAGAGAAACATCAAAGTGAGAGAGAAATAGCCATCAGCTGCCTCCGGTACATGCCCTGCCTAGGGATCGAACCTGTGAACTTTGGTGTAAGGAAGATGCTCCAACAAACTGAGCCACTTGACCAGTTAAATATCTTAAATATTATCCAGACCTTAAATATCTAAGGTCTGGATATTTAAATGCAGATTTACTAATTCCATGCACATATATAATTTAAGATAACTAGTACAAGTATTTCCAAGCAAATGCTCTGTCATGCTTGCAATATAATCATTTATTGGGAGTCTTAAAAATAAAGGTCATCCTAGCTGGTATGGCTGTTAGTTGGAGCATTGTCCCAAGAACCAAAGAGTTGTGTGTTTGATTCCTGGTCAGGGCACATGCTTGGGTTATGGGTTTGATCCCTCACTAGAACACCTATGGAGGCAACCAATAGATGTTTCTCTCTCATATCAATGTTTCTTTCTCTCCTTTTCCCTCTCCCTTCCTCTCTTTCTCTAAAGGCAATGAAAAATATCCGTAGGTGAGAATAAAAAATTGTTTTAAATAAAGGCCTATGGCTTGCGAACCCGAAGGTTGCAGGTTTGATTCCCCAGTCAGGACACATAACCAGGTTGCAAGCCAGATCTCCAGCCAGGTCCCCAGCTGCAGGCAGGTGAAAGGCAACCATACATTGATGTTTCTTTCCCTTTCTTCCTCTTTCCCTTCTCCTCTAAAAATAATGAATAAAATATTTTTAAATAAGTAAATAAAGGTCTAATTAAATAGGTCTTAATCTAAGTATTTTCATTCTTATTAAGTAAACCATGTCATTGCCCTAACAATAGATAAATTAACAAGCTTTTACTAACTGTGTTGAAAAGTATTCCTTTCGGGACTTAGTGACAAATGTTGGAAAATTAAAGGGACTTTATTATAAATATTAATATGTTTTAACACTAAGGGAACTCTTCACTGTGTCCACCCATATTCTCCTGAAGTAGAAAGTTTTGTATTGTTTTACATCATAAGATAGTGTGGGTGACACATTTTATATTTTAATGTTATGCTTGTTCACTAGACAAATATTTGGAATCAACCGAGAACTTTCTCCCATATTTGTACTATATATTTTTTAAGATTTTACTTTATTATTTTTAGAGAGAGGGTAAGGGAGAGAGGGAGAGAGACGTCAATATGGTTGCCTTTCACCTGCCTCCAGCCACAGATGTGGCTGGAGATCTGGCTTGCAACCTGGTTATATGCCCTGGCTGGGAATCGAACCAGCAACCTTTGGGTTCACAGGCTGGCGCCTTATCCACTGTTCCACCAGCCAGGGCTACTATTTTTTTATAAAGAAAGATTTTCATTGTATATTTATATCATTATGTACAATTAAATGCATGTTGATATTTCTTTTTCTCTCTCCCTTCCCCTGTCTCTAAAAATAAATTTATAGCCCTGGTTAGTGGCACAGTGGATAAGCACTGGCCTGAGAACCCAGAGGTCGCTGGTTTGATTCCCCAGCCAGGGCACATAACCAGGTTGCAAGCCAGGTCTCCAGCCAGGTCCCCAGCTGGAGGCAGGTGAAAGGCAACCATATATTGATGTCTCTCTCCCTCTTCGCCTCCCTCCCTTCCCCTCTCTAAGAATAATAAATAAAATCTTTAAAAAAGAATTTTTAATAATAAAATAAAAATAGTTATAAATAAAATTTTATTTGTGAAATTTTATTTCCCTAAAACTAAAAAGACATATTTTCTTTGTAAAAATGAAAAGCAATAGCATATAAATCAGGTACCCATGGAGAAAAATCAACCATAATCACTTCCTCATAGTACAACTATCATTTTTTATATTATTTCTAGTCTTCTTCCATATGGATAAAAGAACAAAACAAAACAGCTTTTTAAGTTGCCAAATCTACAGACCAAGTTCAGTTGAAACATATCTAAACTTATATTGGAAAACTGATGGTTGCTCTCCATTTACATTTTAGAGTCTGTTGTCAATCTTCCTTAGTCCTGATCAAACATCAAAATAATTGCCAAAGTGTTCAGGCTTAATGGTGATATTGGAAAATTTATTTGATAATCAAAGGGTTAGTACCTAATATATAACAGTGCCAAGGCCTTTTTGAACTAAAGTTTTATAGCAGTTCTTCAACATAGGAGCTTATTAGAAGAAGGCTGCACCCTAAAACCTGTGCCAGCCATTTCTTCTGGAAATCCTAAATTTACAGATATGTGTGAAAAGTCATCTCATGTGTATATGTCTTAATATCAAATTTTCATATTTTGGAACTGGGAGTGTACTGGATAATTCATTTTTTTCTGTTCACTATTAGCAATAGTAGCAACAAAGGGATTACATGGAAATTCTTTAATAAAAATATTCTACAAGTAATTTATTTTTGATATTGTAATACATTATTTAATTTTTTAAAAAATATTTTATTATTTTTAGAGAGAAGGGAAGGGAGAGAAGCAGAGAGGGAGAGAGACATCAATGTATGGTTGCCCTTCATCCACCTCCAGCCATGGACCCGGCTGGAGACCTGGCCTGCAACCTAGTTACGTGCCCTGGCTGGGGAATCAAACCAGCGACCTTTGGGTTCTCTGGCCGGTTCCTTATCCACTGTGCCACCAGCCAGGGCCATTATTTAATTTTTATGGTAATTCACTGACCTCTTTTGCTTATACCAATATTTGAGAAAAGCCCCAGAATCAGAGTAAACAGTTTCTAAGTTTATCTATACTCTTTTCATTTGTAGTTGACAGTGCTTGATGCAGTTTATACTGCATTCACTTTTTTTTTAATTAGCTCCCATGTATTTATCGTGATTTTTTCCAAACATGGGGGAAATCTAAATGTGCTTTCTATATCAGAAATAAAACAAAAACTGAAGTACATCACAGTCCAGGAAAAAATAGACATAATACATACAAGGAAATATTCTGCTTTTGAAGTGCTTGTAACAGATATTTTACATTTGTTTATGGTTCTCTAAATTGTCCTAATAAAATTTATATTTCAAAGGTTTTTCACTCCATTCAAGGGACATGCACTGAACTTCTGAAGATAGTTGAGAAATATCAGCTAAGACTCAATGGTATGACATCATAGATATATATCCTATAATTCCCATTTAATGTAAATATTTATTTGAATGAAATGTTTCATGTAAAAATAGTTCATTGAACTGTTTTGTGAATAGTATCTTATGACAACCTATGAATATTTACAGTGACCTATTCTCAAAGTCCCCAGTGTCCCACAGATTTGTTTTGCTGTAAGTTCAGTTTTACTGCCCAGAATCTTAAGTGGATTTGTAACTCTCTCTCAGCCCTCTATTCGCCCTGTAGTTACCATGCCATTCCTCTGTTCCTTTAACAGAACATTTTGACATAACTGTCTGTAAGCAGTCTTTTTTTAAAGAATTGATTTTAGAGAAATGGAGCGAAAGAGAGACAAAGTTTGTTGTTCCACTTATTTATGCATTCATTGGTTGCTTCTTATATGTGCCCTGACCAGGGATCACACCCACAACCTTGGTTTATTAGGACAACATTCTAATCAGCTGAGCTATCTGGCCAGGGATGTATGCACAGTCTTTATTCCTGTCCTTCCACTTTCTTTTGTACTCACTCCAGTTAAGTTCCCACCTCCACAACTCCACCAAATTGCAATTGCTCTTGTCATAATCATAAAGAGCTGAACCCGATGACCAATTTCCAGTCCTTATCTTATGTTACTCATCATGTTATTTAACACAGCTGATGATTCCCTCCTCCTCTTGGCTTGGCCTCTAGACACCATACTTCCCTGCATTTCCCCCTCCTGGTCATTCCTCCTCAGTATCCGGTCTTTGCTGCATTCTTCTCTCTTCTTGACCTTTTCAAGTTGGAATTGAACCTTTCGATCATTACTCTTGCTTCAGTTACAGTGGCCTACTGCACGTGGTCACCTCTCTGATCCTGGTTTCCACTCTTCCCTAATTTCTTAAAACTCTCCACTTGTTAGCTATATTGATCTTCAAATTACACGTATCTGCATAGCAGACTCTAATTTTCTTTAGGTTTTCGGTCAAATAGCACCTTTTTAGTGAGACCTAACCTCTATCTAAAATGAAATATCCCTCTTTCTCATAACTTTCTTGACTACTTAACAATATTTCACATTTTATCAGTATTTTTCCTACCACCACTATAATAAGCTCTTCCTTATGGGCAGGAATTTGTTCTGTTTATTTCTACAGCCTCAAAGCCTAGAAACAATGTTTAACATGTAGTCTGTATGCAGTAAATATTTGCTCAATGTGGAGTATAAATTAATCTCAAAATATAATCATCTCTGATTTGTGTGGTTTTGTTGGTTCAGTGTCATCCCACAGAGTGAAAGGTCACCTATTAGATTCCCTGTCAGGATACATGCCTGGGTTACAGGTTTGGTTTCTGGTCAAGGCACATAGGAGAGGCAACCAGTGATGTTACTTTCTCACACCAACGTTTCCCTCCCTTTCTTTCTACCTCCCTTTCCCTCTAGCTAAAAAACAAACAAACACCCTCCTAATATTATAGTGAAAGCTCCTATATTGTTCCATTAAATCAATAAACCCGGTGTAGCATCGTAATTTTTTGAGTGCCTGCCATGTATGTGTAAGAAGACTGTGTGTTTTTCCCAAAGATGTAATTGTAGAAATAACTTTTTGTGACAAAAAGAGATACAAGTAGTATGTACTTGAGTTCAGAATAGTGTTACAATAATTCTGAATTCTCTCAGAGTGAAAAATAACTATGGGTTAGAGTAATTGGTAAGTGCAACTAGATCGACGGGAATTTAAATAAAACTTAAAGGGTTTATAGAAATTGAGTATGTGGAGAAACATGAGTTTTGGAGTTGGGGAATAAGCTTAAAGAGTGAGAACAGCCTGCATGGGCAGAAGACTTCGTAACCGGAAGTAATAAGGGGATAACAGAGGAAGGGAAGGAGAGTCAGACTGCTAAGGAGCTTAAATATTTTCCCAGTCAATAAAAGCAATCACAGGCAATGGACCAGAGGACTCTGTGATAGAAATGGACATGTGAAGGAACATTGGCAAGTTCGTATGTCTTGAATTTTTGTCTTGAAATCACTGGGTTTTTTAGTGCACCAGTGGAACATTTCAGAATAAGAAAGAGATAATAAACATAGATTTCATCGTGCACTTTCTCTTAAATACTGCATATAATTATGTGACTTCTTGTAGACTATTCTATTGGTACATCTTCTTTTGAGAGTAATATCAGACAACTGCAGTTAATTAGGCCAGCACCATAAATCTTTCTAAGAATCACTTGGCTGGAGGGAAAATGGGAGCAGAGTCCCAGTAGATTTTGGCAGCTGGTTCCAACACAGAAGTCAGCATGATTCACCTCATCTACTCTTTCTGCAATGATGAGGATAAGGTTCAGAGATCATTTATGTTCAATTGATACTTAATAACAACATAATCCAAGTTCTCAGAGAGCTTTGTGAATCATCATATACAAATCTATTTCATTGAAATAGATTTTATGAAGTTCTGATTCAAACAAAATGTGTAATCAGTATGTCTCTCAAGTAATCAAAGTATTAAATTAACAAGATTCCTCAAATCCAGTGTACTATGGAGCAGGTTAAATGTTCATAAAACACTGGTTTTTATTAAAGATGATACTGCAGAACATGTAGGCACTTGTAGGAACAGTAAGGAGGAGGAGTGGGAAAAGGCCTGAGTTCTGTTGCTGCCTGAGGTACCCTTTCAGTTTTTAATTTCAGTTTTTCCATCAGTAAACAAGGGTGAAATTAGGTATGACAGTTCTTATTTTTTCCACTTTAAGTTTATAGTTTGAACACTTTATGGGCTCCCCTACCCTAACTGATTAGAGGTTTGGTGTGCACTACATCAGTGCTTCCAAAACTGTGGTAGAGGACCACTTTGTTTTCTTTTACCTTCAATCTTTTGTAAACTAACACTTTTGTAAAACACAATATTTTTTTTTGAAAAATGAAATTAAGCACACCTTTTAAAATCTGATTAAACATACATAAAATACTTAGTCAAGAGAATTCAAGACCTCGAGTCAAAATGGAGGTGGAGGTAAGCATGCTTTACCTCCTCGCACAACTACAGCAAAAAATACTGAACTACAAAACCATTATCACCTAGATTTACCAGAAAATCAAGCTGTATGGAAGTCCAACAACCAAGGATTTAAAGAAGCCACATCCATCAATGGGAAGGGAGGGCAGAGACATACAGAGAGGTGTAGACAAGGGGTGAGGCATGGAGTGGTGCTGAGAGGTGCACAGTCATGGAATGGGGGACCCACATACACATGTGGTCGATAAAATTCATGAGGGATACCTTGGGATCAAGGGATCCCAGCCCCATACCACACCGTCCAGCCCAGGGTTCCAGCATCAGGAAGATAAGTGCTCATAACTTCTGGCTGTAAAAACCAGTGGGTGTTGGGCTGGCAGAAGAAACTGCAGGATCTCAAGAGACCCCTTTTCAAAGACCAGCAACGGACTTAAGATTTACATAGACCCAAACCCTCTGGGATTCAGCACTAGGGCAACAGCTGAAAGGGCACTAGTCATGTTCAGAGAGAAACTGAAGTGACTAGCAACAGGGCGAGCGCTGGGAGACAGCTTCCTCCCAGGAAAAACTCCAGGGGCCAGACAACGACGCTGTCCCCTCTCCAAGCCCTTCCCCACACAGAGCCACAGAGCAGCAGCACAGGCTGCTCCACCCTGGCGATTACCTAAGGTTCCGCCTCATATTAATTCACAGTTGTGCATTTCTACTATATTAGGCCCCGCTACTAAGACAGGGAGTCAAAGCAACTCTACTTGATACACAGAAACAAACACAGGGAGGTTGCTAAATTGAGGACAAAGAAATATGGCCCAAACGAAGGACACAACAAAATTCCAGAAGAACTAAATGAAATGGAGATAAGCAACCTAAAAGATGAAGAGTGAAATACTGGTTATCAGAATGCTCCAGGAACTCATTGGATACTTCAACAGTGTAGTAAAGACCCTGGCAGTGAATGTTACATTAAGTGAAATAGAAAAAAATCTACATGGAACCAGTAGTGAAGGGGATGAAGCCAAGAATCAAATCAAGGATTTGGAACATAAGGGGGAAAGAAATCATTGAATCAGAACAGCAAGAAGGAAAAAAAAGAAAAAAAGGATAGGAGAAGAAGCTTCCAAGACATCTCCAAATGTACCAACCTTCAAATCATAGAGATACCAGAAAAAAAAGAGGAAGAGTAAGGAATTCAACTTATTTGAGAAAAAACAAAGAAAGAAAACTTCCTAATTTGGTAAAGGAAATAAACATACAAGTCCAGGAAGCACAGGTAGTCCCAAACAAAACAGGTTGGACCCAAAGAGGAACACACTAAGACACATCATAATTAAAATGACAAAGATAAAGAGAGAATCTTAAAAGCAGCAAGAGAAAAGAAGAGAGTTACCTACAAAGGGGTTCCCATAAGACTATCAGCTGTTTTTTCAAAAGAAGCTTTGCAGGCTAGAAAGGATTGGCAAAAAGTATTCAAAGTGATGAAAAGCAAGGATCTACAATCTAGATTACTCTATCCAGCAAAGCTATCATTTAGAATGGAAGGGTAGAAGATCAAAACTATGAACATTAAAAAGGCAATAAATTCACAACTATCAATAATTGACTCTAAAGAACAAACTCAGGAAACAAGCAGGACAGGAACAATCATTTACATGGAGGGTTATCAGAAGGTGAAGAGTGGGAGAAAAAGTGTAGGTATTCAGAAGCATAATTGGTAGATACAATATAGACAGGAGGATGTTAAGAACAGTATAGGAAATGGAGTAATCAAAGAACTTATATGCATGACCCAATGGACATGAACTAAGATGGGGATTGCTGGAGGAAATGGGGGTACCGGTACCAGCAGAAGGGGACAAAGGGAAAAATTGGGACAACTGTAATAGCATAATCAATAAAATATATCTAAAAATAAAACAGTTAGGCCCTGGCTGGTGGCACAGTGGATAAGGCACCAGCCTGTGAACCCAAAAGTTGCTGGTTCAATTCCCCAGCCAGGGCACATAACCAGGTTGCAAGCCAGGTTTCCAGCCAGATCTGTAGCTGGAGGCACGTGAAAAGCAAACATACATTGATGTCTCTCTCCCTCTCTGCCTCTCTCCCTTCCCCTCTCCCTAAAAATAATAAATAAAACCTTATAAAAATAAAATACTTAGTCAAATTAGTAAAAGTTTCTAAACTATTTCTTAGTTTTGGCACTTGTCCCAGGCTGGTAATAAGTGGTTTGGACTGACATTGGTTCATGGCTCACACTTTGAGTATAAGGTACTACACAACAACTTCTAGGATTTCAGCAGCAGAATTGTGGACATCTGTGGGCCTGGGGTACTGAATTCAGGAAACTGAGCCAGGATAGGGGTCAAGAATAAGTTAAATTTAGCCCTGGATGATGTGGCTCAGTGGATTGAGTACTGGCTTGTGAACCAAAAGATTGCTGGTTGATTTCCTTGTCAGATCACATGTCTGGGCTGCAGGCCAGATTCCCAGTTGGGGGCATGTGAGAGGCAATAGGTTGATGCTTCTCCAGCACATCAACGTGGCCCTCTTGTCCTCCCCCGCTTCTTTCTCTGAAAATTAATAAATACAGTGTTTAAAAATAGAATAAATTAAATTTAAATAGGAAATGAATTTTTAAAAAGAGTTTATTTATTATTTTTAGAAAGACTGGAAAGGAGAGAGGCAGAGAAACCTCAATGTATGGTTGCCTTTCACCTGCCTCCAGCCATGGACTTGGCTGGAGACCTGGCTTGCAACCTGGTTATGTGCCCTGGCTGGGAATTGAACCAGCGACCTTTGGGTTTGCAGGCTGGCGTCTTATCCATTGTGCCACCAGCCAGGGGAAATGAATACTTTTAAGAGGCAAATCCTAAAAACGCATCTCTGCACATTTGAAAATACATCATTTGTGATTTTATTTTTTAAACTACAGATCAATCTTTCCCAAAGCAAGTTCCATTGGACTCACTGCATCAAAACCATCCGTAGCGCTTGTTAAAATCAATCAATAAAACTAAAATATAAAAGCAGATCCTTAGACCTATAAAACAAAAATCTCTGGAAATTGAGCTCAGAAATTGCATGTTCAAAATGTCCTCTTCTCTCCCCCACCCCCCACACTTGCAAGTAATTCTTATGTATAGATAATTACTTCTATAAGAAATTTAGTTACGTGTTTTAAATGATGAAAGTGAAACAATTAACCACACTGTACTTTTTTCTTAGTTATAGCAGAGGAAGAAAATGAACTAGGGATCTTTTTAAAGCTTCAAGCAGAACGAGACACGTCGCAAGCAGGCAAAATGATGGCTGCCACGGGCCAAGCCCTGCGCTCCTCAGCCAAGCAAAGGTGCACAGGCTTTTGCATCACCCTTAAATCTGTAGTCAATATGACAGTTCGATGTATGTACCTAAATGTGCATATTTGAGAAGGTTATTGATCATTCCAGTAGAAGGTTAAAGGGGAAATATGTTGCAGTGTATAATTGTTTTGATGCCTAACTCTTACTTATTTCGTATTTTAAATAATTTAAAATTTTATATTCTCAGTTGCTTAATTACTAGAAATGAACTTTAGGCCTATATTTAAATTTATTAAGGAGTTTAATATGACAGAGGCATAGCATAGCTAAAATTTAAATATATATATATAGGTATATATTTTTTACTTTTTTGGCTACTATATTGAGTACATTACATTAGAACTTTTCTTTTTAAACAGAGGAAATTTCTTTTTAATTACATACTTTGCATTTATCATTTTGCAGTATTTTTTATTAAAGATATCTGCTGCAAAGAATCTCCTACTTTACTAAATATAGTCAAAAAATCTTTGCATTTTCAAAAGAAAATAAAGACAGGCCTTATCAGACCTGTAATGACAATTGAAAGTAGTTTTCTTCTGAAACACCACATCAGTGCCAAAATCCATCTTTCAGAAAGTGACAGAGATACTCAATACAAGACCCTTAGTCAAAAGCTGACCTGATAAACTGGATTTAACCTGTGTTTCTCAGCTCCTTTTTTTGTTTTGTTTTGTTTTTCTGTCCTCATCCTCAGCTACTAAGAATGTGAACCTCTTTTGTTCTTCTAGTATTTTATCTGTTTTTCTATACCCATGTTTTTCCTAAATTTGTCACATAAAAGGCTTTCTATTTATAGAATAATGCTTTATAAATACAGGCTTTCTTTAAACCATGGAATACTTTTCTAAATGGCAGATTTACTCCACAGGTAACTTGTATGTGGATTAACATCCAAAATGTTGCAAAAATGATATATTTTCTAAAATAAAAAAAGGAAAAGATATAGACACATTTTTATTAATAGTTCAAACTTGTCTCTACGATCTGTATTTGCTTTCTAAAGCTCTTTAAGCATCTTAATAACTTTCTATTTATAGACTCACCTTGACAGCAAATATTGTTTATGGTTGTTTTAAATCTTTGTTTTTGCTTTTCTTATGGGATGTACATCTCTTTGATTTTTACCTCTCTGCCATTAGATTGGCCCTGTGTACTCCCCTGTCTCGTCTTAAGCAAGAAGTAACAACATTCAGTCACAGGGCAGTCTCTGATACCTTGATGACGGTTAGCCGGATGGAGCAGGCACGCACAGAGTACAGAGGGGCTCTACTGTGGATGAAAGATGTGTCCCAAGAGCTGGACCCAGACACCCTAAAGCAGATGGAAAAGTTCAGAAAAGTATGACATTACGTACTTCTCCTTTTCTTGATACATAGACCCTTTGAGCTTCTACAGAATAACTTAATTAACATCAGACTTTAAAAAAAAACATCGATGTGAGAGAAACAATCAGTTGCCTCCTGTATGCACCCTACCTGGGATAGAACCTGCCACTTAGATATGTGCTGTGACTGGGAACTGAACTTGCACCCATTTGGTGTACAGGATGATGCTCCAACCAACTGAGCCATCCAGCCAGGGCAGCTCAGACTCTTTTTAAGAAGGTATATTATAAATTCTTGATTGCTTGGAGATCTTTTATAACCAAACAAAAGCAGGGGGTATACAGCTGTCTATCACAAAAAAAAATTTTTTTAAAGCAAAACTCGTGAAATCGATGCTGGTGAATAAAAGGAAGGAGGTTTTATTCAGGTGCTACATGATCTGGGAGAATGGCAGACTCCTGTCTCAAAGCCCATCTCAGCAAGACCAAGACAAAAGTCAGCGTCCAGAGCTCCTGCTCCAATTGAAAATACAGTCCTTTGCCCTGGCTGGTGGCACAGTGGACAATGTACCAGCCTGCAAACCCAAAGGTCACTGGTTCGATTCCCCAGCCAGGGTACATAACCAGGTTGCAAGCCAGGTCTCCAGCCAGGTCTGAAGCTGGAGGCAGGTGAAAGGCAACCATACATTGATGTCTCTCTCCCTCTCTCCCTTCCCCTCTCTCTAAAAATAATAAATAAAATCTTTAAAAATATATATTTAATACTGATGAATCCTTTATTTTATACCAGCTATTATAGGTGTTTTGTTTCACTGATTATTCATTACTCCCAACAGATCTAGGAAGTAGGTGGACACATGGCCTCAGGCCATAGCAACATATAATTGTTTTCCCTTTATAATACTTGACAGAATACAACTCAAGGCAGTAGCTGCACAACGTTGTGAATGCATTGTCACTTCGTTGTAAATTTTTAAGTGGTTAAATGTTGTGTGGCTTTCACCTAAATTTAAAAAATAGTAAAATTCACCCTGGCTGGTGTGGCTCAGTGGACTGTGAACCAAAGGGTTATTTGTTTGATTCCCAGTCAGGGCACATGCCTGGGTTACAGGCCAGGTCCCCAGTAGAGGGTGTGTGAGAGGCAACCACACATTCATGTTTCTCTCCCTCTCTTCCTCTCTTCCTCCCTTCCCCTATTCTAAAAAATAAAAATAATAATAATAAAAGCCAAACCTCTTATCTCAACCCTAATAGCCCGGCACAGTCTGATCTTTGATTCCCCTGCAGCCACATCTTGAACTTATTTTCTGTGCTCCAGGACGGGAATGTGGCCTACCCTATTCCTTCCTGGTCTGCAAACATAAGCTCTTCATCCACCTCCCATTCCCAGGACCTTTGTCTGTGCTTTCCCTGGACCTGGGGTGCTTTTCTCTGAATCTTATCATGGGCTACTTATCACCTTTCTGTCCCAGTTCAAACACCATGCATGAGTTCACCAAGGGCTTACTTGATCACCTCATCAAAAATAGTCACCCATTTCAGTTCACCTTTGTTATCTTTACAGCTTGAGGTTATCTAATTATTTATTCATTTTTTCCTGTGCTTTTCCACTCAGAGGTGTCAGGGAAGAACAGTTCTATTCACCACAATATACCAGTGACTAGTATGGTGCATGGCATATTATAAGTACCTTATATTTGTTGAATGAATGAGTATATTTATAAGTTGGGTATTCAGCCTGACTAGTATGGCTCACTGGGCTGGACTTTGTCCTGAAAACTGGTATGTTGCAGGTCTGAATCAAAGTGTGGGCACATGCCTAGGTGAGTCAGGGTCCTCAGGGGTGTATGGGAGGCGGCTGATTGATGTTTCTCTTGCACATCAGTGTTTCTCTTTCTCTTTGTCCCTCCCTTATTTCTGAAAATAAAATCTTTAAAAGTTGAGTATTCAAACTACTTAGTGATGATACATGACTCAAATTATGTATAAGAAATAGGAATGTATTTAAATTTATAAATATATCTCCATGACTTAGAACTATTATTAATGCTTCTCTTGCCCTAGCCAGGTTAGAGAATCATCTGGATACACCAGGGTTGCAGGTTCTATCCCCAGTCAAGGCACATACAAGAATCAACCAATGAGCCCTGGCTGGTGGCTCAGTGGAATGGTGCTGGCCTCTGAACCCAAAGGTCGCTGGTTCGATTCCCCACCCAGGACACATAACCAGGTTGAAAGCCAGGTTCTTAGCTGGAGGCAGGTGAAAGGCAACCATACATTGATGTTTCACTCCATCTCTTTCTCCCTCCCTGCCCTTCTCTCTGAAAATAATAAGTAAAATCTTAAAAAAAAAAAAAAAAAAAATCAACCAATGAGTGGAACAACTTGATGGTTTTTTCCTTTCTCTGTCCCTCTCTCTCTGAAATCAATTACAAATTTTAAAAAATGCTTAACACTTTAACTGTGTCTCCTTTCTGTTTATTCTTCTACTCTTACCTAAATATTATTCACCAGTAGTTTTAGGTGTTACTTTTTATTTGGAATCTGTGTTTTTCTTTCTTCTTAACTATATACTTCTCATTTATCATTACATACTTTCTCAGCATAGATACCTGGAATGTCATATAACTATTAAAAATAATCACAATCTTTACTGTTAAATATGAAATAATAATTTCACATGTCTGAAAATATGTATCACGAACCTTTGTAATACATTTATAACCTGTAACATTTTTGTGGTTGCAGGTACAGAGCCAAGTGAGAAATAGCAAAGCTGCTTTTGACAAGTTGAAGATGGATGTTTGTCAGAAAGTAGATTTACTTGGAGCTAGTCGCTGCAATATGTTATCTCATTCACTCACCACCTACCAGGTACCTGCCTCATAGCCGGCATGTCCTTGCAGTTAAGATGAGTGGTGAGGTTCCTTTTTAAAAGTTGTCTGAAGGATGTAAAAAAATGTAATTGATCAGATTCCTTTGATTTGCTAAAATTGACTTACTGAGGATATGACAATTAGGTTACAGAATTATAGATTGTAAAAGACCTTAGGGACCATTTACTCCGGTAGCTTCACAATATTTTCTTTGGTGTCCTAGGAGAGAGAGACCTGGAGACAGTTAAGGGCTGAGGAGGGGAATGTTGAGGAGGTAGGATTAAGGCCCATTAGCCCTGGTTTACCTGGAACTACTCCATTTTGACCTTCTCCATGTAATTTCATTTGAAGCAGAGATGCTGTGGCCCCCAACATTTAAAATTATTTTTATCATTTTATGGATGAGGAAAATGAAACCTATGAGAATTAAAGTAAATGGTCATGTTGGGCTTAAAAACCTATATATTTTAATTCTAGGTTGTGTGTGTGTGTGTTCTGCCAAGGTTGCCATTCATATCGCTAACCTCAGCTCTCACTTGTGCTTTTATTATTACCCCAAATCACACGTAAATAGCATACAGTGAGTGAGGTATATATTAATAAGTAACAGGTACTGATTTTAACATGTATTTGTGAATGGCAAAATAGGAGAATAAATGCATTTACATTAAGAATAATAAAGGAAGTGAACATTTACTGCTGTTTCTAGGAACTCTACCAAATTCATTTCAATACTGTAGAATTCAAGAATCAACAAAGGATGCACTTGATAGCCTTTAGTTCTCGTTTATTTGCCCATTCATTCCCCTCGCTTTGAACAGGGACCTTTAAGTAGCAAGGAAACTGTTCCATTACTTGAATTAGCTCAAGAACACATTTTTGGGGCAAGTATTTCTTGAACCCTAAATGAAAGACCAAATTTAGTGATACATACTGTCTTTCTCCAATTAATAAAAGACAGTACATACTTACCAATATAAAGAGTTACATACACTCCTAATATAAATACGGTAGTTTTGTGCTTTTAACATTTCTCTTCTGGATTTCTTTTTTTTTTTTTTTTTCCTTTTTTTTTTTTTAAGATTTTATTTCATTATTTTTAAGAGGGGAAGGGAGAGAGGCAGAGAGGGAGAGAGGCATCAATGTATGGTTGCTTTTCACCTGCCTCCAGCCACAGAACTGACTGGAGACCTGGTTTGCAACCCTGGTTATGTGCCCTGGCTGGGGAATCGAACCTGCGACCTTTGGGTTCGCAGGCCGGCACCTTACCCACTGTGCTACCAGCCAGGGCGTCTTCTGGATTTCTAACAAGGTGTTCCACCAGTTTTGTTCTCTGGGCTGCAGTTCCCACGTCGCTGGCTCCCGGGCACATTCAGCGCTGGATACAGAGCGCACGGGAATGCAGACACAGAGGCCAGTTCTGAGGCAGAACTACTATTTACAGCATTTCCTGGTTCCCTAAACTTGGAAATTGATTTTAGTTCCTGATCATTATTTGGCAGCTATTCATCTACTACACGAGTGAGGAAAAATAGCTCTGGGAAAATCATGGAGAGGTAGAACTATAAACATCACCTTTTCTTTTCTGCAGCGAACACTGCTTGGATTTTGGGAGAAAACCGCTCGAATGATGTCCGAAATCCATGGGGCCTATGTTGGCTTTCATCCGTATGATTTTGTAGCTCTTAAGGTACATTCCTTTTCATGTTATTTTGTTAGCTATATATCGCACTTCATTTAGGTAGTAACATTGAAACTCTTTTTTTGCTAAACCTAATTTCAAAATTACAAAACATTGGGAAACTTTTTTTTTTACACTCCTTTAGATAAGAATCTGCATTGCTTGTAGCTAGTCATTTTTCTGCACTTGCCTGATTCCAAATACAGTCAGCAACACTAAAAAAAATACATGGGAATATTGCTGATGGACTCAAGATAATTGTAGGGGGCTAATAAAAGAGGGAGAATGTGAAAAGAAATTTAAGTTGCAAAAGAGGTAAAAGATTACGGAAAGGAAAACCTTAGGAGGAACAAGTGATGGAAAGTGGTCAAGTGTTTCAAAAAGAATGACCATATTACCTACCTGACAATTTTAGAAGCTAAAGAAAAATTTCCTTGCTTTACTTTCACACCTATGTCTTAGGTGTGATCCATGATATAAAAAGTATGCCACTTTTTTTTCGCAACGGGTTTGCCGCCAGAACACAGGTGTCGTGAAAACCACCCCTAAATCAAGCCAAAATGGGAAAGGAAGACTCACATCAACATCGTGGTCATTGGACACATAGATTCTGGCAAGTCAACCACTACCGGCCATCTGATCTACAACTGTGGTGGGATCAACAAAAGAACCATCAAAAAATTTGAGAGGGAGGCTGCGGAGATGGGCAAGGGCTCCTTCAAGTGTGCCTGGGTCTTGGATAAACTGAAAGCTGAACGTGAGTGTGGTATCATCGATATCTCCCTGTGGAAATTCAAGACCAGCAAGTTATTACGTGACCACCATTGATGCCCCAGGACACGGGGACGTCATCAAAAACATGATTACAGGCACATTTCAGTCTGACTGTGCTGTCCTGATTGTCGCTGCTGGTGTTGGTGAATTTGAAGCTGGAATCTCCAAGAATGGGCAGACCTGTGAGCATGCCCTTCTGGCCTACACACTGGGTGTGAAACAGCTGATTGTTGGTGTTAACAAAAGGGATTCCACTGAGCCACCCTACAGCCAGAAGAGATACGAGGAAATTGTTAAAGAAGTCAGCACCTACATTAAGAAAATTGGCTACAACCCCAACACAGTAGCATTTGTGCCAATTCCTGATGGGAATGGTGACAACATGCTGGAGCCAAGTGCTAATATGCCTTGGTTCAAGGGATGGAAAGTCACCCGTAAAGATGGCAATGCCAGTGGAACCACACTGCTGGAAGCTCTGGATTGTCTCCTCCCACCAAGTCGTCCAACTGACAAGCCCCTGTGTCTGCCCCTCCAGGATGTCTCCAAAATTGGTGGCATTGGTACTGTCCCTGTGGGCCGAGTGGAGACTGATGTTCTCAAACCTGGCATGGTGGTCACCTTTGCTCCAGTCATTGTTACAACTGAGGTAAAGTCTGTTGAAATGCACCATGAAGCTTTGAGTGAAGCTCTTCCTGGGGACAATGTGGGCTTCAACGTCAAGAACGTGTCTGTTAACGATGTTCGTCGTGGCAATGTGGCTGGTGACAGCAAAAATGACCCACCAATGGAAGCAGCTGGCTTCACAGCTCAGGTGATTATCCTGAACCATCCGGGCCAGATCAGTGCCGGATATGTACCAGTTTTGGATTGTCACCCAGCTCATATTGCTTGCAGATTTGCTGAGCTGAAGGGGAAGATTGATTGTCGTTCTGGAAAAAAGCTGGAAGATGGTCCAGAGTTTCTGAAATCTGGTGATGCTGCCATTGTAGATATGGTTCCTGGCAAGTCCATGTGTGTTGAGAGCTTCTCTGACTATCCTCCTCTGGGCCGCTTTGCTGTCCGTGACATGAAGCAGACAGTTGCTGTGGGTGTCATCAAAGCAGTGGACAAGAAGGCAGCCGGAGCTGGGAAAGTCACTAAGTCTGCCCAGAAAGCTCAGAAGGCTAAATGAATATTATCCTCAACACCTGCCACCCCAGTCTTAAT
Organism: Noctilio leporinus; assembly: GCA_004026585.1. NCBI lineage: Eukaryota > Metazoa > Chordata > Mammalia > Chiroptera > Noctilionidae > Noctilio > Noctilio leporinus. The sequence continues at coordinate 304,519 of PVIW01000791.1, forward strand.
CAGTGGTGGAAGAACGGTCTCAGAACTCTTTATCTCAATTGGCCATTTAAGTGTAATAGTAAAGGACTGGTTAATGATTACAATGCATCGTAAAACCTTCAGAAGGAAAGGAGAATTTTGTGGACCATTTGGTTTTTTGTGTGTGTGTGTGGCAGTTTTTAAGTTACTAGTTTTTAAAATCAGTACTTTTTAATGGAAACAACGTGACCAAAATCTGTCACAGAATTTTGAGACCCATTAAAACAAAGTTTAATGAGAAACCTGTGTGTTCTTTTGGTCAACACTGTAACTTTTTTATATTACTTAGGTTAAAAGACTTAAAAATAGCCCATAACCTACCTCTGGTGTTACATCTGATGATAATTTAGAATTGTTAGTGTTTTTTTTCTGGGTAGGCTCTTTTTCACTTTGTCCTAAAGGGAGGAATCTGTTTAAATACATAGTGAAAACAGGGGAGGGGCTCCTGCACAACACTAAATAGGTTAGGACAAATAAGCAAAGTAACTTGTTTATGTGTAACCTACTTTATAAAGGCCAAATTCTATATTAAAGTCCATGTGTTAACATACAAAAACTTTGTAGTTAATACTAAGTTTGTCAAATTTTAGTTCTATTTTTACTCAAATGTGAATTCACGTTTACAAGTGCTGATAACCTAAAATAGTATTGAGGCTTAAATAGTATTGAGCACGGTCTTTCTGCAGTTAATTGTATCTAGATTATAGGAAAAATAAATGATGCTGGAAAAAAAAAAAAGTATGCCAGTTTGGTCATAATGTATGTGTGATTGCAGCTGAAGAGATTGCTGCAGTAGGTCAGCCCTTTCTATAGCACCTACATATAAAAGGTATTCTCGGCCTATGATTATGATGCTGTTGACATTTGCATGTCTCCCTCTGCACCTTCTTGGCATATGACTTATTCAGCTGTGTCTATGGTAATCATTCTGGTAGGTGAGGTTTCAGTACCTTCAAATTTACCATTCTGCCTTGTTTTCAGTAGAGCTTGAAAATGCCATTGGATTTGTTTAAGCTAGATGTGGTATCTGTGATGGATTCATATCTTGCAACTGTACATTTCTGAGGTTTAGTATGGATTTTTTTTTTAATTTTATTTATTATTTTTAGAGAGAGGAGAAGGGAGAGAGGCAAAGAGGGAGAGAAACATCGATGTATGGTTGCCTTTCACCTGCCTCCAGCTATGGACCTGGCTGGGGACCTGGCTTGCAACCTGGTTACGTGCCCTGGCTGGGAATCCAACCAGCAACGTTTGGGTTCGCAGGCTGTGTCCTATCCACTGTGCCACCAGCCAGGGCAGTATGGATTTTTTAAGTCATGTTCTGACATAGCATATTGTAGTCTTAATAGATACCCTTGAATTGGTGTTTTTATTTTTTGTTGTATGCTTTGTTTTTCACTTTTTGTATTTTAATACTTCACTGGATAGCATACTATGAATGGAGCCAAATTTCATATCCAATTTCTGCTCAGAATTGAAGTTGAAAATCTTGAATTGTTTTTTAAGAATTGCAGTACAGGCCAGCAACACACTGTAAGTCTTCTTTGGCATATCACCAAGTTGTAAACTAGAGTTTACAACTGATTGCCCTGATTACAGTGTGTGTGGTTCCCAAGACACAGGGCTCACTTCAAATTATATTAGCATACATTTCCCACATCCCTGAAACTGTTTTCAGAACTATTCCTATTTTATATTGTTCTTTAGAATTTTTATTCTCATTTTGTTTGCACAAAGAGAAGAGCAGTTTTTTTTTCCATCTACTTAACATTAAATATCTTATTCTTAGCAACTACAAGATACTCCCAGCAAGCTTTCTGATGACCACAATAAAGAACAAACAGAAAACAGTTCACTCACTGAAAACCTCAGTAGGTAAGCAGGCAAAAGTTGCGTACCATATTATGGAAGTCCTGGGTATCATTGTATATTGGGAAAGAGTGGCTTCTTTTCTGGCTTACTGAATGCTTATTTCTGTTATTTTTCCAATGAATATGAAAAGCCTGTTTTGAAGCCTTATTTTTTTCCCTCCCATGTTTAACATGGCAGGCAAAGGAGATGACGGGAGTACAGACAGATTGGGGTGATAACTCCAAATTCTGTAGTTTAGGAGACAGGTTTGTATTAAGAGTTCCTACCTAGTGAATCCCAAAGGGACAGATGCCAGCAGCTTTGAGAACAGAAGCTGTTGAAAATCAATCCTCAGGGCAACACAGATAGGCCTGGGCCTGGTTACTTGTGAGTGGAGGCTCTTGCTGTGCAAATCCTTCATGTCTTCTATTTTACTTGTATTACAGCTGACCTTTGTTTTCCTTTCAGAGCTGCCTCTTATGTCTCCTTTTACCAGATTGCACTGAGTATAATAATGAACCCAGAAATAAGGCCTAAACAATTATAAACCATATACTGTTGAGTTGAGTTGAAGGGGAACTGCAATATAAACATTTCTTTTCTCTGGGGGGAAAATTCAAACACTTTTTTTTTTGCCAACTTGCATATATTAATATTTTGTTAAGATTAGATTATCAAATGTATAGTTACAGATTAAAGTTTACTTAGTTCTACATTGACATTTAAAATTCTGTTACTTTAAATAAATTAATTTAGTAATTTTTTTCCATCATTACACTTCATGAAATTTTTATTCAAAATCTTCTCATGTATCTTCAGCATTATAAAAGCTGCCTTTTGAGTTAATAGATTCCAAAACACCTAATTTTCTCTTCTACCCAAGTTGTTTAAAAAATCATGTATACTGCCCTGGCCGGTATGCTCAGTGGATTGAGCGCTGGCCTGCAAGCCAAGGAAGGGGGCGTGGTTTGACTCGCGGTCAGGGTATACGCCTGGGTTGTGGGTCAAAGGCAACTACACATTGATGTTTCTCATCCTGTCTTTCTCCCTCCCTTCTCTTCTCTCTGAGATATGATTAAGTAAAAATCTTTTAGAAATACAAAGCAAACAACCAAAAAATGTATACTATCCTTGGAAATTTCACATTAAGTCATAAGTATGTATTTGATCTTTAGGTTTATTCTTGTATTTGCAAATAAGCACTATATTGCTTTTTATTTTAAAAACTTATTGAAAACAACCTTCATTGCTAAAACTTTGAGGCTGAATTCCAGGAATAATAACCTGTGTTCAATTCCTTTGACTCCTTTCTTTCTTTCTTTTTTAAATTGGTCTATTTTAGAGAGAAAGAGAAGCACCAATAGCTTGTTCCACTCGTTTATGCATTCATTGGGTGATTCTTGCACGCGCCCCAACAGGAGATGGAACCCACAACCCATACAGGGGATGATGCTCTAACCTACTGGGCTACCTGGCCAGGGCCTCTTTGTTTCATTTTTACATTTTTATACCAGATGGAACATATAAATACTCAAAATTAGTATTGACTGAAAATATTTTAGGCAAGTGTGTCTTCTTTTACAAATATCATTCAACATGCTGTACATAGTGCCTGTACTTCCAGGACTCAGTAGATATTTACCAAATGAATAAGGGACAAACGATTATGTTCACAGTCTATGTAGATCTAGAGTAGAAGCAGGATTTGTCTAAGACAGATTTTAAGAGATCTACTGGGCAACCAGTTAAAAGTGAAAAAATATATATATAAATATATATATGCAACATGAGTCCCAAACATATTTTAACCAAAATCTTTGCATTTTTTTTCCTGGTTTTTATTTCAGGTTAGTTTTATCAGATGAGGAAGTGAACTTGGAAAGTGAATCAGGTAAGATGGTAAAGTGAATTTGGAAAGTGAACCAGGTAAGATGGTAAAGTCATTAAAATGTGAAATGATAACATTTTACAAGTCAGTTTGTCACAGCCTTTAAAAAGAGATTATGGTAATATCTGTTCAATTTTTTTTAGAAGTCCCCCTTTTCTTTTACAGTTTACATCCAATAGTATTTTGTATTAGTTTCAGGTGCACAGCATAGTGGTTAGACAGTAATTTCTTGACAAAGTGTTCCTTGAACCTGATATTTCCCATACCCACCTGACACTAGACATGGCATAATATAGCTGTGTATTATGCTCTGTATTTCCTATGCTGTACTTTACATCCCCCTGCCTATTTTGTAACTACCTATCTGGACTTCTTAATCCCTTCACCTTACTCCCAGAAACCCCCTCCTCTTAAGTCACTTTATATCTCTTCTGTACAAATACTTTGAGTTAGTTTTCCTTTTTTCTAGCTATTTGAGTAGTAATTGGCATATAACACCGTGTAAGGTTAAGATGTACAGTGTGAGATACAGATATATCAAAATGATTGTCATAGTAAAATTAGGTAACCCATCCATTACGCCTCATATTATCATATTTATTTTTGGGGTAAGAACATTTAAGACTTACTGTTAGCCACTGTCAAGTATACAATAGTTTTGTTTTGTTTTTTTATCAGTGTAAGGTTGCCTTTCACCTTCCTCCAGCTATGACCCTGGCTGGGAATCGAACCAACAACCTTTGGGTTCATAGGCCGGCGCCCTATCAACTGAGCTACCAGCCAAGGCCACAATACAGTATTTTTTAATTAATGGTTACCATACTGTATATTAGCCTAGAACTTTTTTGTACCCTTTGACCAATTCCCCATTTCCCATACCACTCAGGCCCTAGCAACTACCAAACTTTTCTCTGCTTCTATGAGTCTGGCTTTTTTATTTTACTTTTTTTAATATTAAATTTATTTTTAGAGAGAGGGGAAAGTAGGGAGAAAGAGGGAGAAAAACATTGATGTGTGAGACAATACAGTATTTGTTTTTCTGTTTAACTTATTTCACTTAGCATAATGCCATCCCAGTACATCCATATTGTCAAAATAGCAGAATTTCCTTTTTTTTTTTTTTTAATTTTTTTTATGGCTGAATAATATTGTTTGTATGTATATTTTTTCTTTATCCATCCATCTATGACAGACACTTAAGCTGTTTCCATGTCTTGGCTATTGTAAATAATGATGCAATGACCACTGGGTGCAGGTACTAATTTTGAAATAAGTGATTTCACTTCATATGGGTGTATACCCACAAGTAGAATTACTGGATCATATGGTAGTTCTAATTTTCAGTTTTTGAGGAACCTCCATACTGTTTTCCATATTAGCTGTAGCGATTTGCATTCCTATCAACAGTACACAAGTTTTTCCTTTTCTCTATCTTCACTATCTAGCACTTGTTCTCATTTTTTAAAACATTCTAATACATGTGAAGTGATATCTCATTGTGGTTTTGATTTGTATTTCTTTGATCATCAGTGCTGTCAAGCACCTTTTCATGTACCTATTGTCCATTTGTATGTCTTCTTTGGTTAGACAAAATGTCCATTCAGGTTTTTTGCCCTTTTTAAAATCAGATTATTGGGGTTTTGTTGTTTTTTGCTTTTAAATTGTGTGACTTCCATATATATATAATTTTTTTTTTAAATAGAGAAGGGAAGGCAGAGAGGGAGAGAGACCAATGTATGGTTGCCTTTCACCTGCCTCTAGCTACAGACCTGGCTGGAGACCTGGCTTGCAACCTGGTTATATGCCCTGGCTGGGAACCAAACCAGCGACCTTTGGTTTCGCAGGCCTCCTTATATATTTTTGATATGGAGTCTATATCAGATATATGGTTTGCAGATATTTTACCCATTCTATAAGTTGCCTTTTCATTTTATTGATTTTTTATGCTATTAAGGTTTTAAATTTTTTTTTTTAATTTTTTGTTCAGCCATTTCATATAGGAAGGCACAAATAAATCCTCCCTATTCAGATCTGTGCAGATTTTTAGTTTGATGTAGTGTCACTTGTTTATTTTTGAATTTGTTTCTTATACTTTTTTTAAGATTTTATTTATTATTTCCAGAGAGAGGGGAAGGGAGAGAGGCAGAGAGGAAGAGACATCAATGTATGGTTGCCTTTCACCTGCCTCCAGCTACAGACCTGGCTTGCAACCTGGTTATGTGCCCTGGTTGGGAATCAAACCAGCAACCTTTGGGTTCACAGGTCAGCACCTTATCCACTGAGTCACCAGCCAGGGTCTGTTTCTTATACTTTTAGTGGCATATCAAAAAAATTAAAAAATAAAAAAATCATTGCCGATGTCAATGAGTTTTCCTCTTTTTTATTCTAGAAGTTTTATGGTTTTAGGTATTACATTTGTCTTTAATCAATTTTGAATTAATTTTTGTGAGTGGTGTAAGATAGTTTAATTTCATTCTTTGTATATGAATATAGTGGATATATAGTTAGGTACCCTAACTCTTTTTATGGTTACCATTTGTAGGGAATATGTTTTTTCAGCTCTTCACTTTTAGCCAATCTGTATCCTTAAAGCTAAAATGAATCTCTTATAGGCAGCATATCGTTGGATCTATTTTTTTAAATCCATTCAGCCATGCTATATCTTTTTATTGGAGAATTTAATTTGTTTGTTTATTTATTGATAGGTAAGAACTTACTAATACATTTTGTTTATTGTTTTCTGACTGTTCTATAATGCCTTTGTTTATTTTTCTCTTGTTGTCTTCCTTTGTGATTTGATGACTTTTTGTGGTGGTATGCTTTGATTCTTTTAACTTTTTGTGTATCTGTTACAGGTTTTCTTGCTTTGTGGTTAGCACAAGGCTTACATAAAATATCTGTAACATTCTATTTTACTCTGATAAGCTTAACTTCAATAGCATACAGAAACTCTATACTTTTACTTCACATTTTATTTGTTGCAATTCACATTTTTAAAAATTTTGTGTATCCAATAACATTGCAGTTTTTAATATTTTACTTTTTAACTTTTAGAGTTGAAAGTGATTTGTACACCATCGGTACAATATTAGAGAATCTGACTTTGTATATTTTTTGCTGATGAGTTGTACACATTCATGTTTTTCCAAGATTAGAATCCTTTCATTTCAGTTTGTAGATGCCCTTTAGCATTTCTTTTTTTTTTTTTTTTTTTAAGATTTTATTATTTTTAGAGAAAGGGGGAGGGAGAGAGACTTCAATGTATGGTTGCCTTTCACCTGCCTCCAGCTACAGATCTGGCTGGAGACCTGGCTTCCAACCTGGTCATGTGCCCTGTCTGGGAATCGAACCAGTGACCTTCAGGTTAGTAAGCCAGCAGCTTATCCAGTGTGCCACCAGTCAGGCCCCTTAGCATTTCTTGTACAACAGGTCTAGTGGTGAACTCCCTCAACTTTTGTTTGGGTAAGTCTTTATCTTTTCTTCATTTCTGAAGAGAAGCTTTGCCAGGTATAGTATTCTGCATTGACATTTTTTTTTTCCTTTCAATATTTTGAACATATCATCCTACTCTCTCCTGGCTTGCAAAGTTTCTCCTGAGAAATCTGCTTATCATCTTATAGGAGCTCCCTTGTCTGTGACTAGTCCTTTTTTTTTGCTGCTTTCAATCTTTCACTTTTGACAATTTAATTTTATGTGCCATAGTCTCTGGTTGGGTGAAGCCATGCTGATGCTCTGACATGGGGGAGTAGGGGGAAGCTGGTTGTGTTAAGTGCTTCTGCTGGCCGGGCCCTTCCGGTCAGGTGGAGCTATTCTCCGAGGGCAGGTGGGGTCACTAGCTGGGCTCCACAATCACCTCTGGTCAGACAGGATTACTGGCTGTGTTCCCCGGCCAGATGGTGCTACAGCCTAGCCTCTATTAGAATATTTCCATTACCCCTACAAATGCTTTCATTCTTGTTCCCAATTAACCCTTGATTATTCCTCTGTTAATTGGTACGTGAGTTTCCCATGGATTATACAGCATAGGGCAAGAGTAGGTTTACAGTGAGTACATGTAAAGTTTATTCTTTTATTATTAGTTTCCATATGAACTATAAACTACTTTGGTCTCTGTAATATGAAATGTCTTTATCATTATTTTTCAAAAATTCCATTTCCTGCAAACAATAGGATATAATAAAAGTTGCAGATGGAAGAGCCTTTATTTTTAAATGATTTCATTCTAGTGCAGTGTAATTATAGCATGTTGTCTGTAATATTTATACTTTAAGAAATTCACTGATTTTTTTTGTGCCTTAGTATAATTACTTTTTGTGAATCTTCAATATGTTCTTGAGAAGATATATTTTCTATTAGGGTTTGTATTATTCAAAACAACTACCTCATTGATTATGCTGTTGAGATCTTTTATTTCTTTTTTCCTCTTGGACTATTTTTTACTGAGTGATATATTAAAGTCTCCTGTTATTAATATGTAGTCTGTCTTTCATAGGTGGTTGTTTTTATATATAGATATTCATAACTGTTATGTATTTATGGTAAAATGTGGTCATTTTGATCCATAGCCTATCTAATGAGAAATGATTTTCATACAAATTTCCAGTTTGCTTATTGAAAATTATGTTAATAAAATATCAAAGCAGTGAAACAAATTTGATTTGCCCACATCCTACTCTTTCTTCAAAAAGAAAAAAGCCATCTTGTTTTTATTTTCACTCAACAGTTGCAAAAGATTTACCTGTAGATTCACTGGAAGATGATTTTGAGAAGGAGTTCTCATTTCTGAACAACCTCCCAAGTCCTAGTTTTTCAAGTCCTAGTGAACTGACCAAAGAATGCCAGACTGCCTTGGGGAGCCTCGATGCTGGGCTCACGTCCCAGGGGCCTTCGGTGGGGTCTGAGCCTGTTGCTCAATCTGCACAGTTCCTTCCTTCACATCTCTTTGACCTTGGCCTTCATGCTGCTGGAGCTTTCAACAGTAAGTGCCTGTGAAACGTGCGGACACCCATGATTTATTTTGTCTTTGTGAAACAAAACATTGTGCATGTGGGTGCAAAAATCAACATGACTGATTTTAATTAACTTTAGTACCACTAGATAAAACCTGTAGTCACTAGATAAAATCCAGTCAACAAGAGAAATAACAAAAACTTATTATCCCTGGAGTGTGTGAGTGAAACAGGGCCTGCTTCCTGCCAACTCCACCAAACCACATTCTCTTGACTAACTTTCCCAGAGAGCTTCTCTAGACAGAAAATCAGTGTTTTGTCTGAAACTCTTGACCTGCTCAGTTACCCCCACATCGCACAGGCAGGTAGATTCTTCCACCTAGCAAAATTTGGTGTTTTCCTTCCGTGGGTTCAGTTGACAAGGGGAAAAGGAGCAGCTCTGGAGGGTGGTTCTGTAGCAGTCTTCTGGGCAGGGCCGCAGAAGTGCGAACGGCAGTAGAAAGCTGGGGCGGGGTCTCTTCCTGAGGAACGAGCCACCTGCTTTGTTTGTATGTCGAAGGTTCCCTCTCTTCACCTGCAGTTCTGTCATCCTGTGTCCAGCTCAGCACCCTGGGAGTCATTTTGCTCCCCAGCTCCCAACTTCCATATTGACTGCTAATAAGTTCTGTCTATTCTTTTCCTAAAACATGTTTCAAACTTCCCACTTCTCTCTGCCTCCACGATCAGAGCGATTTAGAGCCTCATTTGGAAGTCCTTCCAAACCCTTCATGCACCCTCCAAAGTTCTGTCTCCAAGAAGCAGATTCTGGTGTCAGCACTCTGCTTCCATTATTTGAAAATGAAGCACCGGGGGCTCCAGGATAAAACCTGCCTGTGCCTGCGTGCACCCTTCTCTCCTCCCTGACTTCAAAATGCTATTTCCTGTAACTATACTGAGTATTTTCAGATTTCTCTCAGGCACTTTTGCTTGTGTCACTTCTTTGAATTACGTGTCGGTATTGAAACTTGGGCTTGAGTCCAAGTATTAGATTCCCACCCCAGTGTTTGTTCCGTGACACCCAGCCTTTGAAGATGTCCTCAGTACCGCCAGATGAAAGTGGTTTCCTCCTCCTCTGGCCTCCTAGTTTTGTTTTCTTGGTTGTAATCAGTTTATCTTGCTTTATATCTCTGTTTTTATCCCCTAGTAGATCTTAACCTTTGAGATAAAGCCTCATGGTGGCTTTGTACTTTGCATTGTACTTTGTATTAAAATAGATGGTCATACTTTACCTGCAGGACTATTACATTTTTTGCAGTCTGCAAGCCCCTCAAGGGCATGCTTTGTGGAACAATCTTTGCAGCAAAAAGATAAATACGTATCAGTTGAACAATCACTAAGAGTTTGTTAAATAGCCTAAAAGTGAGAATGGACAGTATAATTTGATAAAGAGGTACTCTAGGATAACTGAGATGTTTATTATAAAATTTTAGAAAACCCTAATTTTTACACGGCATATCAATGGCCCAATTGTTATACGTATTTACAAACTGATTCATTCTCTCCTCTGAACTCCTGCTCTTTCTTCTTGTCACATCTCTAGCAGCACTGGATTCTGCTTTCTTTCTGGCAATATAATCTCAACTATATTTCTTTTAAATTGTTTTACTGATTTGATAGAGTGTTAGGTGGAGGGAGAGAGGGAAACATTAATTCATTGTTCCATGCATCTATGCATTCATTGGTTATCTCCTGAAAGTTCCCTCACCAGGGATTGAACCCACAGCCCTGGTGTATCAGGATGATGCTCTAACCAACTGAGCTACCTGACCAAGGGCTCAACAATATTTCTTCACCATTCAGAACATTTCTTCTGGTCTCTGCCTGCAGGCTGACAGAGTATTTCCAAGAAAAAGCTAAGGCAATTGATACTCAGTATTTGAGTGTCTTGCTTAATTAATAAAACAAAAACCTGTTTCCCTGCCTCCTAATACAGGACTCTTTCTACACTATTAGCCTTTCCTTTATGTTTACTTCTTTTGCTCCTGTGATATAGACCAGGAAACTGAGCTGGCCTGAGAATTAAAAGACCTATATTCTAAGAACCTAAAGGACAATCTTGGGCCTTAAATGATCTCTTCCAAGGAAGGTGTTAGGCAGGATAATCTAACTTCCTTTCTAGTGCTGTGCTTTAATTACAGCATAAAGAACTTCATGCTATAACATTTTCCTGTTACCAATAGAGTATTCATTATGAACTTCTTAATTATTACATAGTATTTTGTCACATTTATCCACCATAATCTACTTACTTCCTTACTGTTTCTACTTTTCATTTTATAGATAATGCTGCAATAAACAATCATGCATATACTTTTCTTCAGTTAAATATTTCCATATATTTCTAGGAATGGGGTTACTGAGTCCAAGAGTATAAACATACTTATTGGTTTCAAGATTTTAATTGTTAGGTCTATTCCTTCTTTTCCTTACCCCTAGGCCTGCTCTTTCTATACCTTATCCATTTGTCAATTGTTAAAACAACAAAAACACCTTGCGTATTTACAGTCACATGCCTTTTAAAGATGGGGAACGTTATGAGAAGTGCGTCATTAGGCAGTTTTGTCCTTGTAGAAACACCATGGAGTGTGACACATACCCAGACAGCATAGCCCACTATTGTAATTTTATGTGCTGTACTTGTATGCAACAGCCGTGCACCACCACAGACACGGAACGTGTTGCACTGTGTTGTGCTGCATTAAGATGGCTACAGTGTCATTAGGCATTACGAATTGTTAAGTTCATTATAATGTTACGGGACCACTGTGTATATGTGATCTGCCATTGATTGACTAAACTGTCATTACACAGTACATGACTATTTCAAAACCACTTTGAAAAAAGGAGGGAAGTCTAATCTAACTCTAGCTAGAGCTAAATTTAGATTTGAATAAAATACACAATTGCAGATAAATTCTAAGTGGTTTATACCTCTTATTCCATAGAATCTTGCCCTGGTAGGAAGACAACATTAGGTATTTTTACCTTATTTCTCTGGTGCAACTTCCTATTTGATTAACAATGGATAATTCTGTACTTCCCCACTTCAGGCTGGGCCTCCAAAGAGGGGTTAGAACTTCCTCCTTCACAAATGGATAACAAACCAGTGCCTTCACAGAGTCCAAAGAAATTAACAAAATGTAAGTTATTTATTTATATTCTTTGCCATCATATTAATAATTAGGTGAATTTTGATATATGTAGAAGAGGATCACTTTAAATTCTCCACCTTATATTACCTTGAAAAATATTTTACAAGCAGTGAATTAAAATGAAAGCTATACCTAGCTATCCCTCGCCATAGAAAGGACGGAATAGAAATTTGTGAGCCTGTCATAGTAAACTAAATTCTGTACTTTAACCTTTTATATTTTGTGTTAAGGTTGGTTTATAATTGATAATCCCACTGGGGAGAGAAAATGCTCTTTGATTACCAGATGCCTGCTTACAAATAATGCATTCTGGCACACACTAGCATAGAGCCAGGCACACAGTGATTGCTAACATATTGAGTATTTACCAGGTTGTCTGCAGAGCTGGCCCATGCTGTAATTACCATATAAAGCATACATAGAAAACACACACACACTGTTATGCAGAACTTTACATACATATAGGTCGCTAATGTTGATTTTTTTAAACTTTTAAAATTGGAATTTCAAGAGTACAGAAATGGGGCATAAATGAAGATACCATGAAGACACCTGTATACCCATTAACCAGATTCACTTATTGTTAGCATTTTACCCCATTTGCTTTATGCAGGCCTGTGTTATTTCTGAACCAGCTGAGGGTAAGTTACATATATCATGACCCTTTACCCCCAAATACGTTAGTGCTTGCTGAGAACAGGTATGTTCACTTGCACAATCACAGTATGCTTATAAACTTCAGAACATTTATTACTAACATAATACTTTTCTATAATCTGCCATGTATTTGTATTCCAATTTTATGACCCCAGTAATGTCCTTTAGAGGACTTTTCCCCTCTGGTACAGCAAGTCTAAGGGTATATATTACATTCAGTTGCCATGTCCCTAGCCTATTTAATCTGAAAATCTATGCAGCTTAAAAAATTTGTTTTAGATATGGTTATGTAAATAGATCATAGACTCTCTGTTCTATTCTGTTTTTATTTTTGTTTTTAAGATTTTATTTATTATTTTTAGAGGGAGGGTAAGGGAGGGAGCAGAGAAGGAGAGAAACATCAATGTGTGGTTGCCTTTCACCTGCCTCCAGCTACAGACCTGGCTGGAGATCTGGCTTGCAACCTGGTCATGTGCCCTGGCTGGGAATCAAACCAGTGACCTTTGGGTTCACAGGCCAGTGCCTTATCCACTGAGTCACTAGCCAGGGCTTTGCTTTTTTTGTTTTTATTAGAATGCTTCTTATTCCAATTTTAGCTGAGGTTGTCACGTTACTAAATTCAGGTATTCATTCTTTTTTGCATTTATTTTTAATTAAAATCTTAAGTATAGTTGGGATATATTAGTTTCAGGTGTACATATAGTGATTTGATACTTTTATACCTTACAATGTGATCACTTCACTAATTCTAGTGACTGCCTGTTACCATGCAAAACTTTACAACAATATTATGTACTATATTCCTCTTGACCTTTTTTAAGTCCATTCTCCTACCTCCTCTTTTCTGGTAAGAATCATTTTGGTCTCTTGTTTCCATGAGGCTGTTTTTGTTTTGTTACGTGTTTTTAGATTTCACGAAAAGGTGAAACCATATGCTATTTTCCTGTGTCTGACTTATTTCACTTAGCATAAACACCCTCTAGGTCCATCCATATTGTTACAAATGGCAAGATCCTTTTTTTTTCATAACTTCATAGTATCCCTTTGTGTGCATGTAAATCTTTATTCATGGACACCTAGATTGCTTCCATATCTTGGCTATTGTAACCAATGTTACACTGAATATAGGCATGCATATATTTTTTGAATTAGTGTTTTTGTTTTCTTTGGGTAACTACCAGAAATGGAATTGCTAAGTCATGTAATAGATCTATTTTTAGTTTTTTGAGTAAGCTCCATACTGTTTTCCAGTGTTTGCACCAATTTGCAGCCCCTCCAACAGGGCACAAAGGTTCCCTTTTCCTCACATCTGCTCCAAGTTTACTTTCTGATTATAGCCATTCTGACTGGTATGAGTGATCTCATTATGGTTCTGATTTGCATTTCCTTTATCATTAGTGATCTTGAGCATCTTTTCATGTCTGTTGGCCATCTGTATGTCATCTTTGGAAAAATGTATTTTCATGTCCTCTGTCCTTTTTTAATAGGATTTTTTGTTGCTGAATTGTATGAGTTTCTTATATATTGTGGATGTCAAATCCTTATCAGATATATCATTGGTGAATATCTTCTTCCGTTCAATAGCTATTTTCCTTCACTGGGCAAAAACTTTTTAGTTTGATTATGTTTATTTTTGCTTTTGTTTCCCTTGTTCGAGAGGATGTATCCAAAAATATTTACCCAAACTAATGTATAGTTTGAAATCAGGGAGTATGATACCTCCAACTTTGTTCTTCCTTAAAACTGCTTTGGCTATTCGTGGTATTTTGTGATTGCATATAAATTTTAGGGTTATTCTAGTTCTGAGAAGGAGCCGTTGGTATTTTGATAGGAATTGCATTGAATCCATTGACATTTTGGTATGGACCTTTTTTTAAAATATATTTTTTATTATTTTTAGAGAGGGGAAGGAAGAGCAGTAGAGAGGGAGAGAGACATCAATGTATGGTGCTTTTCACCTGCCTCCAGCTAAGGACCTGGCTTGCAACCTGGTTATATGCCCTGGCTGGGAATTGAACCAGCGACCTTTGGGTTCACAGGCTGGCGCCTTATCCACTGTGCCACCAGCCAGTGTAGTATGAACTTTTTAATGAGATTAATACTTCAAATCATGAACACAGTGTATCCTTCATTTATATGTGACCTCTTCAATTTGTTTCTTCAGTGTTTTAGTTTTCAAACTATAGATCCTTTACCCTTTTGGTTCAATTTATTCCTAGGTATTTTATTATTTTGATACAGTTGTTTATAGGATTTTCTTAATTTCTCCTCATATAAAAATAGTCATAGGGATATAAAGTACAGCATAGAGAATATATTCAGTAATATTATAATAACTATGTATGGTGTCAGATGGGCACTAGACTTACTGACGTGATCCCTTCATAAGTTATATAAATATCTAATCACATTATGTTGAAAGTAATACAGTATTGTATACAAATTATAATTGAAAAAATAAAATGTAAGATATTAAAAATTTGTAAAGTACACACGGAAAATGCAAATGAAACAACTGTAAACCAAAATAATTGTTGGGTGTGTTAATGTGATAGGGTTAGGGGAATTTTTCCCTCTTATGTTGCTATTTTAATGTTGCTTTTATAATAAATATTTTAAGCACTAAGTTTACAAATGTAATGTTTCTACTTTGTAGGAACAAAGATAACTTTTAATTTTGAACCTCACCTGAGAGCCTTGAATAAGTTATCTTAGTGTTTCTCAAAAGACTTCAATGCTTGCCTTTTCACTATTGATCAGGTCTTTTCTCAGAGCAACATGCAATTACTTACATGTACGAACATCAGCAAGGTACAGGTATCTGCATTAGTTTTTTAAATTACCCTTAAGATAAAATTGATAGTTTATTCTTGTCAGTTGTTTTTAAATTCAGAACAAGCATTTACTTTAAAATCATAAAAGTGGTCAAATAATGTGCTTTCAAAAACCTGAGACTTGTTAACGTATGTATATTTTCTTTTAATAGCTCCCAGCAGTGGTAACCAAGACATGTCAGCCTGGTTCAATCTATTTGCAGACATGGATCCACTTTCAAACCCAGATGCTATTGGACACACAGATGAGGAACTTCTTAATGCTTGACTGAAGCTCTGGTGTCTTTTCAATGACATCATTTTTGCAACATACTGCCTTTGTGCAAAGTTTATATTCTAATCCATACACAAAAGCATGGTGTTTGTGAATATAACACTTGTCGGCCAACTTTAGACAGATGGTGGAAGGACCACATTTGAATTGACTTGTCTCTTTAAAATCTTAGATTTGCAGCTGTGATAATATGTGGACAATTTTTTAAACTATTTAGTTTGAAAGAGATAACAAAACTTATTTTGAAATAACAGCTAGGAATAATTCTGTCAATGAGTTGGGCTTATTTCTTTAGAGAACCTTTTATATGTAGGATGCCTTGCTGGCTATGAGAATTCTTATGTGGATAAAAGACAACATGTTAACTGGGTTGTGATTTAGGATTGGTTTTTAAATAAAACAGTGGCAAGGATAATTTTCTGCTATTGAAAATAGCACTAGGACCAGACTAGTTTTGTCTTTAGTTAGAAAGGTAAAGTAAGATTTGAGAACTTAAATTGCTTTAATGAAATCACAGAGAAATTTGGTACTTGTTTTTTCCACTTAAAGACTAAGATGTAGTATCACTTTTATTCCTTCAGAGGAAATCATGGACATTCTTCAATCCACTATCAAATTGCAGTGGGGAAGTAGCAAAATGACTTCTTTGCTTAGTCCATCCTCTGGAGAAACAGAAAAATCTCTTTCCATATCATAAACTACAGGAATGTCCAGACACATCACAAATGTCATATATAGTATACATTTTCTTCCTGAAAAAGAGGGGAGGACACTCCCTAAGCAATTGACAATATATTCCTGAAACGACCCAGAAACTTCTATCTGAATGGGGGAGAAATTCTAAACACTTTATCCTTAAACATATTTGCACACTTAATTTTTTTTTTTTGATGTGTTTCAATGCAGAATACTTCCTGCCAGAGTTCCAGAAAACTGATCAATAAGGGAGTATCTTATTTTCCCACTTTTCCCTTTAATTGAGATATTATCTGAGGCTGTATTTGATTAAAAGGAAAAACTGCAATCCTAAGAGGGTTTTGAATATAAGTACTAGAGGGAAAGGTATTTGATTTTAGTGTAAGCCAATGAAAACAGCCACTGTATACACACACTAGTCACTCAATTTCCTGGTCTTTTTTTCTTGCCCACTCTTCAGTTTTGAGGCAGTTCTCCAAATGTGTTATTTTTGTTATCCAGACCATTGCATCTCCATAAGAAAACATTTCAACCTAGTTATTCACAGCAGTTTCAAAGTGCTCTAAGTTCTAAAGAGGCTTCTTTATTATTTACAAGAGACTTGCTTGTAATATGAGTCACTGCATGGGCGGAGTAGGTAGAATGCAGCCTGCCTCTCATCTGTGGTAGTCTGGCCTAACTACAATCTGAATTGTCCACAAACTCTTGAAAAAGCTACTCACCACTATGGCCAGGTACTGCCTAGGCTGAAAAGACCTTACCTGAGGGTCAGAAAAATGGACCCAAGGAAAAGTTATGAAGTCTTTTATTAAAATCTTTTCACATGTGTATTCCTGTTTTTTTTATTTGGTTCTCCTTCAGAATTATTTTTTTAATTCTTCTTTATTCAGTGAAATTCCTCAGAATGCAATATGTTTGCTCTGCCAAGATTCAGAAAATGCTGACTCTATGTCTTCAGTTTGTGTCCCTTTTCTTTTACTAATTATTTCACTAATGCGTTAGTTTAAATATATTTATGTCCCTTACATGCATGTAAAGACACCACAATGCCGAGGAAAACGCTAGTCCCTCCAAGCCAGAAGCCTGAATCCTAGATTACAAATGTGAAGGGATACTGCCCTCAATTTCCCAAGAGCAAAGATACCAATAAAAAAAAACAAGAAAGAAAGAAAAGAAAAAATTAAAAGCAACCATACAAGGGGTTTTTATTATTCAGTTCCTGTGCCTCTGACTTTCTCTTTCACCACAGAGTACCTAGTTGCCCATTTAACCCAAATGCAGCACAACTTCTTTAACTAGTCTAGTTACAACTTTAGCAAGTCTTAACAACTCCAGTTTTTGAATAGCACGCTAAAAACTTTGTCATTAAAATTAAGATACCCATTCATATTTTCTCAAATTAGTTATTTGAAGCTCATTCATTAACCAGAAACAGAAACGTGCCTGTTACTATACCTAGACTGCTAATAAAGAAAACCATGTATTGAAAAGAGTGAAGAAACGAACAGAATAAACAACACAGAACAGTTATTTGTCTAAGTCTAGATCAGTGATTGAATCGGAAGTAAATTAACCTTAATCATGGGTGGGCTGAGAACAACTCTTTCAGAATAAATGGCTGCTTTATATATTAACTGAGGAAAAATACCTATCTCTTACGTTTTATACAAAAGAAGAATGCATTTAACCTTTGACAGGCCCCAGAAATAAATTTGCCTAATCCTTCTACAACCACTTTACAAAAAAGACAGGAATACCAGGTCATATTAAGATCAGGTAGGTGTAACTTTATATTTTTTGAAGTCTTTCCCTAATTATAACATTTAGCTCTGATATGGTTAGAAACAAGCTGTATTTTAACAAAACAGGTTTCAGTATTTGTACAATATAGAAAGTATTTTTATTTCAACCATGGATATTTATTTCACATAACTTATCTTTATAGACCATCTGGAAATAAATGTGGAGATCTTACAGCCTAAGAACAAATTAACTTTGGATGTGCTCTATTTTTCTGAGCCTCTTTTAATAAAGATTACAAGATGGCATAAACCAAAAAAATTTAATTTCCTCAAGTACTCAATACAAGTCCAATTATTTCCCTATTTCAAAGCGTGGATTTTACTATAGGACTCTAGTAGTGAGAAGGCAGTTTGAATTGATACATACATATACACACACACAGCCCACAAAGAATGGAAATAAAACCAGGGCAATTAATATTCTTATGAGATTGATTCTAATTTACCTCTTACATAAGGGGCACTGTAAAATATGGGAAATAACAGAATATGCATTCTTTGTATAAATACTCTCAGTCATAAAACACAAACTATCAAATAAAAAAAAAAATGGGCCCAGTCTCAATCACCAATGAAATACAAGCCATAGTATGTAACCTGATTTCCTAAAGGCAGGAATAAAAAGAAGAAAGCCAGAACTGATCCTCTGCAGTGCATGTCCTTACCTTAAGCAATCAAGCAGCCACACTATCTTCTGATATAGAAATTTAACTAGGAAGGAAATACAAGCTTTAAAGTATTAATTCAGCATATTGAAAGTAATGAATTAATGTATTTAAAACTTACAATGCATAAGTTTCTTAAATAGGCAAAGAAAACTTATGTAACAATATGGAAGAAAAATGTTGGCCCATATGGATCATATCCATAAGCCCAACATAAAATATCTTCCATCTTTTATGTGCCATTTAAAGGGAGACTGAAGAGTACAATAAAAATTATCCTTGGCATGAAAGTGAAGACACAGTTCTTCACTCAGTATTGTAAAAACAAACCGTTCAGTGTCCAAAGTGTAAATACCAAAGGCCTACATAGATAAAGGTTTGGGTGGTGTTAACAGGTAAGATTTTGAAGTGCATTGTTTTTACATTAGTTTCCTTGTTTCTATTTCAAAGTAATACACCAAAAATGTGACTGGAATCCCTTTCTGCATCTCTTAAAGATGTGCTCTAAATGTTTCTCTTTCAATTTTTACAGCTATAGCAACATTAAAATCCAGAAAGCTTGAGGATTTGTACCTGTCAGGAATTGGTGTCTTACCAGCTTACTTTTTCATTCACCTTTAGAACCAGGCCCCCAGCAGCTGAAGCACTGATGTCCACAAAGGACAAACAGGGCAAGACCCAGTGGCACATAATCTGCAATGATTCTAAAAAAGCTCTGTTTTATTAGTGTCACTGTTAAGGGAGAACTCCTCAACAGCAAGGCTTGTGGTTAAGTTTGGGTTCTGTAATTAGTTTTGGTTCAGGCCAGACTTTGACATTTCCCCAATGTATTACCATACATAAATTACTTAATCTACTCCTAACTATGTTATCTGTAAGGCAGTCAAAATAGGAGTACCTGCCCCCATAGGGTTATTGTAAAGATTATCCTAAACAGTAACGTATAAATGGCACTTATTAAACTATCAGTAAGTGTTACCTGTTTTTATGATTTCAGCTCAACAACCATGGCTCTATTATACTTTACAAGGTAAAATGAATTCTATGGGGCCATTTTCTATGACCAAGAACTTTTGGCTTTCCTAAAGAATGAATACACTTACCTAATAAAAGGAGGAGATAAAAGTGTGCTTCCAGTTTTGTAAATTACGCTGTTTTCACACTTACTACCTACTGAGCTGATAGCACTAACATCAGCATTTCCTTCATCTAATAGGAAAACTGAAGCGAAAAGAGAGAACTTTAATAAACACCCCATGGCCAGTAAGCTGCAGAACCAGAGCTAGTACCTGCATTGTGGCCCTAAGCCCAGGGCTTTTGTGCATCTCCTCTGAAGCATTCCCATAATCTAAAAAGTTAACTTGCTTAATGCATGGAATTGAGATGAATGCTTATCCTCCTGATTTTTAAGCATCAGAGCCTCCCTAATAGTCTTCTACACGAGGTCTGTCACGAAAGTATTGAGCCAATGTCAATAGAAGTAAAACAGTTTGTGTTGCTTCTACTTTTGGGACAGACCTCATAAAACAATGTTTAGCATGTCTAATCCATGCAAGTGTATAAAATCAAAGTTGAGTCTATGGATATAAATTCTCAATTTAAGCAAGATGCAAACTTTCTTTTACCTCCTATTTCATAGATACAGAACAAATACTTAAAAAATGTTTATGGGACCATTAACAACTCTGAATAGCCTCAGCGATTTTGAGAAAGAAAAACAAAGTAGGGGGATCACAATACCTGATACCAAACTATACCACGAGTCCACGTGATCAAGATAGTCCGGTACTGGCATAAAAGCAGACACACAGATCAACAGAACAGAAGGCCCAGAAATAAACCCAGGTCCCTATGGTCAATATTTGACAAAGGAAGCAATGAACATGGAATGGAGTAAAAATAGCCCACAACTTACACCATGTACCAGATCAACACAAATGGAGGAAAGACTTAAATATAAGTTGTGACACCATAAAAGTCCTAGAGGAAAGCATAAGCAGTAAAATTTCAGATAACATTTTTGTCACTATATCTCCTAGGGCTAGGGATATAAAGGAAAGAATAAACAAGTGGGACTACATCAAATTAAAAAGCTTCTGCATGGCTAAAGAAAACATCAGCAAAATGAAGGAAACTAACCACATAGGGAAATATATTTGCCAATGATACCACAGACAAGGGTTTGCTCTCTGGAATATATCAAGAATTCATACAATTCAACACCAGGAAGATGAACAATCCAATTAAAAATGGGCATAGGACCTGAATACTTCCCCAAGGAGGATAGAGGGCCCACAGGCATATGAAAGAATGCTCAACATCACTAGTCATCAGAGAAATGCAAATTAAAACCACAATGAGATACCAGCTCATACCAGTCACATTGGTCATCATTAGCAAACCAACAAACAAGTGCTGGCTATGAAGATGAGAAAAGGGAACCCTAGTGCACTGCTGGTGGGAATGCAGACTGGCGCAGCCACTGTGGAAAACGGTATGGAATTTCCTCAAACACCTAAAAATGGAACTGCCCTTGATCCAGCAACCCCACCGCTGGGATTATACCCTAAGAATCCCAAACACCAATTCAAAAGCAGCCATGCATCCCAGTGTTCATAGCATTATCTACAATAGCCAAGTGCTGAAAACAGCCTAGGTGCCCATCAGTAAATGGGTGAACCAAAAAAACTGGTACAGTTACACAATGGAATACTATTCAAAAGAAGGAATTCCTACCCTTTGTGACAGCATGGATGGAACTGGAGAATATTATGCTAAGTGAAATAAGCCAGGTGGTGAAAAGATCAAATACCATATGATCTTACCTATAAGTAGAACCTCATGAACAAAACAAGCAAAACAGAACCAGTGACATGGAAATAAGGAACTGACAACTGCTAGAGAGGAAGGGGGAGGGGGATAACTGGAGAAAGAAGAGGAAGGGTCTATTCAAGGAACAAGTATAAAGAGCCCATGGACATAAACAACAGTGTGGGGATTGCTTTTGGGAGTGGGGGGCGGGGGAGCGGGGGGCAGGGAAGAGCAATGGGGTGGGGGCGGATTGGGACAACTATAATTGAACAATAAAATTAATTTTTTTTAAAAAGCCAAACAGTTCGATTCCCAACTAAGGAACATAACCAGGTTGCAAGTCAGGTCTCCAGCCAGGTCCTTAGCTGGAGGCAGGTAAAAGGCAACCATACATTGATGTCTCTCTCCCTCCCCCTCTCTCTAAAAACAATAAATAAAATGTTAAAAAAAAAAAAAAATCTTTTAAAAAATCCAGACGTTTCATTTGTAATCAAGTTTAAAACCTTAAAAAGGGAAAAAGGGCCCTGGCTGGTAGCACAGTGGATAAGGCACTGGCCTGCGAACCAAAAGGTCGCGGGTTCGATTCCCCAGCCAGGGCACATAACC
Organism: Noctilio leporinus; assembly: GCA_004026585.1. Taxonomy (NCBI): domain Eukaryota; kingdom Metazoa; phylum Chordata; class Mammalia; order Chiroptera; family Noctilionidae; genus Noctilio; species Noctilio leporinus. The sequence goes on from PVIW01000791.1 coordinate 326,761, forward strand.
AGGCTGCAAACCAGGTCTCCAGTCAGGTCTGTGGCTGGAGGCAGGTGAAAGGCAACCATCCATTGATGTCTCTCCGCCTCTCTCCCTTCCCCTCTTTCTAAAAATAATGAAATAAAATTTAAAAAAAAAAGGAAAAAAGATGCAAACTGTTGAAAGGCCCTTCCTTCCTTCCCCTCCCTCCTTTCTTTTTCCTTACCTCTCCTTTTTTAACAAAACCAGCAGTTTGAAGGCACTTATTACAGGGATGTAAAACCATGTTTTAAAGACTCCAGCCTCAGCTCTGCTATCAGACCAAAGCAAAGGCGCACACAGAAAACCTGTAACAGTAAGGTCTGGCCAGATCACTGGGGAGCAGGGAGGGGAACCCCAGCTCCCCTGCTTTGGGATCACGGAGCAGGGACAGGGACAGGGACGCGGGGTGGGCTGCTGTGCAAGGTGGAGGTTAGGCCGAATTGGCTAACAAGTTGGATCCTCCCACAGTAGGTAGGATACGGGAACAAAGTTTTAAAATGGAGGGTAGTCAGAAGCCCCCCACCCTTTGGGCAGCCCCCTTGCACAGCGGGGAGCCAGCCCACAGAGGCTGGGTCCTGGGCAGGGCGCCTGCCCTTGCCAACTCGGGCCTGCAGGGCCAGGCCCACTGGGTGCTCCAGCGTTGTCCTACTCACAGGGTCTGGGGCAGGTTCATTTGAGATACTCAGCTCGCCAGCGTCAGGTTCAGGCAGGATGCTGTCTGTGGCTCTCCACAGCACAGCACAGCACAGCTCCCGAATGCTCCCACCCTCACCCTGAGAGCGGCGCAGAGATGCCAGAGCCAGGAACGTTTCCCTGGCGCCTGACAGCCGGGGATCCAGGGCCCAGAGGATGAGCCCATTGCGAGACAGGATGCAGTGCTGTCAGTGCGTCTAGGTCCTGGGAGGGAGGAAGCTTTCGAGGAGGAAATGGAGATGCTGGTCTGAGAAGTGTGTGTTCCAGAGCGAGCCTGGAGCTGGAGAGCAGACCCATCTGTGTAGCAGCCTTTGACTGTAGGTAGAAATGGGGGGGGGGGGGGGGGGGGCTCCTCTTGGCATGGATCTGGATTTCAGTCTTTTTGGAAACAAGAGGAATTTCTGCGTTTTATAGGAGATAATGCCTTGGAGCAGGGGAGCCCCTAGCTCTCCCCAATTGGGCACCCTGTTAATAAAAACCTTTTTCCTTCCCCAACAATTTCTGTTTTATGGTTGTGTACGGTGGCAGGTGGCCAAATCCCATTTTGTCCTATAATACTTTTCAATCATGTTGTTTACATCCCACAGTAAGAAATACATCTTAAGGGGATGGATGTAATACAACAACAATAAAATTAAATTAAAAAAAAAAAGAAATACATCATATTTGACAATATGTATGTAGTCATGTGCCACCTTAATGATGGGAATACATGATGGGAAATGCATTGTTAGGTGATTGTGTCATTGTGTAAACACCATACAGTATACTTACACAAACTTGTATGTTACAGCCTCCTAAATTAGACTATCTGGTATAATCTATTGCTCCTAGGCTATCAACCTACACGGTATGTTATAGCACAATGGAAAGGATTTATGTATGTAAACACATCCAAATGTCAAAAAGGTACAGTAAAAAAATGATAAAGAGATTAACAAATAGAGTATGCCTCTACAGGGAACTTACCGTGAACAGAGCTTGCAGGGCTGGAAGTTGCTCTGGGTGAGTCAGCGAGTGGTGAGTGAATGGGAAGGCCTAGAACTACTAAACACTACTACCGGCTTTATAAACACTGTACACTTAGGCTGCACTAAATTTATTAAAAAACAAAACAAAACAAAACAACCTGAGATTAAATCAAGCAAAGAGAAAAGGATGCCATCAAAAGACTTGGTATAGAGATATACAAGGCTGTGCGTGTAACAGCATATTGTTTTACAGCAAAGTTTTCTTAAGTAGAAAGCATACACTAAACTGTTAGGAGTGTAAATCAGGAACACTGCTCCAATTTTATGATAGCTGTAACTGGGCAATAGGACTTTTTCATTCCATTATAATTTCATGGGACCATCATGATATATGCAGCCTGTCATTTACTGAAGCATTGTTATGTGTCATAAGACTATTTCTATGCCTAGCAAAAATTTTACACACAAATATTCCTCTTCTTAAGTGTGAGTATGCTTGTTTTCTATTCTACTTCATTAAAAAAATCTTTGGCTGGACCTATTTAATTCACCACAAGAATCAAAACACATTTAAAAACACTGAAGATACAAAGGCTATTTATAATATCATACCATGCCCTATCAGAAGGTTAAAAGTCATTTTAAAAGAACACCTAATCTTAGCAAGAAAAACATGATACTGATTCACAGCAGGTCCTCAGAAACATCATTTCATTATAACATTGATGAGATGCCTTAGGAACCAAACTCGTTTATATCAACTTGCCTATGGTTAAAACAGGTATTGCAAGTCATTTCAGTTCAGGTAGTAGGACTCGACCCATCAATGATGTTAAGGAAGGACTCGCGGCACACTGCAGAAGACTGCTATGAAGAGTATACAGAAAGTCTATCTTTTCACGCCCAGCTACTTAAAAGTAATTGAAAGGAAAGGATCATTATAGGCATAATATTCTTTGTATATTTAATACGAATGAATCAAAGCTAAAAAAAAAAAGTCATCAAATAAATGGGGTTAAAGAATATCTAGCTTGAGATCTAAAATTTACTCCTTTCAGGTCCTTTAAAGGTGGAATGAAGAGATGGAAAAAGTGGGAGAAAACGTGAACCATTCTGAGATTCTCTGAATTTGATGCTATGTTAAATGTAATATAAATAAATACACACATATTAGTTATCCTCAAATTCTGGTTATCTTTCCACCAAAATAACTTTTTTACAAAGTAATTTGGTGACCATTTTTTATGACTGCCAGCCATGGTGACATTTTAAACTTCACTTAAAAGGTATCCCTGCTTTCTAAGTGCAGTTATATACTCTGTTCAGTCTTCATTGGAGCATAGCAGACTAGACCTGTTGTGTGCAAACAGGCTAAGCCCCTCACCCTAGCCCACTGACACAAAGGAAGGTTTAGGCTTGTTTGGCAAGAATTAATTTCTAAAACAAAAGAATAAAACTCTTATGTATATTTCAGAGAGAAATTAAAGACCCCAGCTAAATCTCTTAAACTGTGAAGGACTGAATTACTAGTAATCATGTAATTCATTATGATAAGTTAATTCAGGCTTAGAAGTAAATGAAAATTTGAATTTGAGGCAATATTCATAAAAGTACACAGGAAAAACTTTCAAGTAAACAGACTTTATTTTTAACATAAAAGTTCTATTTGCTTGTGAGGCAGCAACAAGTGTTCAGATACAGGGAATACATAAGTACATAGTAACAATATCACATTGGAAATGCTGTTTTGGAGGATAATTTTGTTAGAAAAACAGAATTTTAAAAATTGCCTTTAAAAAATATTTATACAGCTTCAACAGAGATGAAAAATACAGACTTTAAAAAAAACATAAATTATATTCTTCAACAGGACTGTATACACAAACTATTGTTCAGGGCTACTCTGCTTATCATTAATTTAGGCAGAGAAAAACAAACTGTAAAGTGCGGAGCTAAGTATTCTTAACTTAATGCAAATTGAGCACTCCTCTGGTCTGGTTTTGAGACATCAAAATTCCAAGCATTAAGAAATTAACCTTAAGTTTAGAATAGTAAAGTTAAATTCAGTAGTGGCAATTTCTAAAAATTTCCTTTAACGAAAGAAAATCTTGGCAATCCAGGCCTAATCTTGGATATACACAGGCTATAAATTCTGCCATCTCTTTATACCTTCAAGTAAAGCTAGCCATTAAAAACAAAAAGGCTTTCTTGTTGCCAGTTATTCCACAGGTAGCAATAGCACCTTCTAAAAGACCGATTTGGCTTGTTATAAGGGTAAGAAATATTTTAAACAAAATGAAGAATCTTGATCAAAAATAATTTTGGCATTTATGCTTACAATATTGATCAACAAGGAAAAAGCTATTTTTAAAACTGCTCAAAATAACCATGACAAGCAGTATAGTCAGATCAAAAACAGCAAATTTACATGTTTTAATCACCACAGGAAATTAATGGTAAAAAATAACTTAGGAATGACAAAGTGAGTAACAACAGAAATAGCTCCCTTTTTGCCGAACTATATATATGCTACCTATTTCTTTTACTGCAATGGAAATAAATTTAAAATTTAAGATATTTCAATTATATTCCCATTGAAATTATTCTAATTTATTTACTTCCTGTACAGTTTTCTATAGGATAACAGTAATTGTGGAATGTAGTTTTAGAAAACAATATTATGCATTCTACTGAGACCTATTTAAAAAAAAACAATTGTGAACTTAGGGTTAAATAAAGCTGAATGGACCTATGGTCACTATTTTTTCAAGACTGCAATAAAGCTCATATGTTTAAATATTAGCCCTTTGGCACTGGCAGTTAAGAGTTGTTTGTACCGTGTACCTTTTTCCCCCCTCCTTCTTCACATCTCAGGCTCTATTTCTCCCAAACCCAAGGGACAGGCTTGGTTGCCATATAATTCTCATTTACCTACAAGTTCACATTCTCCTTACAAACAAATACCACAAGTTCCATTTATAAGACTATGAAAATAATAAATCTTAAACTTGTTCTCCTGTTTCTATCTTAAATTAAAGAAATATGAAACTCTACAGAAAAATATGAATTAAACAAATATGCACAACAGAGTAAAAGGAAAAATTTCACAAAGTGGTATTTTAGGTGTAAAATACCCTTGTAATTTGTAGGAATGGAGACAGAAGGAAGTTAAGTGTGAAGCAAAGAACACATATTTAACAGAAGAACTCAGGTAATCCAAAAACTGAAGGTTTTTCTGTAACCTGTTTTTAATTAACTTTCTCTTCCTACAATGCAAACTAATCCACCTGATTTCAGTTTTACCTTATCTGTGCTTCTGATAGAGCAGTTCTCTGTGTAATGGTAAAGTCAACGGCAAAAAAAACAATAAACCACCAACCAGAAAGTTTAGATTCTGAGTGACTGGTCTTTCAGTGATTCAGAAGCCACAATGTATTGTTTGTTTCCAGTAAATTAGCTTTCGACAAAAAAGGTACCAAAATTCATCAGTCTCACCAAATAACCTGACAGATTTTTATGTTTGAATTCATCTAACTTCCTTAAATATATCTCCATTTTAACTTCATCATTTATTTATTAGATGTTTTAAAGGTGCATAAGTCCTTTCAGACGATTTATTGCTACCACTAGGTTTTCTCTGATGGGAGTCTGTCTGGATAAACTGACATAGTAACACTCTAAACTATATCCTTTTTACAAGTATTTAAAATTTTCTCCCTTTAATATATGTAAGAACATTAAATTATTGCATCATAAGGTAATATAAGACCTTAGAAGGATGCCTTTTTAACAAAAAAAAAAAAAAAAAAATCAACACTGTTTCTGAAACTTGCTTTTAAAAAGAACTCCTTAATTTTACTAGGACATACCCAGACATGAAATACTGTTGACATGTGATATTGGCAGTGACTGTATTAGGATGAGCCTAAATCCAAAAATTGGGTGGATTTTTCAAAGGTCCCTGTTGTTTATGCTCCAAAGCTCTCCTTTGCCTGATTTCCTCACTGTGTGGAATGTTGGAGAGACAACTAGCAAAACCTGTAGCTAACATCTCAGTGCCAACTACCATAAAGAAAATGTCAGTCGCAAGATTCTGTAACTACGGATTGCTACTCAATGGAATACACTCCTGGCAAACTACTTACCCTGACCAAATCCACAGGACAACATCACAAAAGCAAAGGAGGAAATCCATGCACAGTCATTTTAGGATCTCTTGGGACTATGATACAGTGATGATAAAGGCAGAGTAACACCTGTGGTAAAGGGAGACCATGTGACAAACATTGTGCAGAAAACCAAAGGGGCTCCTGACTCCTAGCTAGCAGTCAACACTGAGTAGCTTCCTTTTGGCTCGCTGACTTTTAATCCAGCAACTTCCAATGATGGGTGAGAACATATTAAGCACTTGTCTCCAGACTACATTTTTCTGACCACATGGTAAAATGTGTACAGGAGTACTGAAGAAAACAGCAGTTTTACAAATATTTCACCCAAAGCACAAACTTCTGACATCAAAAAACATAAACCACACAATGTACTAATATTGCTTCTTCTTTCTTTTTACATATACTTGTTCAATTCGTTTACCTATCAATTCTTATCTGGGAGAAAAACATAATCGTGAGATTAAGATTGCTGGGAAAATGTTAACAATCCCTTTGGTCCCAAAGCTGAAAACAGCTGAGAAAAGCACACATCTAGAAAAGGAAACAAGAAACAGAGGCCACCAAAGAATCTTCTGAATGTCTGCTTGCTACATTTCAGAAAATGTAACATTGGTATTATAAAATAGTCATTTTCATATAAAAGATGGTTCTTGCAACATCATTCACATCTCCAGGAATTATGTTTGCAAGGGTCAGTTTTTTGTTGTGTTTTTGTTTCTAAAAGAAAATTAATTTCAAAACAAAAAACAATGTGATATCAGCCCTCCAAAAGTAAAGAATGAGACCTTTTATATTTCAACCAGCACTTTAGGAAGAAGTAAGCACTGAAGGCCGGTCTTCATAGTAAGCAGAGCCATCGAAGGGCTGCTTCCTTCCAGAAGCTGTACTGTGAGGTGTCCCTGTGGAAAGGTGGAGTGTGTCATAGCCAACGGGGAGTGCAGGATGCCATCACAGTCAAGAGATTTGAGGGAACAAGGGCTATGCAGCACTGAGACCTATCCTTCAGCTTCCTCGATTGGTTCCGGCGGTGCAAGTAGAGAGGCTGATGGCATGACCGTACTTGTTCCTCGAGAGACTCGGTCTTGCTCTGTGTTTGTAGACAGGGAGGCCACAGCAATAGGCTGCAGCAGAGTGGTTGTCATACCGGTGGTGACTGTCAGACTGTGGCCAGAGCCCTTGAGGGTAAGATCTGGTGTGGGAAGGAGTGGCTTGAGGATGCTGACCAGGCAGAAAGCAGAGCCGCTCTTAGGAATGAAATTCACCTTATTTTTGTCAGGACAGTAAAAGGCTGGGATTTCATGAAGTTGTTTTGGCCTAGACATTGAACAGACAACCCAATGCTTTTAAGTCATGAACAATGGAAATAGGTACTTTCATTACTTTTTTTAAACAGATAACTTTAAGATACAGAAAAGGAATATAAAACTTAAGCTGTGTTAAAAGCTTCAAATGCTATGGCCCAAAGTGGAATTAGACACACGATTTAAAACATGTATTTCAGAATGTTGGGCGCACCATTTATGCTATCACTTTCAGTGCCCACACAGGTAGATCAGACTGACAACCACTGCCTCTCAACACAGATCTGAGGTAGCCAGTATGAAGAGTTTCCTAAAGTAAAAGAAATTCTATATTTTCAAAGATAAAATCTGTTCCACTACCATGATTTTCTAAGTCTATACTATTTTGAAGGGAGAAGGCAAAGAAATGAATGACACAAAATGTCTATCTTTGACTAAGTTCCAACACTGCATGACTGAACTTTGGTAGATGGAAATTTTTTCTTCAAGTACACTTAAAAATCTCTTTGAAACAACTCTTTAACCATGATGGCTTCCCAATGTAATAGAAATGTAAAATCAAAATAAAACTAAAAGTAATCTCTTGCTCTGAAACTTTTATTCAAGCCAAATCCTTCCCTCTCCCTGGGTGCTCCTGAAAATTAACCCAAACAGATGGAAACAAATATTAGTGTTAATAGTATTCTATGAAAATAAAAATATTAAACTGTTAAAGCAACATGTAAATGCCACAAAAATTAAAAGTGGAGGTAAGAGAAGTTAAATAAAACATTTCCTTCAGATAAAAAAATATGATATTATAAAAGTATGGTTCTCCTCTCCGAGATAAACAACGAAAGTTCGAGTGTGCCAAGTACGCAGTAAATTCTAGGGACTCAAAGATGAAACAATCCACAACAGACAGACTAAATGTTCAGATACTGGAGGGAGGGAGGCACTAAGTACAGAATGATATTTCAATGTAATTCGTCTCCTTTGTAATCCTATGTGTTTAATGTATAAGAACATTATTTTGAAAAGTTATAGATTACTTTGAAGCATCCATAAGCTTTAGGAGCCTGCCAAAGGTATGTCTAAGGCACAAAAAAGGTTAAGACCTTCCGCAAGAGAGTCTGACAGATGCAATAAAATGACATAAAAGGTTTAAAAGTAGCATAAGAAAGCATGGGCAATCTGTGGCACAAAGGAAGAGGGGGAGTGTGGGAGGAAGAAGCCTTCCAAGTCGCATCTCAGCTGGGCTTTAAAGAATGAATAAACAACGGAAATAGGGAGTGAGTGCTAAAAGAAAAAAGTTTTATGTAGACAGGATTTTAGGTGGGCAGGTATTATCAATCAATAGTGAATACTACCCATCAATAGCTTCAACAGGCCCTCGCTGGTAGCACAGTGGATAAGGTGCCGGCCTGCGAACCAAAAGGTCGCAGGTTCGATTCCCCAGCCAGGGCACATAACAAGGTTGCAAACCAGGTCTCCAGTCAGGTCTGTGGCTGGGGGCTGGGGGCAGGTGAAAAGCAACCATACATTGATGTCTCTCTCCCTCTCTGCCTCTCTCCCTTCCCCTCTTTCTGAAAATAATGAAATTAAAAAAAAAAAAAAGCTTTGACAAATACAGTAATTTAAGAATCAATTACATGAGGGAGTAGGCTTACAAGGACAGGTCCCACCCCAGCTGACACCTTGCTGGTCTGCTCGCAGCCTCGTTTCAGCCTAGCCACTTAACCTCTCTGAGCCTCAGCTGTCTCAGCTATGAGGTGGGTTGAACACCCCCTACCTCCCAGTCTTGTCATAGGGATTTAATGAGATAAATTGCAGTGCCCTGTGTGGGATCTATGCAGACACTAGCCCCAGGTCTTGCCTTGAAAGGCTCCAGATCTGTGCTGTCCACCAGGGTAGTCATGAACCCCATGAACCCCACACTGGAAATGTGGCCTTTGTGCCATCATGTGCCATCAGTGTGGAATACACACCGGATTTTGACAACCTGGTACATAAAAGGAATGTAAAATATCTCACGAATGATGTTTTATATTGATTACCTGTTAAAATTACAATATACTTGGTAAAATGGGTTACATAAAATATATTAAATTTTAAAAATTACATCATTTAAATTGGTTTATTTGTACACTATTCTTTTTTGAACACAATAGAAATGTAAAGTGTCAAGTACTTTTAGGTCCACAAATGCATTTGAGTATATTGATGATAACAGGACACGCTCTTTAAGCCCTGGCTGTTGGCTCAGTGGAATGGCACCAGGCTGGGAACCCAAAGGTCACTGGTCCAATTCCCAGCCAAGGCACGTAGCCAGGCTGCAAGCCAGGTCTCCAGCCAGGTCCATAGCTGGAGGCAGGTAAAACACAATTATACATTGATGTTTCTCTCCCCCTCTGCCTCCCTCCCTTCTCCAATCTCTAAAAATAATAAAGTCTTAAAAAAAAAAAAAAAAGGACACACCCCTTTATTTGTACTATGAGAGGATGGTTTTCAATTGTTTAAAGACAGCAAATGAAATATGCCTGAGTTTTCTTTTGAAGACAAAATTATCAGAGACAACTTTCTTATATTGAAAGGGGGGATTATTTTTACACCTCCCTCCAAATGAATCCCTAGGTTTTTAATTAATTAATTTGCTTGAGGTTATCTTCTTAAAAATTACTTAAAACATGTAGTTACTAATAGCTCTTAAGGATGAAACCTCACATTTCTGTCATACAAATGAACTTCCTAATATATATTTTAACATTTTATTTATTTTTAGAGAGAGGGAAAGGGATAGAGAGCGAGAGACACAGCAACATATTGTTGCCTCTCCAAGCCCCCAACTAGTGGCCCAGCCTGCAACCCAGGCATGTGCCCTGAGTGGGAATCGAACTGGCGATCCTTTGGTTCACAAGCCAGAGATCAATCTACTGAGCCATACCAGCCAGGGCCTGACTGATATTTTAAAATCAGAGAATGTAAAAGTTTACTTTCCTAGCTTCTTTCATAAACAGACTTAAGAAAGTGTTTATACAAAATAATACAAACAGTAACTTTGTCTAACTAGCACTCAAGTCAACAAACATTACCAGTAAAAAGCACCAACAAAACCCTCCCCTGTGTCCTCTTCCAGTCACTACTCTTCCCATTAAGAGGAATCATTCCTGACTGCTAACATTTAACTTCTAGAAATGTATTATGGAAGAAATACACTACCCACCTCTGTGGTGTATGACTTATGCTAATAGAAGCTTTAAGTACTAATATTATTGGGATGGTTCAAAAAGTTAGGTTTTTTGTGCAAAATAAAAGTCACGTTTTTCATTTTCACCAATTATTGATTTAGATATTCTGAGTATATCAGCGATCTCCTGCGTGGAATAATGTTGATCTCAATTAATGTCTCAACTTGATTGATATCTGCTTCAACTAGTCCATCATCCAGTGAGGCATCTCCAGCACAAAACTTCACAAAACCACTTCTGATGCATTTGATCCGTCACAGCACCTTCTCCATACAATGCATAATCTTTTGTGTTTTTTGTGTTTTTACCTTTCTTGAAAAATAAAATATAATGTGCCGAAAATGCTTCATGCTTTCTTTCACTTTCAATTTTAAAATGGCTACACAAAAATTCACCAATTTTGATAAGTATTTTTGAAACGCATGCTGATTTAACAGCTGTCACAATACAATCTAACACAATTATTTCGAATGATGTTAAAGACAACTAAGCACTCGTTACTAGAGCCATGTCACAGAAAAAACTAAACAAACATTTTGGCCAACCTAATACATCCAAGTTTTCTTCAACTTAAGAACTATAACTACAAAAAAATCTCAGAAATAGTTTAAAATTTTTATTTTTCTTAAAAAGTTATTCCAAAAAGGATTATACCTCTAAGTAGATGTAACTGCTGGCGGACTTTCTGAAAAATGCATGAAAAGACTAGACAATTATAGGTATTTTCATGTTGATGCAAGGAATTCTTTGGTATTATTTTTAAAAGGCTTATTATATAACTTATTTATTTTCGAAATTCAGGCATCAATTATCAGCAAAGAAAATGGTAAGTCGAACTTACTTACAATGGGAGGGTATAAGGGAGTAAGACAAGAAGAAAGGATGGGTCATGCAATATTTTTAAAAATACCTCTATACTAAAAAAGAGGCCATAATATCTAGGAACCTAAGGTAACTAAGATTGAATTCATCAGCTGGGATCAGGAAACAGCACGTCCCACTTCAATGGAAGGGACTAAGTGCAGGTGACATAGAAACAGACAAAGTGCAAAATCTGGTCTTGCACTTTCTAGACTAAATCCAACTACCTATTTTCTTTCAGGCACATAAATGTACATTTCTAGAAACCAAAGATCAGCCCTCAGCCCACTCCAACCTCTAGTTCAAGTCAGAGTTATTTCCCTTAAACCACAAGTAAGACTTATGGAAAAAAAATTTATTTAAAAAATGATTAAGCAAAAAGTTTTTAATTAGGACCAATGATCAAACTTTGCTTTAAAGCCAGTGAATCCAGTGGGTTTTACTCTAACTTTGGCACAGCTAATGCAAAAAGAGACTAATTTTTAAACTTTAAGTTACTGTTTAATTGATAAAAGATTAAAGTCACCTCTAAGTAAGCTACTCTTGGATTATTGCTGTTAATTTATTTTTGGAATGCAATGAAAAATTTTAAAAATGAAAAGGTTTCTGTCTGCTACATATCCATTATATTGATAAAAGTTATAATTAACTATGTACATACATTTTAAAAAATAACAGGTTTACCTTCTATTAACATGAATACGATATGAAACCTAGTATGTTAGAGTTTACCTGATGTTTTATCTATTTATCTATCTATCCCCATCCCTACATATACACACAAACACACAGCTCTGTGCTTTCTTCCCTCCCTTCAAATACAAACGTGTGTATTCAGCTATTGAATCTTATGAAAATTTCCAAATGCAATAGTCTAAGGCAGATACCACAGGACACTAACCCACACAATTAATATTCGCTCAAAGTCATTTATAAAAGAAATTCAGGGCCCTGGCTGGTGGGTTAATGGATAGGGGATGGCCTGTGAACCTTAAGGTCGTTGGTTCGATTCCCCAGCCAGGGCACATAACCAGGTTGCAAACCAGGTCTCCAGCCAGGTCTGTAGCTGGAGGCAGGTGAAAGGCAACCACACATTGCTGTTTCTCTCCCTCTCTGCCCCTCTCCCGTCCCCTCTCTCTGGAAATAATCAATTAAATCTTAAAAAAAAAATTTCGAATTGCTTTTGAGTCAATCAACCATTTATCTGCACTTAGGCAAATCTTAACTACCAACAAGTAAATCAAAAGAGCTCAACTTCAAAAAGGTTCATTTGGACCATATGATTTTTAATAGAAACTTTCTTAAGAACTCTCATGAAAAAGTCTAAGCTGGCATTTTGAAACTGAGCATAAAAATCATGAGGCATTGTATAAGATGCATAACCCATGTCCTATCTCCTCTTTAGGCCTGGGAATCCACAGTTTCAGCTAACACCCCAGATGACTACAGGAATCCAAGAAATAAGTAACTCAGCTGTCACAGTCAAGCTTTTAGACTGATGTGGAGAGAAACAAAACAAGCAGTTGTTAAAACAGTTTTCAATTACTATCACAAGAGTGGATAGGGGATATGGGATTTCCAAGTAGAGAAGTTGAAGGAATTTAAATATACTGCTCTTTGTGTGGCAAATAATTAAGAATTTAGGTTAAAAGCAGCACAGACAGGAGGAGCACAAAAAGGAACAAAAGGATACCATATTTGAAAATGATTCTAAGTGTTCATAATGGAGGAAAAAGGATAAATTACGTAAAATGGACAAGGCTGGATAATAACCAGCCTTATATTTTAGGTGAGAAAAAGCCGTAAGCATGGCTCTTAGACTAGCAACCACAGTGAGAATGGAAGGTGAGGGTTAGGTACTATCACCATAGATAATGTTCATCACCTAATTTACTCAGTCTCATACACACTTAGTGTATGTGATGGCTACAATCTTGTCGCCATCACTTAGAAAGCAAGAACTCACAGCTACTAAAATCTCTAGGCTGCAAATACTTTCTGAGCAACTTTTGAGTCTAAAATTGAACTACTTGACAAGAATACCAGGCAATAGAAATATATAAGCAAAGGAGATCACACAGTAAAAGCACCACTTTAAAATTCTACTTCTTACTAGCTTCATCACAGTAACATGATTCTGCAAATAATAGAATTCTGTTTCCTATGTTGGCAGACAAAATATTTTAAAAAGCTATTTACAGAACTGACGACCAAGAGTAGATTAAAAAAAAAAAAAAAATACCCAAAGGAGAGTCAATCCTTGGAAGAAGAGAACCACACTGAGTGTGATCTATGGTCTAACTTGAGTAAATACACTGTTAAATTCAGAGTGTGATGCTGACTGTATATAGATTAAAAAATAATGGCCACAGATGATACAATGGAAAGTACTGAGAATATGTGAAATGTGAATAGCAATTGGTTGATTATTAGTTAATATGAAGCATTACTATTCATTTCTTTGGTGTAATAATGGTATTATGATTATGTAGGAGTACTGTAGCTACTATTAGGAGACAAATATTAATTTTTTTAAGGTTAAGTGTCATGATGCCTGCAATTTACTTTCAAATAGTTCAGCAAAAACAGTACCACACACGCAGGCAAAACAAATACAGCAAATTATTATTCCAGAATCTAAAATGATGGTTATACAGATGGTCACAGTACTATTGTTATTCAACTTATGTGAATATTCTAACAAAAGCTTTTTTTTCTCTTTTTCTTCTGAAAGAAGGTACTTACGAGCATTCCTCGAAGACTTTGACCCTTTCACAGCCTTCTGGAGGTTCCCTTTTGAACATATAACTGTTGTTAGGTTTTGGTGAAGTTGCATACTTGGGCAAAGGAGAGTTGTTCCCATTCTCTGCAATAAATGACATGCTGGATTACTAAGAAATACTACTGCATAAATGCACAGTGATATTGTATTTAACTGTTCTTGCTTTTTCCCAACACCATTAACTACTTGAGGGTAGAAACAGTATTGTACTCATCAATATCAGCTCAGTATCTAACATAATTCCTGGTGATGAGGAGGTAACATTTGTTAAAATGCATAAACAAATTTTTTTGTTTCTTTCCCACAGCCTAGGCCTCTCTTGCTGATTTATTTTTAGTCTACACAGAGCAAACAGCCTCAAATGGCACTTCCACTCTTCCCAGTACAAGTAACTGAAATGGTTCTTCACTGGCTGCTTATAATTCACTCCTATGCTCCCCCATCAGAATTGTTCAGTTTGGTTTCTTAGTTCCTCAGGTTACAATCTCTGCCCCAGATAGTCAGATCCATATATGCACTGTATGCCAAAAGTTTCCTTTTGCCTATGAACTTCTCCATCCCTAAGAGATCCTTCTCTGCTGGTTTTCCAAAACTGCCTTCAAATGTCTGACTCAAAGTTTTCCAAATCTTTCCAAATTATAACTGTATCAAAGGGAACACTTCTTACTCTGGTATTCCTATTCAGTACTGATGCCCTCAGTTTATACTATATTAACTTGAAACATCTTGATAGATTACATATGTGTTCCGAATTTTCAGTCTGTGTTAGCTGAGCTACAAACTCCTTGCAGAGAGCAGCACTGTGGATCTTTTTTCTTACAAAAGAAATCAGAGAAGCTAATCAGTCACTAATTTCTTAAAATCAAATACAGCAGGGCACAAAATTTATGACATGCTATCAAAGGGCAATTTTAATCATCATGGTTTTAAAAATATTATGGGGTACATTTAATTGAGCACTAAGTACCAGCACCTGAGCTAAATGGTTTGCATTCACTACCCTTTTTAATCCTTACAATAGATTCAAGTAATAGTTAGTTAGTTACAATGATTCCTGACTAGAAACACATGGCCCGACCAACAGATTTAACTGACTGGGTGCCAAACTTGTATGAAATCACTGGAGCATCTTCTAGTGCCTATGGCCTATCACCCCCAGGGACTGTGATTTAACTGGTGTGGGGTATTGCCTTGAATAGCTGTGTTTTATTTAATCTAGAAGCTGGCAAAAAGGGTCCAGTTAATATTTTACAATGGCCCATAGTTTGAAGTGACTTCTTCAGAAAATCTGGGCATGCTAGAGCCTCAATAATTTAGGTGATTGGCAGTAATGGCTAAGTTGTAACAATGAAACATTTTAGGATGTTCAATACATTGTGAATATGAGGTTCTAAATAAATGACTACTAAACTAAGCTGTAGAATTTACAAATAAATACTTTACTATTGCTCTGAAGAACAAGCAGTAACTAGAATTAAGCTAACAAAACAAAATATTGCCCATATATATATATATATATATATATATATACAGATGAAAGGTCCTATTTGTTGTAAAAGGTAAGAATACTAGTAATTAATATTCAAACTGCTCAGGTCTCCAAGTTATTTTTCTTTTTTTTTCTTTTTTTAAATATTTTATTATTTCCAGAGAGAGAGGAAGAGAGAGAGGCAGAGGGAGAGACATCAATATATGGTTGCCTTTCACCTGCCTCCAGCCACGGACCTGGCTATGTGCCCTGACTGGGAATCGAACCAGCTACCTTTGGGTTAGCAGGCTAGCGCCTATCCACTGTGCCACCATCCAAGGCCTCCAAGTTATTTTTCAAGTTGCTTAAGTAGTAGTTTAATACTTTAAGTATCACTCCAACTTTTTACCTCAGGTTTCCCTTGAATACTCATTTTGCACTGATATAAATCGATTTGATTTTTGTTAGAAATACCACAAATATATTGTAGATCCTAAGAAATTCTAATTTAGTGTTAATAGGTAATACAAACATGACAACTAAGGTGACAGGGATTAAAAGGCTTTTCAGGACAAATGTTCATCTCATTTATACCACAAAGATTCTGTTTCTCACTAATAAGGAACTTGTATTAAAAGGTGCAAAAAATAAAATGAAAGGAACAAAAGCTGATAAACCCATCCAACTGGATTATCACCTGAGTATACTACAGTAAAAACCTACTGTGTTTTGTATTCGTATTAAAAAAAAAAAAAAAAGTTGTTTTACATTTATTTCTCAGTAATTTGAAGAGGAGACAGGAGGGATTAAGAGAGGAAGAGAAACATCAATTAGTTGCCTCTTGCCAGGCCCCCATTTGGAGAGCTGGCCCACAACCCAGTCATGTGCCCTGACCGAGAATCCAACCAACCTTTCACGTTGCAGAATGACGCAACGTGGGTTGGTTGTGCCTCATGTGGAACTACTACGTGAGTAGTACGACACTACTCATGTGGTACTCCAATTTTCCAAAATCTATGTTTTGAAACATCTCAGAATAATTACGTTAGTAGCCGTATGTGTTCTGCTAGAAAATAAACAGAATAAAAGATAAAAGAGGTGGTAATCCCTTATCATCTGGTAACGAATTCCTCCTGTGTTGTACCTTTATCTCTGGGATCAACAAGCAGGTCATCGGCTGAACAAGGGCTCTCTTCGCTACCTTCATTGGAGATGGTGAGGAATGAGGTGGGGGACACAGACTGTGAGCGGCTGCTGCTGTTGCTCCCCCGGTCTGCCCCACCAGGGGTCTGTGTGTCGATGCTGCGTGTGCTGCTACTTCTCTGTACAAGGGGGGGAGGAGCACGATGGCCATCTGGAATGTCTTGTGGCTGTTATTAAATTTTTAAATATACGTATATATGTCAATGATTTTAAGTTCACCCAGAAATGTACCCCATGTCAATCTTCCCATAGTTCCATCAGACTTACTCATGAATCAAATCCCCTACTGAGCAGGCCTAATGAGAAAGAGGCCTTTGTGTTGCTCCATTAGTGACAGTCCTGTCTAACCTGACTGCCCTACTAGAATCAAGCAGCATGGGTCTGGCACTTGACAGGTGTCAATGCTTATTAAGTGATAAATTGCACTGAATTACTTATCACGAGCTAAATATTACTTTAAAAATTATAAAGAAAGGCCATGGTAAAGTGAGAAACCTAGGTTTACTCTAGGTTCCATGTTAGAAGAAAATGTTATCCATTGTGGGAACCAGTGATATCTGATATCAGGCCCTGTTACCTTCTTCCCTGCCAACTCTTCCTGAAAGAGTGCTTTCAAAGAAACCCTTTTATATGAGGGAAAGGTCAGTCATGACCATGCTAATTACAGGGGGAAATCAAGGAGAACAAACTGAAAAAGCTTATGGGGCTCACTTACCAGGGAAACCAGCTCCATGTTCTCCTCTGGCTAATTTACTTTTATTACATCAGGGAAAGTTTTCCCCATCATGCAATATGGGGAAGGAGAGGGTGTGGGAGTTGTGTTTTCTCCGATCTAAACCAATCTTTAATTTTTAAGGGAGAGGATCTTAAGCATCAATAAAATTCTAATTCAAACTCCTCAATTCTTCTTTCACTGATGAAAAAAGCTTTAATATAATCTGTCACACAGTTTTAAATACAAACAAAATTTTCTCACAGTATCTTACATCTTAATCATTTTTATGTGTATTACAGTTAGTAGAACAGTGCACATTCTTACATGCATAACAGAGTGACAAACAATAAGAAACAGGCAGAGGGGAGCAAAAAGGGGATGGATGTAATACAACAACAATAAAACTAAAAAAAAAAAAAGAAAAGAAAAAGAAACAGGCAGATTGCTTAGAAAGGATCTGGCGTCATATTCCACCCTCCCAAACATATTAGGGAGCTAAATTTTTGTTAAATGGAGGTACAGAAATTAGAAGTATACTACCTGTCTAGTGATTTTAAATATAGATAAGCAAAAAGTAGTTTCTGTTCAATAATCCAAATTTAAGTCACCTGGATAGTTTCTATGAGATTCAAGAAATGAAAACTTTTCATTCACTTGTGAAGGTCAAAGTTTTTCAACAAGAATTTTCATTCTCTCTCAAGGAGATACTTAAGTAAATATGTTAAGTTTTTAATAATCAGGAGAGTTAATGTGCAAAGTTTACTTACTATGAGTTGCTCTTCCTTCTCCCCAGTCTCTTTAATTATTATTTCAATCTCTTGATTCAATCCTTCCACGCTGTTCCGGAACCTGGAGCCTGTTGATTTGGTGATGGGAATTACTGGAATAAGTGTACTCTTTTGAACAGGAGCCTTGAGAAGACGTGGTAAAGGGGAAGAAGAGAGTTTAATATTTAATACCACATTTGAATTCTCTAGATTGAAAAAGCATACTTCTATTTGACATAACTCTAAAATTAAAAAAGTAAAGTTCACAAGCCTCACAAAAAGTGTTGAGTACTCAAACCTGCTCCTCAGTACTGATGAAATTTAACTTAAAGCCAGAATTCTAATCAAGGTACTCTCAGAAGTTTATTCACATCTCTGAGATACTATAAAGGGAATAGGGATAAAGGAAAGTACTAAAAGAATGACAGTCTCAGAAATCCTTTTATAATTTTAAGAGAGTTCAAATTTTAGGTGTTAACTTTAAAGTCCTCTAGTGCCACAACTAGCTATATTCATACGAGCACTAAAAAATGAGAATGAGGTCCCTGCAAATTTTAATTACTTATACTTTCCTTGTAATGATTTTAATATTTTACTCAGGAAAGAAAATGATATAATTCATTTTACTTTTTCCCAAAGCCTATCTCTAATTTTAAAAAAGTCTTCCCCCATCCCAACCATTACTACTTTTGAAAAGAAATAACTGATTATATAATTATAATATATTACATGATTTCCTGTCATCATAAAATATGAAACTTAACAGCAACAGTATGCCAGATCATCTTGTACATCATCCTTCTGCCTGGAATAGAAATGTTACCAACTCACTTTTCATTTGGAGGTTTCTTTAGAAAACCTCCCTTTCTGAGCAACATGAGCAAAAAGAAAAAGTAACAGGGCCTCTAATCAATTATTACTAGTTCCAGTCAATGGATAACCTTGTCATCTGATATAGATCTTAGTGTTAAACCTGTATTTCTCCTCTTTTACTCCTGTTCACGTTTATAATTGAAAAACTTTAAAAATAAGTATAATGTAATAATCCTTAGAAAAGTAAGCAATGGCAAGAAAAAAGGCAAGGAAAAGCTTCAATCTTGAGCGGCAAGGCAGTACTTCTTCACTGCTTGTTGTTGGGCCCCTGAGAGTTGTTGGGCTCTCCTCACATGGATCACTGGCAACACTTTCACCTACTGGAAGTGGTTTTGAGAATGAATGAGCAGACATGTGGCCCAGTGCCTGGGCCCATAATGGATAGATGCTCAGTAAGTAGCAGACACAATTTTTATTGTGTTTTCCCTATCATGTATTTTATTCTTCACATAATCATTTGTTGTCTTTTCAAAAAAATTTTCAAGTATCATTTTTTTCCCTGCACAGTCTTCTTTTTAAAAAGATTTATGTACTTATTTTTTAGAGAGAGGGGAAGGGAGGGAGAAAGAATGCACACCCCACTGAGCCATGCCATCCAGGGCTACACAGTGTCTTCTAATTTCCCCTTTCCCCCACTTTTAATCCTTCTATTTCTTATCCTTCTCCCCACACCCTCAAACTTCTCATATTATTTATTCCCTTTTCACTTTCATCTCTTCCTTCTGTCTTCTCTTCAAGTCTCAACATCTACTCTCAGTGTGAAAAATCATAAGTTTAGATAGTCTATAGTTATTTATAGAAAAAATGTATAGAATTAAAATTTTATTTTCAAATGTACATCTTTGAGCCATTCTCTACAGAGTATATCTTAGGGCATTGATGATATACCATTTCCAAAAGTTTTTGAGGAAAATCTTTGCCATTTAAATAAATTTATTATCTTAATATAGTTCATTTTCTCTGAACAGCTCTGGCTAGACCCCTCTGGCTTTCGCAAGTGTTAACAACTCTACATTTGACTTAGCTGGCGCCTAACATACATTAGTATCACAGATCAAGAAACAGTTGGAAAAACAAGACTTTAACTCATTGACACTCTATGTATTTATCAAACAAAGCCCAAAGAGAGAATAAGAAAAGAAATAATAATTAGCTGGCATGGCTACAAAGATGCTGGATACTCTTCTGTTATAAAGATGTGACTCTAATTCTCAAACAATTCTGAAATTGGCTGGCAATATTTTCTAATGAGACTTATTTCTTGAAGTACTCTTTAAAATTCCATCCTGAATTTCCTCAGAAAGAACCATTCACAAAAAAAGTGAGAATTTTAAGATTTTATTCATTACTTTCATAGAGAGGGGAAGGGCGGGAGGGAAAAAAGGGAGAGAAACATCAATGAATGTATGGTGGCCTTTCACCTGCCTCCAGCTGGGGACCTGGCTTGCAACCTGGCTGTGTGTCCTGACTGGGAATCAAACCAGCAACACTTGGGTTCACAGGCCAGTGGTCAACTCACTAAGCCACACCAGCAAGAGCCAAAGTGAGAATTCTTTTCTAACTTTAATATTCATGGTATGCCCAAGAAAAGAAGCTTTTGTTAATTAATGGTTATAGACTATGCTACTATCAGAAGAGCAATATTATCCCTTAACTTTTAAGATACACCAAAGGGATTTCCCAGTAAAAATAATTGTCTACATAACATGAAATCCTAACCCATAAGGAAAACAAATCAAAGAGCCTCCAAAATATTTAAACTTTTTAACCAAATAATGGAAAATTTATCCCTAGTTATGTATAAATACAGAAAAAGCTTTAAGCACAGAGAAACAAACAAAAACCAGCCAGGAATCACTGTCTTTGAAGGATAAAATTCTGGATGATATTCTTCTATCTCATTTTAAAAAGTAACACCTTTAATGGGATATGATGTTTCTATTTAACAGTTTTTGGTCTCTAAAATTTCTGCTAAGTATGTACTTTTATAACAATAATTTTTTTAAATGTTCAATAAGAAAATGACAGAGAAGCCCTGGTGGAAAATTCAAACTGCTTTAACTTCTTTTATATTAAGGTGCTATCTTATCTCAAACAGTCTCAGATTTACCACCCAATTATTATATCTAAGAATTGCATTATTTATGATACTCTGTCCCATTTAGTTGTTAAGACAACACAAAAACAGGTCACATTTTAATGCAGAAACCTGAGAAACTTCATAACCCTACCAAGTGACAGGGCCAGATTTTAACTTAAACAGTCTGATCTCAGAGCACCTCCGCTCACTCTCCATACTGTTACATGACCTCTCAGCTTACTTATATTTTTTTGTTACCATCTAATCTATAATTACCAGACAGTTATTTATGTACATGTACTGCATATTTTTTTTATATTGGTTGCTAGGTATTTTTCTAGCAGCTTACTGAAAAATAATTCATATTGGGAATCCAAGATAGAGGTGTAGACAGACACACTGCGTTTCCCTCCACAACCAAAAACAATACATCTACCTCAAAACTAGAGACAACCAGAAATTATAAAGTATTGAGCTGTACAGAAGTCCAACAAACAAAGCTCTAAAGAAGAAATACTCATCCAGACAGGCAGGAGGGGCACGGCCGGCTCAGAGAGGACGCTGTTTGGCAGGGCAATCCGGCAACGTGGCTTGGTGGAGCAACAGCTGCGGTGGGAGAAGAGCTGTGGCTGACCCATGGAAAGTGCAGGCACAGTAGGGACTGTGCTGAGTCCCCCCAGAACTAGACCAGATCGCACGGCTCATGGTTCTAGCACCAGGGAAGGAGGGGTGGGGAATAAAGCAACATTGCTTCTGACTGTGAAAACCAGTGGGAATTGGGGCAGAGAAAGAAACTGCAGGTCTCTCAGCAGTCTGTATGTTTAGAGGCCCCCATGGTCCTAAAATGTCAACAGACCCACACACTCTGGGAATCACAGCCAGGGAAACAGCTAGAGAGGAGCTAGCCCCATGGGGGAGGCAGAAGTGCCTGGAAGAGGGGCGAGTTCTAAGCAAGCAGCATTGCTCCCTCTCAGACACCTCCCTCCACATACAGCACCACAACGTGGTGAAACGGGTCACCCCGCACTGATGAATACCTAAGACTCCACCCCCTACAACAGAACAGGTGTCTACCTAAGACAGAGCCAAACACAGAAGCCTGTCAAGTTGAGGAGACAGAAATGTGGCTCAAAAAAGGGAACAAATCAAGTTCCCAGGGGCCAAACTAAGCGACAAAGAAATACCCAGCCTGACAGGTGCAGTTTAATATGCTGGTGATAAAATGCTCACAGACTTGACAGATGTGCTCTAAATACAGCAAACACAGAAGGGAAAAATGAAGACTAGATGAAGTGAAAAAAAAGACGAAACACACTAAACCAATGGTGGAAGGAAGGAGAATGGGGTTCAAATCAATGACCTGGAACTTAGGAAGAAATAAACAGTCAACTAGTACAGAAAGTAGAAACAAGAATTGAAAAACAAGGAGAGGCTTAGGAACCTCTGGGACAACTTCAAATATACCAACATCCACATCATAGGGGTGCCAGGAGGAGAAGAGGAAGTGCAAGAAATTGAAAACTTGTGTGAAAAAATAATAAAGGAAAACTTCCCTAATTTGGTGAAGGAAATAGACATTCAAGTCCAGGAAATACAGAAAGTTTCAAACAAGCTAGATCCAAACTGGACCATACCAAGACACATCATAATGAAAATGCCAAAGATTAAAGATAAAGAGAGAATCTTAAAAGCAGCGAGAGAAATGAAGATAGTTACCTACAAAGGGGCTCCTATACGACTTTCAGCTGATTTCTCAAGAGAAATTTTGCAGGCAAGAAGTACTCAAAGTAATGAAAAGGACTTACAACCAAGATTACACTATCCAGAAAGCTATCATTCAGAATGGAAGAGCAGATAAAGTGCTTCCCAGACAAGGGAAAGCTAAAGAAGTTCATCATCACCAAGCCATTATTATATGAAATATGAAAGGGGCTTATTTTAGAAAAAGAGGATCAAAATTATGAACATTAAAAAAACAACAAACTTACAACTATCAAAAACAGAATCTTAAAAATAAAAACAAACCAAGCAAACAACCGGAATAAGACCAGAATCGTAGGTATGGGAATCATTGGGGGATGTTATCAGCTGGGGGAGAAGAGAAATGGGGAAATGGTGCAGGAATTAGGAAACATAATTGGTGGGTACAAGATAGGGAGAAGTTAACAATAATAGAAGGATGAAATCAGAGAACTTAAATACACAACCCATAGAAATGAACTAAGGAGGGTAGGGCTGCGGAAGGGGAATAGAGGGTTTAGGTGCAGGGGAGCAAAGGGAAAACAATTTGGGACAATTGTAACAGTATAATCAGTAAAATATACTTAAAAAAAGAATTCATATGATCATACAATTCACCCATTTAAAGTGTACAACTTTTGCTTTTTAAAGATTATTGAACAGAGTTGGACAATGATCACCACAATTAATTATAGAATCATACAAAAAAATATTTTGCCCATCAGCAAAATATCCTATCCCCCTCCCCAACCATCAATCTTTCCCAGTTCTAGGCAACCACCAATCTACAACCTGTCTCTATGGGTTTCTACTCTAGACATTTCATGTAAGTGGAATCATATGACATGTGTCTTGTTACTGGCTTCTTTTACTTAGCATAATATTTTCAAGGTTCACCCCTGTTGTAGCAGGTATCAGTACTTCAATCCATTGTATGGATATACCACATGTTTTTATCTATTCATTGGTTTATGGACACTTCGGATGTTTCCAAATTTTGTTGTGAACCATGCTACTATGAACATTTTTGAACAACTTTCTTTGTAAACATGTTTTCAATCCTTTTGGATACAAACTTTGGAAAGGAAGTGCTAGTGACACAGTGACTCTATGTTTAGCCTTTTGAGGGACTATGAGACAATTTTTTAAAGTGGTTGCACCATTTTACATTCCTATCAGCAATACACTACGGAGCAAAAGTAGGTTTACAGTTGTTTGCATGGAAAGTAATACAGTAACTAATAAATAATAATACAAGAATAAATTCTGTGTTTTGCATACTCACAATTGTAAACCAACTTTTGTCCCAACCTATATATGGTACAAGAGTTCTAATTACTCAGTATCTTCTCTGAGCCTTAATTCACTTGTCTGTAAAATGGAGATAATAACAATCCCTATCTCAAAATGAGGATTAAATGCTAATAGATCAAAATCTAACCCTGGTCATGTGGCTCAGTTAATTAGAGCATTATCCAGTACATGGCAAAAAAACCCAAAGAACAGAGAACAGTTGCAGGTTGGATCCCAGGGTTGGGGTATATACAGGAGGTAACCACTTGATATTTCTCTTCCTCCCTCCCTCTTTTTCTTCTCTCTCTTCCCCTCTCTATAAAAATCAAGAAACATATCCTCGGGTGAAGATTAAAAAAAAATCTGAGTGCTTGAAATATATGTAGTAAGCACTTAACAGAGTCCAACTAGTATTACTTTCTAAATATCATTCAGGTTTTTCCATTCTTTCTGGCTCATACCTTCTATCTTCCTTTAGACCACCATCATTTTGTACTCAGATGGTGAAATTCCACTCTTAAATGGTTTTCCTGACCCTAGTCTTGTGCTCCTCCAAATTCATTCTCTACTCTGAACTTATAATGACCATTCTAAAGTGCTTATCTGATCCCAATCAATCTCCTGCATTAAAAAAAAAAAAAAATAGTTCCCTGATGTCTCTAGGACAAAGTCAAACTTCTTAACCATTGAGATAAGAAGATTTTCAAGTTTTGCTGCTATTTACCTCTCTAACCTAATCTCTTACTACTATCCTTACCTGTAAATCATGACTTCTTCAACTTTTAGAAGAATGGATAAATCTTGTTTATCCTTAAGGGATCAGCTTAGACACCACTTTCTGAGAAGCCTTTCTAAATGGATCCATAGCCAGACCAAAGATAAATGCCCTTTCTAAAGCATTCTGAACTCTCCCCTATAATTATTTGTTACACACTGTGTAACAATTTAATAATTATATTTGAGAAGAGGGAGGGGCAATCCCCAATATTTTCTTTCATCACTGCTTTCTCTAATGAGTACTACAGTACCCATTATATGGCAGATGTTTAATATATACTGTGTGGATGGAGGAATGATCTCAAAGCTACACATACCTCAAGGCAGTACTTCTCTCCACTAAAACAAAGCCACACCCATGACTACTTTCTTGTCAGTATTCTTGTCTGAAAGTTTCAATTAAACTCAAATACCACTGTCACAGCTATCATGATATACATGGTCCTGATCTCTGGTTGACTACAACATCCCAAGTTAAGTATTGAAGATGTCTGGTGTATTATGTGTATAAAACTCAAGCTAAGGGGGAAAAAAAAACCCTCAAGCTACATAAATTTATTTTTCAAGTTACTCTACCTAGTCTGTATTTTCTGCAGAGATGTTTTTTAATTAAATAAACATGAACTTTATGTAAACTCCGATAATCTTTATTAAGAAAATTCAATTTGCAATGAAAAAATAATTTTTAGATAATTACTACTTTATGATTTTTATTTTAACGGAACTTTTAAAAAAGTCACTTCAAAACTTAAAAATTCCTAAAATTCATCTCTTAATTCAATTAACATCAATCTTAAGTCCTATTTTACTTCTCCTTGAAGTAAAACTATGTTGGGAATAAAAGCAGTTTTATGTCTTAGGAATACATGTAAACTATTTATGGATAAGTTAGAGGGAGTGGAAGGTTGGCAAATTCACCTCTAAAACCATCTGGGTCTGAAGACTTTTGAGAATA
Source organism: Noctilio leporinus (assembly GCA_004026585.1). Taxonomy (NCBI): domain Eukaryota; kingdom Metazoa; phylum Chordata; class Mammalia; order Chiroptera; family Noctilionidae; genus Noctilio; species Noctilio leporinus. Next base: position 352,648 of record PVIW01000791.1, read on the forward strand.
AGGGAGTTTGGTTTCTTAACTAGCATTCCAATTTTGGTATTATTAATCTACACAGATTTTTCATTTATTTTGTCACTTTTACATTTTCTACTTCTCCAGGTATAAACCCAATTTGTTTAAGTTTTTAATGTCATTAATGTATATTCATATTTATAATTAAATACCTTATACAGAAATAAGCTATTGTTAAATAGCTTAAATTTAAATTGTTAAATCCAAACTATCAATTTATGAAATCAAATCTAACTCATCACCAATACTTTAAGACAAAACTAGTTAAAAATATATATATATACCTCTAACCCATACTTTCTCTTGAAAACAATCCACTTGTCCTTGACAATCATCAGAAGCTAGCAACCTATGTATAAAATGGGTTAGCAAGCTTTTTCATGCTTTCTCCTTGCCAAGGAACTCTATACAATTTCAATTCTGTTAAAATAAAAAAATGCTCCTAGGATGAGCCATCAAGATTAGGTCATAAGATTCTATTAAGGAATCAAAGCAGCTAAAGGTTTTTCCCTACTAAAAGACTTCATGGGACAGGTATCATTATTATCCTCAATCTTCAGATTGAAAAAATAGGTTACTTGTCCAAGGTCTGGTTCCATAGCCAGTGCTTATCTCTCTGTATTATTCTGCTTCCAACATACTAAACTGATATAAAACAAAAATAAGGTAAGTCAAAATATGGAAAATTAGCTATGTCTCCTAGAAGTCATATCAAAGAGTACCAAAGGAAAATTTTCTCAGCTTAATATTTTTTTTTATGAAGGCTATGATTCAGATTTAATCAGTTTTTGGATATTTTCTCCTACGTAATTACCTATGACATAACACATCACAGTGAAACAACAAATCCCTTCTCTGTATTTTGTAATATCTATGCTCCTACCTGACACTGGTTAATGGCAGAATGGTTGCCATGGAATGGAGACTGTCTTTCTTTATCTCGATGATGCCGACTGCTGTGTTTACTTCTCTGTAATTGCTGGCGTAATTTTGCAATCTAAAAAGAGGAAAAAATAACAAGTGAATCAGTGTTTAACTACATAAAACATCCTTGCTTAATGAGAACCAGTGAATTTCAGCCTTAAATGTCTTGAATTTTGAAACCATACCACAAAATCTGATACATAATTTACACACACACACACACACACACACACAGGTGTGCTTGAGTTTATATTTTAAAATGAAACAAAATTTTGTTCCAGTATTGTTCTTCATACCTCCCAAGTCCTAAACAAGTCAAGTTTAGAACATTTAGGATATTACATTACAGCCTTCACAAAGAATTTTAAAATACTTATAATTATTCTCCCACTGCCCTTATAAAACACATTTTATTTAGATTTCTTTATCAAATCTTAAACTTCAACAGCTCCAAAAATTAAACATTATTTAAAAATCAAGCCCTGGCTGATGGCACAGTGGATAAGGCACCAGCCTGCAAACCCAAAGGTCGCTGGTTCAATTCCCAGCCAGGGCACGCAACCAGGTTGCAAGCCAGGTCTCCAGCCAGGTCCATAACTGGAGGCAGGTGAAAGGCAACCATACATTGAAAAATCAATTCAAGCCAAAAAATGCATTCACAGATATAATCTTTAAATAAAATATATAATTTTAATCGATATTCCATATTATTCCTGGGTTGAATTTTATTTTATTTTTTATAGTATATGTAAAATGCATAGAAAATGGTAATTTTAGCACATAATCAACTTGTTATACTGGGTTAATAATTGCAAGAACACTACCATTATATATAAAAATAATAAGTGTGAATTTATTAAATCACTACAAGTTTACACATCTGATATTTGTATTATATTAAGAGGTACAGACTCTCATTTTTGAAAAGAAAACACACTATCAGATAATGTATAATTTTTCCATTCAAATCTTTATCCAATCAACATAACTGTTTTTCTGTTATTTCTGAAATAAACAAAACAAAGAAGTACCCAATCCCCACTGCTACAACACACACACACACACACACACAAACTGACTAATTCCCACTGTCCACAGTCAAGGAACCTGCCAGCTGAGGTGGGGAATGAAATTTCCACAACCACTTTCTCCAAACCATTTTCCTGACCTCTTTAAGTTGATCTGTACTACCCCAGGATGCTGAACGCTTGTGAGACCCTTTCTTCTTTTCAGCGTATTCTTCAGCCCAAGCACTCTCTGTCTATAACAGGAAAAAAGAGGGAAGGAGAATTTTAGTAAAATAGTTATGGATGGACCTTGAGGGTATTATGCTAGAAGAAGTCAGAGAAAAGACAAATACTGTATGTGAAATCTGAAAAAACAAACAAACATAGAAAGAGACATCTGATTTGTGGTTACCAGAGCAAGGGTAGATTTGTGGGGGAATTGGATGAAGGTAGTCAAAAGGTACATACTTACAATTTTAAGAAAATACGTACTGGTGATGTAATATACACCATGATGGTTGTAATTACCAATGCTTTATGGTATACTTGAAAGTTGCTAAGAGTAGATCCTAAAAGTTCTCATCACAAAGAAAAAAAATTTTTTACAACTATATGAGTGATGAATGATTAAGCTTATTATGGAAACCATTTAAATCATTTCACAGTACATATCAAGTCATTATGCTATACAGCTTAAAATTATACAGTGCTGTATGTCAATCACATCTCTAGAAACCTGAAAAAAATTCCCTTTCTAAAAATAATATACCACCCTTTTCTAATATAAAACTGCATTCCCAGTACAGAAGAATTAGATATTATAAAATATTTAAACACAAATTACCCATTCTTCTAGCCCCAGTTACTTAATTCTAATATTTAGCCAAATTCTTGCTTTTTATCACTAATAAAATTATTTTTATATAATTATAAGTATAGCATTTATTGAACAAATGAATACTAACAATAGCTAACAGTCCTATGATCTTATTGTGTGGTACACACTGTGCTTAATGAAAGCAGAGTTAAAGGTCTTCATTGAATTATCTCATTAAATTTTCTGTAAGATTTACAGATAAGGAAGCAATGTCAATTAGGTTAGATAAGTTGCCCTGTACTCTCACAGGAAGTGGCAAATGCCAAGACATAAACCTAAGATTCTAGAGTTTATAATCTTAACTTCTATACAATGTGTTGTCTTGTTTTAAAATATTGTAGGGGACAACATAAAAAATGTTGAGACCTTAGTGGTTATACGAAATTCACAATATAGAAAGAGTGTATCAGAAAAAAATACGAATGAGTTCTTAACCCATGAAAATATGCTCAACTTCACCGATAATAAGAGATAGGCAAGTTAAAACTTCATTGACGACTTGATAATATATAATCTACATTACTGGTTGGAGTATAAATTAGTACAACCTTTTCAAACGGGGATTCAACAACTGCTGTCCATTACAAATGCACCTACTGTTTGCACCTCTTTTGGTAATTTATCCTGCTGATATACAAACTGTGTATCTTTATCACAAAATAAGGTATCGTATTATTTCCTTTATCACAATTTTTATAAGTAAAAAATCAGAAGAATGTAAGTAAAGGAATGACTAAATAAATTCGGTATACCTTTACAACAGAATACTATGAAGCCAAACAACATGAACATGGAGGCTTTGGCCAAACTAGCAGAGTAGGTAAACGTAGTACTCATTACTCGCATCCTCCCACAATCATAGGAAAACTACAACTATAAAACCACCATCATTGAGAACACAAGTCCTATAACTAAAGATATACAGAAGAAGCCACATGGAGACTGGCAAGAGGGACAGAAACTTTGAATGAGCTAGTCCCACACCCATGTGTGGCAGTTAAAAATTGGGAGGGATACCGCAGCTGTGAAGGTGCTCCCTGAAGAGCAAGGAGTCCTAGTGCCCCACACCAGGCTCCCAAGCGTAAGGTTCCAGTGCCAGTAAGAGAAGCCCCCATAACTGGGCTGTGAAAACCAGTGGAACTGCGGCTGAGTCAGAGGGCTCCTGGAGTCCCAGACATTCCTCTTAAAGGGCCCACACACAGACTGAGTCAACTCGCTCGCTCAGAGCTCCATCACTGGAGCAAGAGTAACGTATGGGAGAATCTGGATTGTATACATTTCGGTAAGAGCTGGAAGGGCAGCTTTCTCCCACAGAGAAGTGCTGGCATAGGCCATTGTTCCTTTGCTGAGACGCTCCCTCCCCCATGTCCCAGAGAACCAGTGGGCACCATACTCCATCAATCTGGCTAAAACCAGTTCACCCTGCCCCACTAAACTTGTGGGCCCTCCCAAGCGATTTCCGTGTCATTTCCATATGAAAAGCCTGGATACACTGACTCATGCTGGGGACTTTCCTAAAATCTCTCAAAGGTCCACAAACCCCAGACAAGCAGCATCTGGCCGCCACATGCCCTGTACCTCTTGCTAAGCATCCCCAGGCCCAGCGCTAGCAGCAGCCAGCCTCCATTTGCAGCTTGGTTCCTTCTGGGTACCTCCAAGCCCCGCACAGTTGCAACCACCTGCAGTAGGGCTTTGTAGCTCATGCTGGGTGGCCCCAGGCAGGACACAGGTAGCAGCTGACCTTGGTTTGTACCTCCTGGGGGCTCTAGAGCCAGCACTGCAACAGACTCTAGAGGCTGACTCATTGGACATCACAGCCATGCTGAACAGGCCTGGTGGTTTGTGGGGTGGGTCCCTGCACAACCGTTCCTTCACTGCAGTCAGGGAAGTCCTCGAAACCCACCCAACTGGGGAATAATCTCCAACATTGATATGACAAGAGCAATCAAGGTTCAAATACAACAGGTGAAGGAGAGGGAGGTAAAAGCTGCTCAGCATTTGTATTCATCATTGTAGTCAATGTCCCAATCTTATTAAGAATATGACCAAAAAAAAAAAAAAAAAGTTAAAGCCTTGTCAGGTAGCTCAAAACAAGGCCCCTTCCATCACTGTGATGAGGGCTAGTCAGGGGGCCCCCTGGCCAGAGAGAATATGTACTGTTTCAGGAATGACTGATGACTGAAACTCCCTTTTTAACTGCTTTGGGGAGTGGCTTCCTGTCCTGTGACTGCTTCCTGACCTTTCCCTTCTGTACTTGCACACAGATGTAATGTGGCCCTGGGCCACAAGTAGGTTTGTCCCACAGACCGGAGGAGATGGTTTCTCTCACACCTACCCACTGCCCTCAATGCACAACCCTGTAACGTAGTAAACGGCATGTTCACATCTGCTAGCTCAAGGGCTGTTTTTTTCTTTTTGGAATATCATGAACACTTGGTTTGGAATTCCTGCACTACAAACTATAAAGATTTAAAACAAGAAAGTTAACTATCTTTAATTGTAAGGGACATGATAGTCTATACAACAGAGAATATCTACTTGTGTTTTACACACTCTTTTCTCAGTTCAGAGCCTGCACAGTTAGTGCAGTTTGCAAAATTTGTTAGAGAACCAAAGTAGCAATAAAATAAACTAATCCAAAACAAAGGACAAAGAGCTAAACTAGTTTTGCTTTATTTGAATTTTAAAATAATTATGTAACAGCAAAACCAAACCAAAATAAAATATTTAGAGGATACAACTGCATATAGTAGCATTTAGATCTGTATAAGTCAATCAGGGAAAACTGCATTTCTGTAAAAATAATGGCTACAAAAGATAACCTCCAAAAGCAAAACATTTACAGGTAAAATTCAATATCTGATTTGCCAATTAGTTTTTACTATGTATAATTTTTTTTTTTTACTATGTATAATTTTTATATGAAAAAGAACTGACCCATCTGAATTTTATAAAATATAAATCAATTTTAATAAAATATAAATCAAGTTGGATAAATAGAAGTCATGTAACTTTGGTTTTAGACTAATGAAATTATATTGGTTTACTGAAATTTACTCGGTACAATTTCTTATACATACTGTAATTTGGAGATTCAAAGCAGAGTAATAAAAACTGGAGGAATTAAGATTCTTAGATAACAAATGCAATATAGAGACTTCACATGAGGCTGACTGTAACTACGCGGAAAATATGGGGTAAGTATCCCAGAGTGGTTTCCCACATCAATATAGTTTACTTACAAAGTACCATATTGAGTTTGCCTTATCTTCTTAAACTGGTAGGCTAAGATAATAGTTTGCATAGATAAACAACTTTTACTGCAGGTGAACAGCTGTACATCAGGCATTGGGTTTTTAATTCAGAACAGAGTGAAGGTGAACAACACAGAATTTCATAGGAATTTATCTTCAGACACCCATTAAAGGGCTTTAACTTGATGTTTGTGAACGTCTATATTTGACTAAGTATCACTGGGAGTTAAACAGTTACTGAACTGGCCTATTAAAGATTCCCTATGAAAAAAGATCAATTTTGTGTATATATTTTGTTTGTCCATAAAAAACCTGCTTGTATCAGTCCCTTCTTCTGTCCTGCCTCACATCTTCTCAGTATCCTTCTCCCCACAGCCACTGCAAGGCAACAGAACCTAGCTTTAGCTGCACTGCATGTCTTTTGCATTGTTGTACTAAGGCTTTTTACATAATGTGGTCAGGACATTTCTGAGAAGCTGATTATTATGTATAGGTGCTCAAAACTGAAAATGTGGGGAAATCCTTGACTTTGGGGAATGTGGATCATTTAGTATTTTTTGTGCATGTATTTTGATAACACAAACATTCATTTCTCATAATATATATAGCCCTGGCTGGTGTGGTTCAGTGGACTGGTGCTGGCCTGTGAACCCAAAGGTCTCTGGTTCGATTCCCCAGTCAGGGGCACATAACCAGGTTGCAAGCCAAGTCCCCAGCCAAGTCCCCAGCTGGAGGCAGGTGAAAGGCAACCAACCATACTTTGATGCTTCTCTCCCTTTCTTCTTCCCTCCCTACTCTTCTCTCTGAAAACAAAATCTTAAAAAAAAAAAAAAAAAAAAGAATATACGTAGAAATAGACTTGCTGCTGGGTCACAGGTGGTATACATTTTTTACATTAACTGATCCTGACAAATAGGTTTTCGTAGTATTTATACCAATCTATCATTCATCTTCTCCACAAACTCACTCACATTTGGTATTATTAAACCTTTAATTTAAGCCATTCTAATTTGGGTGTAGTGTATCTAACTGCTGTTTCTAGTTTTCATTTTCCTAATGGTACTTAACATATACCTATTAGCCACTTAAGAAACAATCTTTCGTGAAGTACCAGTTTAAGTTTTTATCTCTGTGTGTGTGTGCATATGTGGCAAAGGGAGGGTATCAGTCTTTTTCTTATTGATCTGAAGTTATAATGTCTGTTCACTGGTGCTTTGTTGAAAATATATACATATATATATATAGTGAATATTTTCTACCAGTCTCTGGTTTATTTTTTATTCTCTTAAACTTGTATTGTGATGGAAAGGATTTTTTTAATGGGATACAATTGATTAATATTGTTCTTTGTAAATACTGTTATTTATTTCTGGAAATTCTTTATTCCTTCTCCAAGATCATTAAAAATTCTCCTTAATCTGTGGTACTCCAGCTTAAGAGGACATCAGTAGCATCTGGGAGACTTAAAAAAAGAAACATTTTTTTTGACACACCTTCACAGAGTTTCTAGTTATTATTATTTTTACTCACTTATTTATTTTAAAGATTTTATTTATTATTTTTAGAGAGAGGGAAAGAGAGGGAGGCAGAGAGGGACAGAGACACCAGTGCATGGTTGCCTCTCGCTTGCCCCCAGCTATGGACCTGGCTAGAGACCTGGCCCACAATCTGTTTATGTGCCCTGACTGGGGAACTGAACCAGTGACCTTTGTGTTCGCAGGCCATCAACCTAGCCGCTGTGTCACCAGCCAGGGCTAGTTTCTAGTTCTTTAGATCAGAAAAGAGGTCCAAGAGTTTATAATTTTTACAACCTTCAGATGATGCTGATTCTGGTGATCTGAGGATTACACTTTAAAAATCATTTTATCTTTGAGAAGCATACGTTTTACATTCAGATATACTGGGTTGGCCAAAAAAGTCCATTTAGTTTTTTCCACAAAAGACATACTTTCCAATTTCACAAACAACTTTATTGATTTGAGTATTCTGAGTATGTTAGCTATTTCCTGTAATTGGCCTCTATTGGGCAGAGGCCAAGGGTGCTGCTAAACATCTTCTAATGCATAAGACAGCCCCACAGCAATGATTTATTTGGCCAAAATGTCAATAGTACCAAGAAAGTTCGCAAATCACTTCTGACACAGTTGATCAGTCACAGTACCTTCTCCATATACTGCACAAATCTTTTTTGTGTTTCAGTTGCATTTTTACTTTTCTTGAATAAATACACTAAAAATGTGTATTTTCTTCCATCTTTGATATTAAAATGGCTGCATAAAAATTAACCAATTTTGATGTTATTTTTTTTATACATGCTGATATGGCAGCTGTCACCATACAATCTAACAAAATTGTTTCAAATGAAGTTCAAGACAACTAAGCACAACTAGAGCCATTGTACAGAAAAAAAAAATGAATTTTTTGGCCTACCAATTACAATATTCCTGAACTTGATTTTTGCGTGTGCTAGGAAATGGGGGTAAAATATGTACTTTTCCAGCGTTAGTCAACTGACTAAATAACAATGATATGCAGTGCTAATTATGTTATAATTTAAATGTGTGTATGTGTGTATGTATATATATACATACGTGTGTGTATTTGTGTGTGTGTGTATGCTGATCTTTTTCTGGACTCCTTATATTGTTCCATTCTTCTGTAAGTCTATCCTTGTGTCAAGTAAAGCAATCTTACTTACTTCACTTTATAAATCTTGATAACCACTAAAGTAACTCTTCTACTACGTTTTTTCTTTCTTCCTTCATGGTAATCTTATAAAAGAAGAGTAAAACTATAATGTTTTTCTTTGGGGTTAATAAAGTAAAATCAAAATTATATGTTTTAGAAAATGAAGACATCAATTTAAATATAAATACAAGGGCAACAATTATTAGTAAGAAAATAGAGAATTACAGACTTTTTGGAAGCTAAGGGTTATTTACCGTCTCTGAAGTCTAAACATCTTTAAGACACTGCCGTTAAAAAATTTTTTAAGTCAAGAAGATTTTGAAAAGTGAAAATATCCAGGGTATGGGCTGAATTTGCTCTCCCAAATATTTGTATGTTGGAGTACTAACCTCCACCTAGTATCTCAGAATGTGACTGTATTTTGCCAAAAGTTTTTAAAGAGATAATTAAGTTAAAATCAGGCCCTTAGAATGAGCTCTAATCAAATCTGAATGGTACCCTTATAAGAAAACATTTGCACACAAAGATACCAGGGATGGGTGAACACAAAGAAAAGCTGATGTGAGCACACAGCAAGAAGATGGCTGTCTACAGCCAAAAAGAGAGGCCTCAGGAGAAATCAAATCTGCTGACACCCTGATCTTAAAACTTTTGTCCTGTGAAACTGTAAGAAATAAATTTCTGTTACTTGAGTCACTCAGTCTGTGAGTAGTTATGACAACCCTAACAAACCAACATATCTGGTGTTGGCAAAGTTTTGTTCTAGATGATTAGTCATTAAGCAAAGGAGGAAAGCAAACAAGTGTGTAATAGGCACTACAGGATAATAAACGTTTAGGCAGCCTTTGCAGAACATATTAGGGAAAATCAAAGTCTTTGTAAAAGTTTTTGTAGAGAATGTTCTTAAGGAAGAACTCTGAGTAAACACAGAGCAAAAGTTTCTTCATCTACTTTCTATCTGATAAGTCTTGACAAAATAAATTAGAAAAAAAATATTAAATGCAATCAGTACGAAAAGAGGCACTTGATAGGTTTGTGAATTTTTATAATTACCTAGCAATTGCTGGAACAGGTGAGAACTATTAAGTTGTATACTAAATAAATGTTCTCTGTCCAAGAATTTTCATCAGTTTTTAAATAAGGAATTAGGTTATATATCTAACACAGGTGTTGTACATGGGTGCTCATATGTAGCTTTAGTTTTAATCCTTTTGATATCTTCATAAATTTCTGAATTAAAAACCACCTGAAATAGTCTCATGGATATATATAGTCTGACTGCCTAGATCTGACATAATTAATAGATTTAATTGAGGCTCATTTGACCCTTGTACTCTCCCTCACATTAGAATTATCACAGTCTACATATGAGGTCTGTTCCAAAAGTTATCGAGCCAATGTCAATATAAAAGTCTGTGCAGCTGATACTTTCAGGACAGACCTCGTACATGATTTATGTACATGTTCATTTTCCCCATAGTTTGGCCTTCTATATTTCTACCCTGTCTAATCGTAGTGTTTAGTATAGCCCTTGGTATTTAGTATATATTGAGTTATTACTTAGAAATAACTGAAATATAAGAAAAAGAAGCTTACATTTAAATTGGTTTATATTCAAATGTGACCTACATGTTTGATTTTTCACTATGCAGAACCCTCACATAGACTCACCTACTCTGACACACTCTCTAAGCTCCAGCATCAAGGTGTAGCAGCTTGTGAGCATAATGGGAGAAACTGAAGTGTCTGCCATCAAGGAGGGCAGAGAACACTGTCCTTTTTCTAAACCCTCCCCATAGAGAGCCACAGAGCTGCCAAGCTGGTGTCATATCTGAGACTCCAGCAACCTAGCTGACACTGTTTGACCCACCTTGCAGATCCCCAGACTCTGCCCCACCCAATTTACAGCCCACCCAAGCTGCTTTTCCATATGAATGGCTGGTCTTAACTCCTGCAGCACAACTTCCTAAATCCCCTTAAACAAGCAATAGCTGGCCCTGCACTAGCAGCAGCCAGCTTAGATTCACAGCTTGGCTTCACCTGGGAATCTCCAAGTCCAACACAAGTAGCAGCATCTCAGACTGCTTTATAGCTCAGGCAGGGTGGCCTGGGAAAAACACAAGTGGGCATTGACCTTGCCCTGCACCACTTAGAAACCCCAGGGCCAGCATACCCAGTGGACAGCTTACAGACCATGTTGAAGCACCACCACCCCGCCCCTGCACAGCTCATAATCCACGGAAGGTGGAGGTTGGTGGTCACAGCCAATTCTTGCAGCTGACTGGCTGGGGTAAATCCCTCTCACTGATCTGCCAAGTGTAACCAAGGCTCAACTACTAGAGGAGGGTGCAATCACTCCACACAAAGGGAGCATCTTGAGTACCCAGCTTGGGTGATAGGGGAGGCTGTGCCACTGGACCCTGTAAGACACCTACTAACTAGACCACATTAGCAAGACACGGAGTCAAAGCAACTCTCCCTTATACATAGAAACAGACACAGGGAGGCTGCCAAAACGAGGAGACAAAGAAACATGGCTCAAATGAAAGAACAGATCAAAACTCCAGCAAAAGAACGAAACAAAATGAAGATAAGCAATAGATCAGATGTGGAGTTCAAAACACTGGTCATAAGGATACTTCAGAAACTTAGTGAGGACCTCGATAGCATAAAAAAGATACAGTCAGGCACAAAGCATACACTGGTTGAAATAAAGAACAATTTACAGGGAAACAACTGTAGAGTAGATGAAGCTGAGAATCAAATCGATGACTTGGAGCATAAGGAAGCAAAAAATAACCAATCAGAAGAAGAAAAAGAACCCATAAAAAATGAGAATAGTGTAAGCAGCCTCGGGAACAACTTCAAGAGGTCCAACATTCCCATCATAAGGGAGCCAGAAAGAGAAGAGAAAGAGCAAAAAATTAGAAATGTATTTGAAAAAAAAATGACAAGAAATTTCTCTAATTTGGTGAAAAAAATAGATATGCAAGTTCAGGAAACAGAGTCCCAAGCAAGATGGATGAAAAGGGCCCACTCATACTCATTTTACTTGCACATCATAAGTAAAATGCCAAAGGTTAAAGATAAAGAGAGAATCTTAAAAACATCAAAAGAAAAGAAGTTAGTTACCTGCAGGGGAGTTCCCATAAGACCGTCAGCTGATTTCTGAAATGAAACTCAGCAGGCTAGAAAGGACTGGCAAGGAATATTCAGTCATCCAAAGCAGGGAAGTGAGGCAGGAGATAGCATAGAAAGAACTCTGATTGCTGCTGCTGACCAGTGTTTAACCTCCTGGTTTCCAGGTAACACCTTTTAGCACTTAGGTAGGATGAACAGTAAACCAAGGCAGGAGGAGGGAAATATGTCTCACCTACCAACTCAGCAGTCCTGAGCCTAGTCTGATAATACTGCCAGGTGTTCCAACATCACAGGAAGGCGGTTCTTGAAATCCTATGTATCATTTCCACTACCTGAGAAAGAATACCTTTGAAACTGTGCGTTCATCCCAAGGCCTGCAAGGTGGGAAAGGGAGTCCATAGTGCCCAAAGGAAGAGGCACGTAAAACAACCTTGGTTAATTGCCTGCCTCTGGTTACGAGGGAGTCCCTAATGCTCATAGAAAGAGCCAGTAAGTAACTCTGGGTAACTGCCCCAACTTTAATTGACTGCCTCCTGTCATGTATCTGTTTTAAAAGATGAACAAATGGAACCTAGAGCAAGATAAGGAATTTGGGCTAACAGACCCCCACACATAACTTCGGGTAGCTACGTTCATGCCCCCCCCCAAAAAAAAAAAAAAATTGGCACTACCTTTACCTGTCAATCAATATGTAACTTCTTCATCCCCATCCCGTCAACTGTGTAAGTTTTCAGAACAAAAGACTCTTGGCACTCTTGGCTCTCCCTGGCCACCCGGCCGCTGGTCAACCAGGCACGTTTGCCATTCCGGTCTTTGGCTGCCCTTACTTTCACCACCCGTACTCTGTTTTGCCCTAAACCTATGCTTCCTCCCCACCACCGACCTCAGCATGGCCTGTTCTCCTCCATGAGAACATATCACCAACAAACCCTAATTGCACATACTAATAGATTTGATGATTTGTAATTCTTTACTGCACCAGCAAGAAGAAACAGGTTTCACCCATCAACAGAACAGCAAGGATTGCTCCACTCAGCAAATATATTATTTAGAATTGAAGGGCTGATTAAGATCTTCACAGATTAATAGTTCATCATCACCAATCCATTATATCAAATTATAAAGGGACTTGTTTTTTAATATAAACTATGAAAATAAAATGGCAAAAAATACATATCAATGACTGAATCTAAAAACAAACTCAGCAAACAAGAAGATCAGAGACAAAATCATGGATACAGAGAGAGTTTTGATGGTTGCCAGGAGGGAGGGGGTTGTGGGAGAACGGGTGAAGAGGTGAGGGGATTAATAAGTACAGATAGACACACCATGAGGACAAACTCAAAGCAGACCAATATAAGAAGCAGACACAAACAAAAAGAGTCACCAAAAAAGGGGAGAGAAAGAAACAACCCTCATGAAAAGGAAAGGAGGAATCCCCAGAAAGTGCTAAATGAAATAGAGGCAAGCAAACTATCAGACATGGACTTCCCTAGGGTAGCTGGTTACCCTGCCTGACTCCTAATCAGGATATATCCTATTTATCTCAGTTCTCTCCTCTGGGGGGTTCAGGGAATACATGATTCTTAGTGACCTGAAGAGACAAGTCCTTCTCTACTGATTCTGGTTTCCTTCCAGTTCTGCTCTCCCAGTTCTCAGTATTTCTCAGCCAGTTCCTAAGAGCCCTTCTTCTTTTTCCTCTCTCAGATCTCATTCTTTATCTACCATAGCCAAGTGTACACTCAGGAGTGGAGCTGGCTGAGAAAGCTCAAGATCCACAATGAGACCATGACTCAAGTACCAGCTGCTTCATGGAATGATCAGGATTAACTCTGCCAACCAAGGCTGAGCTGAAGAAACTCATGGTTCTGCAGAACTCCACCTTTCTCCTCTCAGCCTCTTCGTCTAGCCCTCATGTTTCTTCTCCTCTCACTCTTCCTCTTTTCTGCTTCCTCCTCCTCCTGCATCTTTTATTTCTCTGACCAGTTATTAACCCTTTGGTCCAGAACTTAGTTTCTTATTTAGTTAACTCTTTAGTTAACTCTACCCAAACTAAATCTGCCTCTTCTTTGCTTTCCTCACTCCACACTTAAGGTTATAATCACTGCCAGCTTCATTATTTGAGTTCAGTGCAAAATTTAAATGTGGAGCTTCATACTTAAAAACCAGAAAGGCCTTTTCCTTTATTTTGAACTCTCTCCCCCTTCTCTCCTTCAGCCTGTAAGAAATAACATAAATATGTGAACAAAAATGTGGTTCAAATGAAAAGTAGTATCACAAGGTGATCTGATTATCATCTACATGGGCAAGTTATAAACAGAAGTCATGCCCAAGACATATAACTTCTTTGGTAAAAGGTTTATTTTTGCCTTAAACAAGTCCTGTCTACTGTTCCTGCGCATCTAAGTTAAGAGTGTGTTGAAATGACAGAGTAATCCACTTCCTTTTAGATTCCTCAAAGGTATAAATAACCACTTTCCAGATGAGAAGGAATAGTAAGAAGTTAGGAAAATTCCTTGGCAAGTAAAATAGGGAAACTGAGCCAGCTGAACAAACTGGCTTAGCAATTTACAGCCAAATACAAAGGTCACCTCCCTAGAGATAACATCTAGGCCTCAGCTGTATTTTAGCTCCAGGCTCAGAAAAGCAGCAAAACCAGATGGGTGACACCACAACCAACTCTAATGACTAAAGAAAGACCCCTGCCCCATGACCCTGAAAGGGCACACCTGGAAAACAGATGAACATTCTACCGAAACCCTTCTGAGACCTCCCCTAAGATTCCATTCCTGCCTGCCACAGAGTAATAAAAGCCTCAAGACAAAGGACCCAGCTTATGTCCTCTCCCTCTGGGGAGCAGCCCATGTCATTCCATTTCCCTTCTTTTTCCCTCACTTCTTTCCCCAGTCAAGCGTTTCCTAAACTCTAAAGGCAATGGGCAGCTGGCAGCTTGTCCCAGGCTTATCCTCTGAACCTGTCCCTAAGGCCCCCTTTTCTGAGTTTCCAGTGAGCTAAAGTAGCCCAGCCTAGGCTCTCCTGTTTCTTCTTTTACACTATGCCCGTCCTTGTTTTACTGTCCTCAGCATTAATAAATGCATCCTCAGTCACCTGGATTCACGAAATGTTTCCTACACAAAGTCAAGAACCCACACACTACCAGCTGGCCCTAGTCAGACCTCTGTCCAGTAACAAAGGGAGCCATCATTAACTCTCACAATCCAATCTCTGCCCTGCTTTCACCCACCTTTACTTAATCATTCTTATATCCCCTCCTTAATACCAAATGCATAAAGGAAATGGCAAACTGTCATTCTAGGAAGCATTTTTTTAGTCTGTTGAGGTTTTGCTTTGAGGTATACCCTGTTTTAGCTCAAATAAACTCTAATAAACTGAATAAAGTTTCCTACAGGTTTGGATGTTCTCATATTGACAATCACAGCCACTTCAAAATGGAGTCAAAACGGCCATCCCAGAGAAACTGCCTTTCATGTTTTACTCCTCAAACCTTCAGAATGTTTAAAATTGGGGAAAATAACCTTTGAACAGGGCCAAAACAACACTGTATTACAAACTGTTTGCAAAGTTAAAGGAAAGTAGACATTCTGACTGAGTAAACTGAAAAATTAAAGGCACTGTTTAGAATTACCACCACCATGCATAGCTAAAGAACACCTTAGTTTATCTGTACCTACAGAAATTCTTTCTTGGAGTAACCAACAACAGTAAAAGCTCATTCCTTTTATACACAATTATTTTCTTCTTTCTCATAAAAACCCGTTACTTTCACCCTTTCTGGGTTTCTACCAGAATTGGTGGTTCCCAAATTTTAAATAAACGATGGTTGTATTTCATTTTGGTCTTTTATTTTTTTAGGTAAATAAATCTGCTGTTCACATCTCTTCTTAGGTTCCCAGGGCTCCAATCCCCCCTTGCCTTATTTGTGTGTTTAATCACTTTTTATCAAAATGCAGTAATCTTTTGTAAAATAATAGACACTGAGGTAAACAGATTTTTTTCTTGGCCTAGAAATGGGTACTTCCCCGCTTTCTTAAAAAATGAACACTGATTTTGAGTCAATCTAGTCGGGTGTTAACTGGGATTGCATTTTATTATTGATTCAGCAGTCCTTAAATTCTCCTAAAATTATTTTTTTGTGGGTGGGGCTATTTGTATTTGTATAGGGTTTTGTAAAAGCCTGCTTCTTTCTCAGGTTTTGGCTATTTCCTTTGTGATATGCCTCAAGAAAATTTATCTTCCTAAGTTTTACTTTCTTCCAGCAGTAGGCTGCTCTTTTTACTCAATGTTTGCTAAACTACGTAGAAAGGGAGCAGGGAGGGACATTGTATTTGTTCTGATTTAGTCACATTTTTGGGCACATACTTTGTTTTTTACTTTTGGGGATTAAATCTTACAAGTGGTCCTGCCTTTCTCCATAGCAGGGAACCTCTAACAGTCTAGGTCAGGGTGTTTCACTGTCCTCTTCCCCATTGCTCCCCTTTCCCAGCTGCAGTGCATCTTAACATGTACCCTGAAAACAACAGAACTTTCTGCCCTACCTCAACCAGGTTAAGAATCTGTGGGTGCATGACAGAGGAGGGAGAAAGGGAGGGAGGGAGGAAATATGTGAGAACAGAGAGAAGACAGAAAGAGGCAGGATAGATAATGGATGAAAGGTTTTGCCATCCTCATGTTGCTGGCCTCACACCTCATTTTATCAGGACAAAGGTTTTTCTGCTCTCTATTCCTTTAGGAATTCTCATGAGGACTCTGGAAGAATTCGAGAAATATACGTGAATTACCCACATGTGTGTTCTATCTACTCCTGTTAGCCTTTAGTAATTTGTTAATGTTGTAGAGTGGATGAGAACAGAATTCTCCCAATCTACCCTTCTTTAGTTCTTCTGCCTGGACTAGATTAACAGGTGAAAAAATAATTTAATATATGCACATAGGAGAATTATAAAATGATACTCAGATCATAAAATGAGGCTCAAAGAAGTGAGCGAACTAGGCACCATTTTATACATTTTAGATCTAAAAACAATACATTTGTCAGAAATTTACAAAAAAAAAACAAAAAACAAAAAACAAAACACCTAACGTTCATTCTAAGCAGGTCTGGATGGCTATTACTGAGGAATTGAAAAAAATTTTCAGTTTGGGGAGTAAATTAGTAAAGGCATTACAAGGTTTGTTTAAACACACATTTTTGACTCTGGATTTTAATACTCCTGTGAAAAAATCATTTCTCAGTGCTTCAGAAGAGGGGAAAGTATCTATCATGGAAATTCATTTCCTTATTTTAAGGAGACAGGAAAAAGCCAGGAAAGCTTTTCCTGCTCTTGCTACTTCTCAGATGATTTTATTGGGTTGGCCACAAAGTTTGTTCAGTATTTAATGAAAATAAAAAGACACCTTTTTCATTTTCACCAATAACTTTATCAAACAACATAATCACTACTTTGTTCCACTACCTTCTGCCATCTCTCACACAATTCCATAATTACATCTTCCCAAAACTTATCTTTTTGAGCAAAGAACTGTTCCAGATGCCTTTTATAGTCTTCCAGGGAATTGAAATTTTTTCCATTAAGAGAATTTGGTAAAGACCAAAATAACTGAAAACCTGAAGTTGCAATATTTATTGAGTACAGCGACTAAATCAGAACTTCCCAGCCAAGCTGTAACAGTTTTTGTCTGATCATCAAAGAAATATGTGGTATTGTGTTAATGTGATGGAAAAGCATGCATTTTCTATTGACTAATTCTGGATGCTTTTCATTGAGTACTGCTTTCAGTCAGTCTCACTGGGAGCCATACCTGTTGGAATTAATATGTGGTTCTCCAGAAGGAGCTCAAATAGAGGACTCCCTTCCAATTCTATCATATATACAGACAGCATCATCTTCTTTGGATGAATTGGCCTTAGGTGTGGTTGGTGGTGGTTCATTTTGCTTGACCCCCAATCTCTCCCATCCCACATAATTGTCAAATAACCACTTTTCATGGCCCATCACAGTTTGTTTTAAAAACAGGACATTTTCATTTTGTTCATGGAGAGAACAGCATGCGGAAATAGGGTCAAGAAGGATTTTTTTCACTTAACTTATGTGGAACCCAAACATCAAAGTGATGAACATAAAACCAAGCTGGTGCAAATCATTTTCAATGCTTAATTTGGATATTTTGAGTATGCTGTCTATCTCCTACGTGGTATTATTTCAACTGTTCTCAATACTTTTTTAATTACTTAGATTTAATCATCAGAAGGAAACTAAATGGAAAGCTTACAATAGAGAAGAATTACGTGTCAGTGCCTTTTGCAAACTGAGCTGGGACAGAAAGGGATTGAGGCTAAACTTGAACCCTTCCAAACAAAGACATCCACAGTGTCCCTGGCAGTCAAGTTCAGCGAATGGGGAGACTGGTGGCTCTGTGTGTTAAGATCTTGTTGCCTACCACTCACTCCTGGCCAGCATCAGGAACTTCTCCTTGCTGGCTGTGGTCATCACCCTTCTTTTTGTGGCCTGAGACAATGTCATCAATCCCCAACAACAGAACTATCATATTATATTTGCAGTTTCCCAGCCAATGGCTCCTAGATGCCCAGGTCTTTAATGTCCACGAAGGTACCTGTCTCACCATTTACACCCCAGGTCTGACAGTTCTCCTGGGTATGCTTGGCTCGAAGGGAGGTAGACGAATGGTGCTGACCCCATAGTTTTGGATAAGAGTTCGAGGGATGACCTCTAGAGCTTGGGCAACAGCCCTATATGGCCACTGCTCCACGCCAGTCATGGCCTTGGATTTTTCTGTCAAGGCACTGGGCACAGCTATCTTACAGGGCCCACCCCCTGGCACCAGCTGAGGGTCCAGGAGAATGTTGCAGCACACTTGCATGGCATCCTGGAGATTACATTCTACTTCCAAGAGATTTTTTTAATCTCTTTGCTAGCCACCCAAAGGAGGATGGTACAAGCCTTGGAGTCTTTACACTCAGTGATAAATGTTAAGTACTCGTCTCCAATTTTCTTTATGTCCAACAGGCCTGCTCCTGTCCCAACATCATCTTCTCTCAGTTCCTCTGGTCAGCTGATCATCCAGGCCCCAAAGACTCTAGCAATGTGATTATTGTCTGTCTTCCAGACTCTACAGATGGTTGTGATATTGGCCCCCATGAGGTAGTGCTGAGAGCTAAATATGAGATGCCCTTTTCTGTGATGACCACATTGGGCTTCAGATGAATATGTAATGTCTTCACAGAGTTGCTAGATGTATTATTCTTCCATTTGGAGGATTCAGGTAAAAGTCTCCTCTCATGTGATTTCAGTATCAGTCTGGCATTCTCCTTTCTTGTATTCCAGAGAAGAATCCAGCAGCACAATGTGAGGGTTCTTCATAAAGCGCTGCATTTGTAGATGAGTCACATCTTTGTTAATCATGACTCCACGTAAAAGAC
This sequence comes from Noctilio leporinus, assembly GCA_004026585.1. Lineage (NCBI taxonomy): Eukaryota > Metazoa > Chordata > Mammalia > Chiroptera > Noctilionidae > Noctilio > Noctilio leporinus. The sequence goes on from PVIW01000791.1 coordinate 372,010, forward strand.
ATGAATCTTCAATGATACCCCTAGGTATCTTTTCTATCCTTCAATATTTCTTAATGTCAATCTCCTTCCAACCATTCCCCTCAAAATGTAGTTTTGACAGTATCCAGGGCAACGCTGCAAGCCAAAGAGGACCACTGACAGATTACTTTGATAGTAATGGAGCTACTGATAATGTTCAACATTGTACTTGGCTATTAGTGTTGACAGAGGTACTAATTTTATTAAGAATGCTGATCATATCATCCAATGCTTTTCGGTAGGCACTGATTACCACTATCAGATGCATCTGCTGCTCTAGAAAGTGCTCAGCCACAGACAACATCTCCCCAGCAAGAATAATTACTGAAGTGGTCCCATCTCCAACCTCTTCATCCTGTGTCTGGCTAATTTCAATCATGGACTTGGCTGCTGGATGCTGTACTTAAATCTCTCAAAGAATGGCATTGCCATCATTAGTCATCACAATGCCTCCCAGTGGGTCCAAAGGCATCCTCATCATGGACTTGGGTCTCAAACATGTTCAGGACCTACAATAGTCTTGGTGGCACTAATGTTCCCAGGTTGAACTTTTCTTCCAGATTCACACTTTGTGGTTTGGCTGAAGATTCTGGAGAGAACCCCTCTCAATTAATATTTTGATTTGATTGCTATCAACTTTAATTTGTCTACCCAATAACGGAGTATCAACCAGCAAGAAATCTTTAGCAAGAAACGTCACATACCACTTTGACAAGTTTGATCAGTCATAGCACCTTCTCCAAGCACTGCACAAATCTTTTTGTGTGTGTGTTTCAGTTGCATTTTTACCTTTCTTGAAATAATAAAGCACAACATGTAAAAAATGTTGCTTATTTTCTTCCATCTTCAATATTAAAATGGCTACTCAAAAATTTAACAAGTTTTTTAATGTATGCTGATATAATACAATCTAACAAAATTGTTTCAAATGAAGTTAAAGATGACTAAGCACAATTAGAGCCATCTTACAATCCAATAGTTCAAAATACTCAATAAAACCATCATGGAAGATCTTAGCTGAATTACCCTATGGCTTATAAAGCATTCGACATCTGTTATAAGTAAGCAAGTTTCTGCATCCCGTATTTCCTTTAAAAGTCTGTTTATCCTTGTATTTTAAGTAAATTGATTGCCGTAACACTTCAGTTCTCCAATAGAATCAAGAAGAGTTGTGATTTTGATTATCCAGCTTTTTATAATTGTAAGTAAAGAATGAATCTGTTTCCAGCTATGCTCTAATTGTGAAAATCTGTCTTAAGTAGGGTCATTTTAAAATGAAAACAGATCAGCAGTTGCAAAGGAACTACATTTTACTCCTTGAAATTTGGATTGCCTGGACTGGGCCTGATCTTGGGACAGGCTAAACCAGCACCGTCTCTTAAATAATTGTTTGCAAAGTTAACAGGAAAGCAGACATTCGGGACACAAGGACTAATTACTATGGACTCTGTATATGTAAGAAATATCCAAATTTGTAGAGAATTTTTGTAACAATTTATTTGAAATAGGTCATTGGTTTCTTGATAGTAATAATGTTGGATCCATAGATTGCTTTGAGTAATATAGACATTTTAATTGAGTTAATTTTTCCTATCCATAAACATGGTATGCACTTCCATTTATTTGTACCTTCAGTTTCTTTCTATGTTTTATAAATTTCTGGGTACAGGTCTTTCACATCCTTGATTAAATTTATTCCTAGGTATTTTATTCTTTTTAAAGCAACTATGAATGGGACTATTTCCTTTCATTTCCTTTTATTTATTTATTTTTTTCTTTAAAAAAATATTTTATTTATTATTTTTAGAGAGAGGTTAAGGGAGAGAGGCAGAGAGGGAGAGAGACATCAATGTGTGGTTGCCTTTCACCTGCCTCCAGCTACAGATCTGGCTGGAGACCTGGCCTGCAACCTGGTTATGTGCCCTGGCTGAGAATCGAACCAGCGACCTTTGGGTTCGCAGGCCGGCACCTCATCCATTGTGCTACCAGCCAGGGCTTCATTTCCCTTTATGATAGTTCATTACTGGCATATAAAAATGATACCAATTTCTAGGTATTAATTTTGTATCCTGCTACATTACTGAATTCATTTATCAGTTCTACTAGGTTTTTATGCTTTTTTAAAATTTAAGTATACTTTATTGATTATACTATTACGTTGTCTATCCCAATTTTTCCCCCTTTGTGCCCCTTTGCCCAGTACCTCCCATCCCTCAAGCAACCTCTGCTGCCCCTGCTCACCTACTGCCACCTTAGATCATGTCCTTGAGTCATGCATGTATGTTCCTTGGTTTCTCCATTTACTTTACTATTCTTAGTGTCCCCCTGTCTATTTTGTACCTACCAGTTATGTTTCTTGATCCCTACACCTTTTCCCCCATCTTCCCCTTTCCCCCACAGCTAATAACCCTGCATATCCATGGTTCTGGTCCTGTTGTAGTTGTTTGCTTAGTTTGTTTTTTATTTTGTTTTTAAATTCACTTGTTGATAGTTGTGAGTATATTGTCATTTTACTGTTTAAAGTGCACATTTGCAAGCCTTACCAAAATCTACTATAGAATATCTGATATCAGGCCTGGGAATGAATCTGCATTTTTGACAAGCTTCTCAGGTTATGCCAATATACACTAACATTTTAAGAGTTTTTATCACAGTCTAGAATAAACAACATTTATTATGAGAAATGGTTTCAGGGTAAAACACTTCAGGATAAAAACTGTTAATACACCTACCTGTGTAGCTTTGTCCTTCATGCAAGGAGCAGCTTGTGCATGGCTATCACGTGGCCAGTGCCCTGCGAGGTACGGAGCAGCAAGCGTATCCAGTGAGGAAGTGCGACGAATAATAGAAGAGGGGCTTGAGGAGGGAGGTCGTGTTTTGTCACCTGGATTTAAGACAAATATATTTATTTTTAAAATAGGTATAAGGAAGAAACAAAGTAGAAACTAAGTTTTAAATTAGGTAGAAGTTTTCTAACTTAAGTATAAAAAATAAATAATAAAAAGGAAATACAAGCTATTGATTCAAACTTGGATGAATTTCAAGGTAAGTATACTGAGCAAAAATAGTCAACCTCAAATGTGTAATTTCATTTATATAACATTTTTGAAATGGCAAAATCTTATATATGGAGAAAAGATTATTGGTTGCCAGGGGTTACGAGATAGGGGAAGAAAAATAAAATGCTGGAAGAAACAGGTGTTATAAAAGGAATCCTTGTGATAATGAACTATTCAGTATATTGACTGAAATATCAGAGATACAAACATACAAAGAAGAGTGAATACTAAAGAATTCCACATACAGGCCCCGGCGGGTGGCACAATGGATAAGGCTCCAGTTTGCGAACCCAAGGGTCACTGGTTCAGTTCCCAGCCAGGGCACACAACCAGGTTACAAGCTGGTCTTCAGCCAGGTCCGTAGTTGGAGGCAAGTGAAAGGCAACCATACATTGATGTTTTGTTCCCTCTCTGCCTCTCTCCCCTCCTCTCTCTCTAAAAATAAATAAAAACTTAAAAAGAATTCCACATACACACTAAAAAGTACAAGTAAATCTGAAATCTGAATAGAGCAGTGGATTGTACAATATAAATATCCTGACTGTAATTTAAAAGTTCTACACAATGTCACTGGGGGAAAATGGGTAAAATATCTGTGTATTATTTTTTACAACTGTAATTATCTCTATAAAAATAAGATGGATGTATATCTATTCATTTCAAAAGCGTTTACCTTGGTTTTAAAATTAAATTGGTAGGATATGTAAAATACTCATTTATCCTATCATCTATACTCAAAAGGATATAAGGCAGTTAATGTGAAGTTAAAATTCCATTTTAGCCCTGGCCGGTGTGGCTCAGTGAACTGGATGCCAGTCTGCAGACCGAGAGGTCGCCAGTTCAATTCCCAGTTAGGGCACATGCCTGGGATGTGGGCTGGGTCCCGGGTTGGGGGCATGTGAGAGACAACCATACAATGATGTTCTCCTTTCTTTCTCCCTCCATTCCCCTCACTCTAGAAAGAAATAAAATCTTTTAATTGAAAAAAAAAATCCCATTTTAATCTAGCTCTAAAAGACACATGTTAGTGAGATTTTGTTACAGTAAGTAGACCGTAAGAAACCATATTAACCAGGCTACAGGAACTAAAATTGAATCCACACATGCAAAAATCTTTTCCATTTCAAGCTGAGTTCTGAACTTAGATTTAAGCCTAAAATAAAAACTAAAAATACTAGAGGTAATAGGAAGTGTTGAAGGGTGATGTAGAAGAAACACCCTTATATCTTTTTTTTTTTTTTTTTAATGGGAGAAGAGAGTAAGATTAGCTCATTTATGCTGTAAAATAAACAAAGATTAAGGAGCTTAAAAATAAACAAATATGCACAAGGAGAATTATATTACAGTGCTATCATTCTAGTTCTATGTAACAAATACCTTGCATTTCTTAAGAATATATATGAAAACACTTTAAGATAGCTCTCTTTTACTTGTACTTCATTTTGTCTTAATAAAGATCTTGCACAATTACAAGTATAAAAGTTCCATTGCTGGTTATGTAACCCAAATAACAAAAGATTCAATTCCACTAAATAAAAGTCACAGCAGCTGTGTTGCTGATAACACTAAGGCTGCTTTAACAGATATGCCTCAGACACATAATTTGCTTTCAAAATGACAATTATTTCACTAAAACAATACCTAATTGTTGCAAATGCTAACCATCTTTGCATAGTCTTCTCTCTTATAGTAAACATAAAAGAAATGCAGTACATATCTGTAAGTTCAAGACAACAGATGCACCCACATTATTAACTGTGATAAGTGAAAAGCAATAAATATACACAGTCACAATTTTTCCTCTAATTAATCCCTATTGAGATAGTCACAAGAAGATTGTTCTTAGCTAGGGGAAAAAAAGCACACACTTGTAAACTGCTGAATATTCATTAAAATCAATTGCTAAAAGCTGTCTGGCACTTTTCTTTCCTAACTATGATGTTGTCAAGTCACCTACCAGTACAACTAATGAAAGAGACCTTACTAATGAGTTTGATTCAATTATCAAGATTTTTAATGATCCAAGACAGTTTTCCACCTTTTTCAACTCATGGCACACATAAACGAATTAATAAAATTGTGTGGCACACCAAAAATAGTTTGCCAATCTGACAAAACAACGGGTATAATTTTGATTTACCAAAAAGACAAAATAATAATAATTACCTACCTTTTTGGTCCAAAGAGACTATTTTATTTTTTAAAGATTTTATTTATGTTTAGAGAGAAGGCAAGGGAGGAAAACAGAAAGGGCGACATACCTCAAAAAGAAACATCTGATCGGCTGGCTGCCTCTCTCTCGCACGTTACCCAACTGAGGACCGAACTCGCAACCCAGGCATGTGTGCCCTTATCAGGAACTGAATGGCTGGGTGTCACTTTGCAGAATGACACCCAACCATCTGAGCCACAATGACCAGGACCAAAGTGACTTTTTAAAAAATCAAGTGCCTATACTTGAATATAAAATTTCTGGTACCAAGAACTAACCAATTAGACACAACTTTATTATGTGACGTGACCAATAATATGATGCAACTGTTATGGTTCAAGACAGAGCGTTCACACCAGATGGCTACTGTTGTGTTTGCTGTCTGTCATTTTTTATTCAACAATCTAAGGGAAAAGAGGTCCAGGCCCTTAACTAACTAATCAGGCATCGTATGTTTTAAAAATTCAACTTAGTATACTGGTTGAAAAATTACTGATCTAAGAGTTAACCTTTCAATTATGCCATCTAAGACTTAGATATTCTACAATGAAATGGAGATTAGAAAAGTTACACATGGTCACATGTAAAAATACTAAACATTTTCCCTTTTAGACTCCCTTCCTATAACCCATTCATTTAAACATTTACTACGGGTCTTTGAGCCAGTGATAAGTCCTAAAAATTAAAAAATCAAAGTCAAAATCTGCTCTAAAGAACACACATTATATATCTAGCTTGTCATTATTCCATTTCAATCCAGGTTCCCAAAACTGACAGGATTTGTTGTCTAATTATGAGAATGTTAAAAGGAGGAAAAGGGGCCTCAAGAATCCAAGATGACTCAAAGATTCCCAGCCTACATGAACAAAAGTTGTATTTTTAAGGAAGTCCAGAGGAAGAGACTCTTTGACAGCTGACAAGCCCCTCATGATCTGGCCTCTCCAGCCTCACTTTCTTGCCTTAGTACTTACTACCTCAATCCCTACCATGCTGAATAACCTTCAGTTCCCAACATGCACCAAGCCCTTGCATGCCTCCGGACCTTTGTTTCTACCTACATTACCTGAATGTCCTTTCTTTGCTTTGGCTAATTGATGTTTAAAAAATACATCAACCATCTATCAAAAGCCCTCCTGTTTGCTGCCACAGCATAGTTCACTTAAATGGTCCCTTGACAAGTCCAGTTCCACTAGATGATGAGATACTGGAGAGAAGGTATTTTACTTTCCCCCATTCCAATTATTATGACAATACCTGGTAAATAGGCAGAGAAAAGGGTTTATGACAGACTGCATTTACAACAATGGTGGTATACCATATAGTCTAGATGTGCAGAAGACTACATCATCTAAGTTTGTGTAACTGCAATGTATGATGTTTACACAACAAAACTGCCTAATAAATTTCTCAGAACATTGCCCATCATTAAGTGGCACATGAGTTTATATATTTATATAAGCTTCTATCATAAACTATTAGATAATACAACAACATTTCTATTACTGCAGAAAGTTCTCTTGAACAGCACTGCTCTAGCACAACCACTAACAGCATAGTAAAGAGGTATAACTAATAAGTAATAGTGGAAACAAAGTGGGAAAAAAAACTCCAAACAAAAAGAGGAGAAAAGAAACAGGATCTTGAAATTCAAATATGAATTAATGATCAAGTTCCGAAAATATACTTGACAATAGAAAAAGTGTACATCTTTAAGAAATTTTATTTCTAAGAATTTATTCCACAGTTAAACTCACATATAAGTGCACATAGAATAAACAAGAATTTTCAACACAGCACCACTTAACAGCAAAAGCCCAGAAATGATCTAAAGGTTCAAAAGAAACTTGATGAAATAACATGATCCATAATAAATCTACATGCACAGTCACATATGCATATATTTGTATATGCATAAAATAACTCTGGAATAATACAAAAGATACAGCTAACTAGATTTCTCTGAGAAGAACGAACTTAAAGACAAATAGTGGGAACACTGCTTATCGTATTTTTTTCTTTTACCATTTATTATTTTTATCATGTGTCTATATTACCTGCATAGAAAGAATAAGAAGGAAAAGAAGGGACATGCCCTGGCTGGTGTAGCTCAGTGTATTGACAGCTGGCCTGCGAATCAAAAAGTTGTGGGTTTGATTCCTAGTCAGGGCACATGCCTGGGTCGTGGGCAGGTACCCAGTTGAGAGCATGCAAGAGGCAACCAATTGCACCCACTGATGTTTCTCTCCTTCTTTCTTCTTCCCTTCCCCTCTCTCTAAAAATAACTAAATAAAATCTTAAAAAAAAAAAAAAAAATAGAAGGGCCATATGAAGAGGAAGGAGAGAAGAGAGAGGAAGGAGGGAAAGACAATAGATACTACTGGTAGGCAACCTAAAATCCGTAATTATAGAATCAAATCCTTGATGGCAAAAATGTCAAAGGTAAGTTTAAAGTTTATATCCAAAAGAATTATACACTAGTTCATAAAGAAGAATGAATTGATTAAAAATGTCATGTAGATTTTGGGGGGATAAACTATAGGTAATTTTACCTTTACTGCATGTTAGCCTTTATCAGAAAGAGTATCAAAGACTTCCTATTAAAATAACACTGAAGGAATAAAAAGATACAACCCACAAGGACAGGACAAGAGACAAATGCAGAAAAGAGGTTTCAACCAAGTTTTGGAAATAGATGTTTAAGTGATCATTTAGCTGCAGTCTGGTAATAAAGTTCAACTTAAGATTTCCTGATCTGCCCAACATAAGTTCTAAATTTCTATGAAAGGAAAAGTATCTTGCCATTCACAAGAAAACAATGAATTTGCTGCATTCTCAACTTATATAATTACACAAACTTTCTCAACAATTATCAAGAACAAGAAAAAACATGTTGAAATGTGAATGCGCTCGTTTCAAGTAAAAACCAGAAATGACTTCATGCAGCAAAACCAAAACAAAAACCAAGTACATGCTTCTCCGTAGATAAGTTTCATTTTTAAAATATCACTTAAAATTATATATATATATCACTTTTTATGTCTAGGTCTATAAACAAGATCAAGAAATCAATATATGTATATAATTCTGTTAGACCTATATATTCGAGATGGATCACACTATTCAGAAAGGAGTTTTTCAAACTCTTACACAAAATTGTGTCTCAAGGCTAAATTTTTTTTCATACTATATTGAGTTTATGGTTTTAGTAGCTTGACTATACAATCTTGTCAATAAATTTCCATATTGAAAAAAAAAAAAAAACAATATATTTTGAGTTAAAAAATCGACTTAAGCCAATTATGATTTAGTTTTTCTGAAGGTAGGCTCACTAAATTTAAATTTTTTTAATCAAAATGTATTGTTGCCATATGGATTTTAAAACTCTATGAAAGGGAAAAGAATTAATTTCCAGAAAGGTAAGCTCAGATTAACTATTTTTCCCCAAAAGAATTAAAGGAGAAAATACACAAAATGAATAGGCTTAGAATAAGTTGGCCAAAATAAAGTGATTAACAGAGAAATTAGTCTGTACTCAGAAGAGCATTAATTATGGCGGTATTATATCACAAGCCATCAATCACAAATTCAGGTGTTCCCTGAGAAATAAAAATTGTTCCAAGGGTCTCTCCAAAGCAAAAAAAGATTGGGGAAAACTGCTCTCAAGTGATTAACTTGAGGTTCCGGACTTAAGGACAGCACACATGTCCTAAGGCACAATATATGTGAGCTCCTCCAGGGAAAAGTGGCCCAAAAGGGAATAACACTTGAGAGAGTCCTTCCATCAATATTCTATGTAAGATCCTCCCAGTCTACCAGCCTAACCCACACAGACAGAACACCTAGAGAGCATTTTCTGTCTTATTTAAATATTAATACAAAACTAAACAAAGTTTCCAACATAGACAATCCTCAAGACAAAAAGAGCCCTGAAAACAAGGCAGAGGGCTCAAAGAAAAATAATATGACACTAAGACAAGGCAAGGAATAATGTAGAAGAAAATGACAAGAAAAGGAACAGTGAGAGAGTAAGGCAAGTTCTCTCAAAAAATTTAAATATGGATGACCCAAAAGTTAAAAATAAATTGAAAGGACACAAAGTATATCTGCTAGAAAAAAGAACAAAAAGATACAAAAATAGAAACTAATACAGAAATAAGAATAGGTTCAATCCAAGAGGTCCCACATAGCAGGAGTTCCAAAAAGATGTTTTAAATAAAGATAACAGAAAGGAGAAATGCCAGAAAATTTTCCAGAAACAGAAAGTCTGTAGATTGAAAAAAAAAACCAGAATAACTAGCACAGTGAATAGGGGAGGGAGGAAAAAACAAAGAACAAATAAAAGAAAAAACTAGCCCTACACCAAGGCTATCATTATTTCTGAATGGCAGTAACCCTTCCATAAAGAAAACAACATACACACACACACACACCTCCATTACATATAAAGAACTAAAAACTAGATCAAACTGATATCAGACTTTTCAACAGCAATTCCAAAAGCTAAAAGATGAAGCCCTTTCAATCTCCAATAAAAATATTATTTCTAACCTAGAATTCTCTGTATATCTAGTCCAACCATCAAGTACAAAGACAGTTCTGCAAGCATTAAAGGTCTTTAAATAAATACATACACTCATTTATCTCCCTTGTACTCTTATTTTATGTATATTATATATATAAAATACATATGCACTATATATGAGATCTGTCCCAAAAGTATCAATATAAATAAAAGTTTGCCCAGCCAACACTTTCGGGACAAACTTTGTGTGTGTTTCTGTGTGTGTATGAATATATATATCTCCCCCATGTACTATCTCTCAAAAAATTATTGGAGATTATATTCCAGCAAAACAAGATTCAAAAATGAGGGTATCCAAAACAGGAGAGAAGTGAAGGAACAATTTTCAAAACAATAGCTATGCCCCAGACCTAGAGACCAATGAGCCAGTTTGGAATAGGAGAATTGAAGACTCCAGAAGGGTTATCTCCAAGAAAACTAAATAAAACTAAAACAAAACAAAAAACAAAGGGGGAGGCAGAGGCAAGAAAGGGGAGCAGCTTAGACAAGAACCTAGTATAAAGGAACCATGGACATGGACAACAGGTGGGAATGACTTTGGGGGGAATGGGTGGGTGGGGAGGAAGACAGAGGGGAGCAAAAAGGGGATGGATGTAATATAACAACAATAAAATTAAAAAAAAAAAAAACCTAATGTTTTTTAAAAATATTTCAGAGAGCCCTGGCTGGTGTAGCTCAGTGGATTGAGCACCTGACTTCAAACCAAAGGGTCGTAGGTTCAATTCACAGTCACAGCACATGCCTAGGTTGCAGGCCAAGTCTCCAGCCAGGTCCACAGCTGGAGGCAGGTGAAAGGCAACCAAACATTGATGTTTCATGCCCTCACTTCCTCCCTCTCCTCCTCTCTTTCTAAAAATAATGAATAAAATCTTTAAAAAATTAAAAGATAGTTTCTGTTACCAGAAGTTTGGGATATATTTGTGCTAGGTACACAGAAAATGAAGCTAACAAAAAACAAGGCAATTTTAACTTTAAGAAGTACAAAAAGTTACAAAGAAAAGGAAACATAATTGTAGTGTACCACAGGTTCTGCTGTAAACAGCATTTGCATAGTCATAATAATTTAAACATTAATGATTTAAGCAAAAGAGTGCTCTAACTACAATGGGATAATTGTGGAGGATTGCAATAGGGAACTAAGTCTACATTTTCCACAGTAGGAAGTCACTATATAATACATAAAATTGGGAAAAATATATCCTGAAGGAGCAGTGTCAGCATGTTATTTAAAAATATGTAGGTACGGGGAAAGGGGTTGGGGGGAGGGGGGAGGCAGAGGCAAAGAAGGGGAGCAGCTTAGACAAGAACCTAGTATAAAGGAACCATGGACATGGACAACAGGTGGGATTGACTTTGGGGGGAATGGGTGGGTGGGGAGGGGGACAGAGGGGAGCAAAAAGGGGATGGATGTAATACAACAATAATAAAGTTAAAAAAAAAATATGTAGGTAAACACCAGATGAAACCACTAAGAGATTAAACTGGCTATCTCTAAAGGGGAGCAATTAGGAATGGAGAGATACAGCAGGTGTGACAAAGAAGATATTCATCCAAGGACTGTGGTGATTTAATTGGGCTCAAATTAAAAAATAATGATGAAATAAAATTAAGAGTCTAGACAGGCACTTCTACACAGGGGTCTCTCAGGTAAAAAGCACTTCAAAGAGAAGCTTGCACTGAACTGCCTGCCTGTACTGTGTGCCATCTGAGCCAGCTCTTTTTAAAGAAGTTCCTGGAATTCCCTTGGCTGGTAGCACAGTGGATAACGCACCAGCCTGCGAACCCAAAAGTCGCAGGTTCGATTCCCCAGCCAGGGCACATAACCAGGTTGCAAACCAGGTCTCCAGTCAGGTCTGTGGCTGGAGGCAGGTGAAAAGCAACCATACATTGATGTCTCTCTCCCTCTCTGCCTCTCTCCCTTCCCCTCTTTCTAAAAAATAATGAAATAAAATCTTAAAAAAAAAAAAAAAGAAGAAGTTGTTCCTGGAATTCTATTTCAACCAAGAAGTCTAAGGCTTTCCCCAACTAACTTGAGTGCACAGCTATATATCCCCATCAGCTTCTTCGCCGACCAATCAGAGTGACTACATTCTGACTAATTAGTATAGTACCTTCTGGACCAACCAGAATTTGGAACCCTCATTTGCATGAGAACAGGCCAATCAGGCACTAAGGGTAGGGAATGCTATCTGCTCTGAATGCCTGCTAGCTCCCAGAGCACACACTCCTTTTCCGAGAAGACTGAAGGTTATGTTTCCCTGGCTGAGCTGAAACACCTGAAGATGTCTCACAGCAGGGTGGAGCAGACCAGCAGTGAGCAGAGCTGGCAGACCTGAAAGGGGTCTAGCCCCAGGGGCTGCCTCACAGCAGTGCAATAACAGAACTGAACTATTTTGCACTGAATAAGGTTTCCTTCTTCATCACACCCCAATTGGGGATTCCTGTTGGTGCTAACTGGTGTCACTGGTTGCCACAGGAGAACATTTTAAGTTTAGTGCTATCTGACATCTAAAATTGTGTACTTGGGGCCCTGGCTGGTGGCACAGTGGATAAGGTGCCAGCCTGCGAATCCAAAGGTCACTGGTTCAATTCCCAGCCTGGGCACATAACCAGGTCTCCAGCCAGATCTCCAGCCAGGTCTGTGGCTGGAGGCAGGTGAAGAGCGACCATACACTAAATCAGTTTCCCTCCCTCTCTGCCTCCCTCCCTTCCCCTCTAAATACAATAAAATTTTAAGAAATAATAAAATGAAATTATGTACATGTACTTTGATTAAAAAAATAAAGTTTAAATTTAAAAATAAACATACTACTTTTTCTTCAAGTAGTTTGGAAATGGAAGTAGCTGACTTTCCTCAACTTCCTTCCCTTCTACTGTTGAATTGTCTAGCATCTTAACCCACCCTTACCTCCTTTTCATCCTCAGAAAAAAGAAGTGAACTTAGCAGTTTGAGATTTCCAGACTCTACCATGTGCTGGATCCCACTGCCCCTCTTATTTCCCATGAACTTGCTCCATCTACTACATCTAACCTCTCTTGAACTTGCCATCTTTCATTCTGTGGATCCCCAAACTTTTAACACATGCTTAAATTTTCCCCATCCTATAATAAATAAATCTCAACAATTCATCCTGTTGTTAGTTTTCTTCCTTTCAGTTACATTAAGGGTAATTTATACTCCATAAGAGTAATTTGTAATCATTACCTCTACTTCCTCACTCATCACGGCAATTTAATCTGGGCGGCCAACAAGCTGCTCAAACTATTGTCTTAGAAATCATAAAATGATGGAAATGCCAAATTCAAAAAAGGCTATTCTCTAGGCTCAGCCTACTTGGTCTCTTCACAGATTCTGAAAATCTTTACCCTCTCCTCCTTGAAATCCAATCACTTTTGGCTTTCTCAAAGCTATTCAACCATGTAGGCTCCGACCACATTCTCAAAGCTCCTTCATTTGCTTTTCTTTCTACCCTTAAAATGCTTATTTTTCTCCCAGAGTTCTATCATCAGTCCCCATCCTCGTGATTAGTCAATTTCAAATATTTCCCACATACAAATGCCTAGCATATAATACGTGTTAAATAAATGTTTACTGAAATAAATGTCCCAATTTTTGTATCCAGTTCAAACCACACCCCTGAGTTCTAAGGCTGCATTTGCCATAATCTAGAAAACTACTTGGATTTCCTGAGAGCACAACTTAAATTTGTCTAGAACAAAGCTCATCTTCGCTTCCTAAACTTGCCCCCCATGCTGCTTATATACCACCATCCAAATGATTATCTTCAACCCCCCCCCCTTTCTCAACCTCAATACCCAGCAGGTTATCACACTAAAGTCTCCGCAATTCCTTTATCGCAATTCCTTTATCCTTGCCATTCCTAAATTCAGGTGTTCAAACCTATTTTACTCTCCTCCAGTTTCTCCTATTTTAAATTCATACTCTACTCATCCTTAATATTTATAAATTCTACTCATTCTTAAGAATTTAAATACTAATAACAAATTAACTTTTAATACCTAAACAATTAGATAAGGATAATAAAGATGATATAAAAATAGCTAACACTCTAGGATTCCTATACCCACAGAGAGATTATAAGGATTACACTTCTAGCAATCCTCTCTTGTAGTAGTATCTCCTTTCTACAGGTACAGTGACTTTGCCTAAAGTTAAACAGCTACTAAGTAAGCAGTAATGCCAAGGTCTGAACCCTGGTAGTCTGGCTCCAAAGCTATTAACAATAAACTATATTCTATTGAAAGCCATTCTGAAAACTTACCTTTCTACTATCTTTTCCTATTGCTCCCTTTCTCCTCCCCAACATCCTATACTCTACATTTTAAGACATTTAAGACTGTTTATGATATGTATCTTTTCACACCTCTATGTGATCCAACTGTAAAGCTCTGTTCCTTTCTTTGCAACCCAAATCAAATGCCCTCCCTTTCCTTCCCCTCCTGCCACCCCTTCTCTCCCCAACTCCTTCCTTCCTTTCTATCTTTTTATCCTTACCCAAGGACAGGCTTAATGATTTTAGAGAGAGGGGAAGGGACAGAGAGAAAAGAGGGGAAAATGTTGATCGATTGCACCGCAACCAGGGACCAAACCCACAACCCATGCACGTGCCCTGACCAGGGATAGAGCCCATGACCTTTGAATTTACAGGATGACGCTTCAACCAACTGAGCCATCATAGCCAGGGCAAAAGCCATCTCTTCCAATAGAACTCCTATACCCATTCCCTAAGGAATTCATTTTTCTACAAGTTCAGAGCACTCATCGTATTACAATATAAGTATATTATGTACCAGTCTCACATGGCTGCTTCGTGAGTCTCTAGAGTTTCCTGTTTCTTTTATATCTTTGTATTGCACAGTTACTAACAGACTAACAGAAGCTTACATAATTGAACTTAAATAAAATTCTGCTAGCCAAGATGTTGAAGTAACAGTAAGATTCTACTTTACCTTATCTTCAACTATAAAATACAGATAATTACAAACCAGATTGCCTTGAAGGTGTGAAATGAGCAGCAGTTGTTTAAATGTCAGAAATACTTAATTCTTAAAACTGCGTATGTCACAAAGTGCCACAAATATTAAGTTCTAGTACTCTACTTCCTCCTGATTATTAGTTCAGAGACCTCCAACTCTTATTGCTGCTCTTGCCACTTCCCTCACCCCAATAAGCAATCAAATTCATACACAATATACAGCTTCCAAAATAAGGGGAAAATTAGCAAAAATACAACTTTCTATCCGCACATCCAACACACTGATACACATACTGTATTAATGCCATTTAGACAAATTAGAAATTTTCTAAATTGCATTTGGTGTTTCTAGTTAAGTTTTTTAAAAATTTAGAGGACAGCAAAATCACAGTGGGGTAGAAATGGGGATTTGAAGTCTGTATTATAAGGCCTGGGACCTGCATTTTTCCCCAAGGACCCTAAGTGATTCTGATAAAGATGAACCAGACCACACTGAGAACAAAGGCAATGTGCTCTCCAACTAGAAATTTCATACAACCATGAAAATGTAGGCCTACACTGGCAATTTATGTAATATCCACTAAAACTAGAAGCAAACTAAAATGATACACAGAAGGTAAATTTTAAGATCAAGTATAGTACTGAGTATTTTTAATTTTTTTTTTCATGTAATCCTTACCACCTTATGAAGTAAATACAGATTGAGAAAGTTAAGAGTCGGAAAGTCATTCACTTCCCAGTATCACATGGCTTCTAAGTGGCACAACACAGGCATTAAACCAATATGAAACCCATACTATCTAAAAAACCAAAAACTAATAAATAAATAAATAAATAAATAAATAAATAAATAAAAACAGACTGTCTACCCAAAGCTTATGATCCTAACCTCTGTGTTATGCCACCTCTCCATTTATAATCTATTTGACATTTTATTAAGACAGAAATCAGGTAAAAAGAGGAAAAGCACAAAAACAAACCTCACCTTCACCATTTTATCTACAGTTAACACTGTTGCCTAGTTACCTTCTCTAAGCATATCTCAGTTCCTAATGACAAACTACATTGCCATGGAAATGGCAGGCACTTAGAGGTGGGAAGTTTAAAATATGTCAGTTAGATCATTGGCAAACATCTTCTCCCATTCAGTAGGCTGTCTTTTCATTTTGTTGATGGTTTCCTTTGTTGTTCAAAATTTTCTATTTTGATGTAGATATTCACCAATGATACCTTTAATAAGGGATTAATATCCAAAATTTATAAAGAATTCAGACAAATTAAAACCAGAAAAACAAACAGCACAATTAAAACGTAGGCAGAAGCCCTGAATAGACATTTCTATAAGGAAGAAACACAAATGGCCAACAGACACATGAAAAGATGCTCAGCTTCACTAATCATCAGACAAATGCAAATCAAAACCACAATGAAATACCACTTCACACCTGTCAGAATAGTGATCAATAAAACAAACAACAAATGCTGGTGAGCATGCAGAGAAAAAGGAACCCTAGTACACCACTGGTGGGAATGCAAATTGGTGCAACCACTATGGAAGAGTATGAATTTCCCCAAAAAATCAAAACCTTATGACCCAGAGATTCCACTTTAAGGAATATATCCAAAGAAACCCAAAACATGAATTTGAAATAATATATGAACCCCTATGTTTACTGCAGCCATTACTTACAATAGCCAAGCTATAGAAATAATTCAAGTGACCATTAATAGATGAATGGATAAAAAGGCCGTGGTACATGTACACAATGAATGGAAAGAGTCGGAAAGTGTCATTTTTTAAATGACACTTAGTCATTTAAAAAAATGAACTCTGAGCCCTGGCTGGTGGCACAGTGGATAAAGTGCTGGCCTGGGAACCCAAAGGTCACTGGTTCAACTCCCCAGCCAAGACATATGCATATAACCAGGTTGCAAGCTAGGTCTCCAGCCAGACCCATAGCAGGAGGCAGGTGAAAGGCAACCACACATTGATGTTTCTCTCCCTCTCTGCCTCTCTCCCTACCATTCTCTGGAAATAATAAATAAAACACTAAAAAAAAAAAAAAAAGAGAGAGAGAGAGAGAGAGAGGTTTGACCTTTTGTGACAGCATGGGTGGACCTAGAGAGTAAATAAGTAAAATAAGTCGATAAATAATAAATTGAAATCAATATTAAAATTTTTTAAATAAAGTTAGAGAAAGACAAAATACCCTATAGTTTGTCTTATAAGCCTAATCTAAGAAAGAAAACAAAAACATAGAAATAGACTGGTAAATACAGAAAACTGACAATTGTCAGAAGAGAAGAGGGCTGGGGAGCTGGGTGAAAAAGGCGAAGCCATACAAATTGGTAGTTACAATATAATCGGAGACACAGATTACAGGGTAGGGAATATAGTCAATAATATTATGATAATTACGTATGGGACCAGGTGGGTACTCAAAGCAGTGAGACACGATTTTCAAACCACTTTGCTGTACATCTGAAAAATAAAGAATAGTAAGTGTAATTGAAAAATAAAATAGCTGTCAGGGATGGGTGCTTGGATTACCTTATAACAGAATTTTTCAACCCTTTTCAGCTCATGGCACACATAAACTAATTATTAAAATTCTGTAGCTCACACACACACACTTTTTGCCAATCTGTCAAAAAGTAGGTATAATTTTGATTCATTCACACAGATGGCAATTGTGTTGGCTGTCATAATTTTTTTATTTGATAATCTAAGGGGAAAGAGGTCAGGGCCCCTAATTAGTCAGGTATTGCATGTTTTAAAAATTCTTGCAGCACACTGGTTGAAAATTGTTGCCTTTTACTCAAGAAAAGCAGCCAATGATTAGCTCTAACCCTGGAGGAATAAAGCAACTGGGTAGGAATCCAGCAGAATAGGAACAACCCTGTAAGGTTTCTGAGGTCTTTGATTTAGGGACTTTCAGACACTGGATCCCTAATGAAGGCTATGGCATTCCGTTCATCTGACAGGCACCCAGAAAGTGGTAGCCTAATCTAGACTGACCCTGGAATTTGAGTCACATAGGTTTATAACACTATATTAGGTGAAAAAAAACAAAAACTATACAAGGTGGGCACTTCCCCTCTACCAGTAAAAATTTCTACATTTCACTGAGGCTATAAAATGGCAGTAATCTCCCTTTAATCTAAAAGACTCCTTTTGCCCTGGCCAGGTAGCTCAGTTGGTGTTGTCTTGATGTACCAGGGTTATGATTTTGATCTCCAGCTGGGGCACATCCAAGAGACAACCCATGAATGCATAGAGTAGAACAATAAGTTGGTATTTCTCTCTCTTAAAAAAAAAAAAGTCAATAAATAAAAATTTAAAAGACTCTCCTTTTTTCTCTTTCTAATTTTAGTCTGAGAAATAAGCAAATGGCCTGGTTTGCATTATGAAAACTTAAAATCTGAAAATTGTTTGTTCCACTCTGTCGGGAAGTTCACTAAAGTGAAACACAAAAATACATTCCTGGAAAGGAAGCTATCAAGACATCCATTTCAGTATGATTTAGTAACATGTAATATCCCTTTTCACACTTAGTTGATGAGTGCTGCATTAGAGGAAAAAGTTTCTGTTTCTGGATTTGCTTTTTTTCCATTTTGTGTTGTGTTCGTTTTGAAGGGGGCCAAGGAGAAAGGTTAATTTACAGCATGCATACTCTAGGGAATGACAGATCTGAGGGAAGGGAGCTTTGGGGAACATGAAGATTAGGTACATCAGGAGCCTGAGATCCCCGGAAATGGAGCCATTCTAGAGATCAGAAGAGCACCTTTCTCCACACATTCCCAACACTTAATTTAGCCCAGCTCTTCTGGACTGCTGTTCTGCTTCAAGGGCCAAACAGTTAAGAAGGTAGCCAGAGCCCATTATCAGAATTGGGTCACCACCTCCTACCTCCATCTCTACTGCCCACTTAAGCAGCTCTCCTTCCCTTCTACCAGCTGCAGAAGGTTGGAAGTAAACTGAAGCAATTATGTTCACCAGATAGCTCTGACTTACTTCAAATGCTAAGCACATGCAATTTTCTGCTACATATTTCCCAGCTTCTATATTATACATCATAAAGCTACCTTTTTTTTCAAAGCTACCTTCTTGATATGTTGTAAAAGAATTCAAATATCAACTCTAACACTTGTTACTTAACCTCTCTAAAACCTACTCTGAAAATTAAAGTAAGAACTTGAAGGTAAGTTAACCACCACACAGCACTTGCTCAGTAAAGCATAGTTATTATTTGAAGGGGAGGAGGTCCTAGTACTTTCACCAAATCAGTGTTTAAAAAAAACATTCTGCATTTTCAAAAGGCTTAAGACAGTACTCTTGCTCTAATTAGAAAACACCACTGATCATTTTTCAGGGCAATTTTATCCTCCCCAGAAGTATGCATTGTCTAAAATCTCTGATTCAATAAGTAGTTAAGATTCAGCCTACTCCCTGTATTTCAGAATGAGCCTTTGAAATCACTTCAACTGTTTTATTTGGTCAGGAAGTACTGTACTAACCTTCCCGAAATTCCCAGCCATTCTGCCTAAAAGATTTTAACAAAAATTCCCTAGATAAGGAAAGACAAAGGTATCTGTTGGCAGTATTAACACATACGCTAAAAACCACCCATACACTTCTTCACCAGATTCTAACAGGAAGGTAATCGTATGATAAATTTTATCTTTTTCTATTTCCACGATTTGATTTTCTCTATTGAGTAACCCTTTTATGAATGACCCCGGTGGAACCCAACAACTCCATGCAAGACCTTTAGCAGGAAAAACTCAGGTATAGAAAAAAAAAAAAAAAAAACTTTTAAAGTAATAACAGGCAAACCTTGGATTTTTTTGAAAACAAAGAGTGGTTTTACATCCTAAACACAAAATGAGTTTATTAAAAATACACCGAGATCCTCAGACAAAGCCCATAGACCTTCCAAGAAAACCTTGTTTAATTGACTTGAATTCTTGCTACCCACTTATGGAGTCTCAGGAAATGCTAACAGGCTCCCAGCCTCACGTCTCCTCGGGGACCCAAATCTGCCAGGCTGACGTATTCAGTCCCCAAATCTGAAACTGCCTTGTGAAAAACACTGAAGACACGTACAGTATGAACATCAACCCCGTTAAAACGAGGTGACAAACCAAGCCTAACCTCACCAGCAAAGGAGGGTAAGCAGCGACCAGCGAGCAGCCAGAACCCCGGGTTTATCAACCCAAACCAGACCCAGACCAGGCAGCGCCGCGCCGCCGCCGCGGGGGCCGAGCGTGGACCAGCCGCGGGATGAATGGGGCGCGCGGGGCAGGGCGGGGGCGCGGGGCAGGCCCGGGGGAGGCGGGGCCGCACGCTGGAGCCCCGCCCCGGCCACCCGGGCTCCCAGGCTGCGCCTCTGTCCCCGCGCGCCGGCTCCGGGCGCCCCGGATCCCTTCCCCGCGCCGCACGCCCCCAGAACGTACCTGCTTTGCAAACGGGGGCGCTCGGGCTCCTCCTCTCCGGGGAGCACCGGCTCTGGTCCGGGGACCTCCGCCGGTGCCGCACACGGGCTGGGGGTGGGGCCGCGCTCACCTCGCCAGTCCACAGGTGGGTGGGCGACGAGGAAGGCGATGACACGGTGGCCAACAGTGGCGGCGGGGGCTGCGGCCGTGGGGGGCTCCCGCGAGCCCCGGGCGCGGCGCCGCGCGTGGGGCTGGTGCCCCGCGTGGAGGTCGCTGACGCGCCTGTCTGCGTGGCCACCGTGGGGCTGGTGCGCGCGGCCGCACTCCCGCCGCCGCGAGTGGGGCTGGTGCTGCGCGAGGCTGTGCGCGGGCCCCCGCCGCCTGAGGGGCCTGAGGCGCCACCACAGCAGCCGCCGTTGTTGCCGCCGCCGCTGTTGCTCCGCGTGGGGCTGCCATGTTGCTGCTGCTGCTTCAGCTGGAACGGAACCGTTGCCCTCATGGGCTGCAGGCGGCTCCCCGCTCCCCCGGCCGTGGCGACCGCACCGCCCCCGAGGGAGCCGGCCGGCGTGGGGGACCCATTGCGCCTCACTCGCTGGGACATGGTCCACCCTCCCCGGTGAATGGGCGTCTGAGACGGAGGGGGCGGTTGTTGTTGGGTTGAAGGGGAAAGATTCTCGAGGCCGAAGGGAAGGCCCCCGCGACGGGGTGACGAAGCCGGAATCCGGGGTGCGGGAGTCGCCTGAAGCGCGGCAGGCAGCAATGAGATGGTGCAGCCACCACCGCCGCCGCTCTCTTCATCAACAATAGTGTCTCCTCCGCTGCCCCCGCCCCCCGCAGACGCCCATTGGTGTAGCGTCGGCCACGCTCGAGCCGCTGCGCCGCGCCCATTGGCTGCAGGCAGCTCGGCCCCGGATCCCCGGGGCCTTAGAGAGCTTGGGTTTGCGCGGACACCTTCTGCTCTTTAAAAAGAAACCCGCCCCCGGGGGCGGGGAGCGGAGGAAACAGGCCTTGCGTATGTGTAGGGGGGTGCGGGAGAAGCGGAGCGAACAGGCCTTGGGTATGTGTAGTGTGTGTGTGTGTGTGTGTGTGTGTGTGTGTGTGTGTACACGTGAGTACGTGTACCCGCGCCCGGCCACGCGCAGCTTTCCCGTGCACTGATTCTGGAATATTGCCACCAAAGAGAATGTCCCGAACCAAAGCTGTCCCCAGAGGGGTCTGAAGGCTTTTTTTTTTTTTTTTCGGAACTCGTTCCCTTTCCTCCCAGTATTCATTGAGGCAGTGTACATGGCTTTTTTCCTTGATCCTTCCGTTCTGTCCCAATGCCATCAACGTTTAGGCAGAGCTCAAAGGAGAAGAAATTTCATTTATCTTACTGGAATTTTACACCTCTTTTTTGAAAGCTCTACAAAGAGCCAAATTTGAGATTAACATTGCTTGTTAGAATGCATTTTTCTGTTGTAAGTCATCAAGTGCTATTACTACCCTCCTGAATCTCAAGTGATCAAGAATTCATTGTAATCAGCTACTTCACAGTTCCCTGATCTCTTGGAAAGATGTCTGCTACCTTACAAGTTTGTGAAGAGCCTTAGTTTACAAAGGGCCTTATTTGAGCTACAGAATCATTTATTTGAGGCAGAACTGGACCAGCCATTCATATATTTATCTAGTGGAGGAAACAGGTGTCTGTGTTATGGGCAAGAACTCAGGAAGACAGGCAGTAACATTAGTTCTAAAATTACCTTAAGGGCTTCTCATCAAAACAAAAAGAAAAATGGCAGACCCTTACCCCACATCCTCACCTCTCTGGTTATAAATTCCTTGTCCATGACCTCTTTTCCCTTTACTATCTTTATTAATGTATGTTCTAGACAGGTTTCATCTTGTAAGACTGTGGGAGTGAAGGCACAGGATGATTTGCTGTGGACCTGAAATTCTGCTGGGTCCCTGTGCATTGTAGTGGACAGCCTTTGAAGACTAGAGAGGAGATTCAGATCCTAGATCCACCACTTACTCTGTGACCTTTACATGTCACTAGCCAATTTCCTTATCTATTAAAAAAAAAAAAAAAAAAAAACAAGTTGAACAATGCCATCTCTTTCATCCAATTGTGTTAATTAACCAAGGGTTAAATGAGAATGTGATATGTGGTAGGTACTCAACAGTGACAGTCCCCCTGTGATTCAAGAGGTCCGTTACCTATTCCTCCTGTCTCACACCACACAGAGAGGCCCTGAGCCCAGGAAAATGCTTTGTTGGCTTATGCTCTGGATAGACCTGACATTACTACCCATTTCCACAACCCGGAATGAAGACAAAAGTAGCTTCACACACAGGAAACTGCTAGCAAAATCCTGCAGAGGGCTAAGGTTGGACTTAAAACAAGAGAGAAGATAAAACTTTACAGAAGAATTTCATGGAACTTGTATCTGGCACTTTGTCCTGCACAAAGTAGAAGCTCAATATGTATTTACTGAATTAAACTACAGGAGTTCAGCAACACTACTGTCTTAGGTTTCCTGATCAGTCACTTCTTTTTTTTATTTTTATTTTTATTGTTGTTGTATTACATACATCCCCTTTTTGCTCCCCTCTGTCCCCCTCTCCACCCACCCATTCCCCCCAAAGTCAATCCCACCTGTTGTCCATGTCCATGGTTCCTTTATACTAGGTTCTTGTCTAAGCTGCTCCCCTTCCTTGCTTCTGCCTACCCCCTCCCCCCAACCCCTTTCCCCCTAACCACTGAAGGCCTATTCACTGTATTCATATGTTCGGTTCTGTTTTGCTTGTTGTTAGTTTTTTTTTGTTGTTGTTGTTGTTTTTTAAGATTTTATTTCATTATTTTTAGAAAGAGGGGAAGGGAGAGAAGCAGAGAGGGAGAGAGACATCAATGTATGGTTGCGTTTCACCTGCCTCCAGCCACAGACCTGACTGGAGACCTGGTTTGCAACCTGGTTATGTGCCCTGGCTGGGGAATCGAACCTGCGACCTTTGGGTTCACAGGCCGGCGCCTTAACCACTGT
>PVIW01000792.1:0-300231 GCA_004026585.1 Noctilio leporinus
CACACACACACACCCCAATCTTTCACAGATATACCATAAGCAGCCTCTGGGTGACCGGGGATCGTGTGTGAAGGGCAGCCAGCCTGAGAAGGCTGTGGAACCCCCTGGGCCAGCAGGCACCTCTCTTGTAACAATTTTGAATATTTCCTGGGGACTTCAGAGGCCCAGGCCTGGGTTAAGAATTTAGCTGCATAAGCTCATTTACTCATCACAACACTTGAGGTGGATACTGTTGTCCCATTTTACAAACGAGAAAACCTGTGGCGGGGCTGGGATTTGAGCTCAGGCCTATCTGTCCCTGAACCCAGCCCATCACCACACAGTGATGTCCTCACCTTTGGGGCCTTGCTCAAAGCATCCTATCTGGGTGGGAAGGAAATTTACTCACGAAGGCACTGGGAGGGCAGTCCCACACTGACGTCTGGTAAAGCAATGGTCATAGTTTTATTTATGGATTATGAGCTCTAGGCCAGGCACTGTGCTTTGCTGACATGATCTTGAGGATCTACCCCAACAATCTCCTGAGATATCAATTGTTCACACCATTTTACTGAAGAGGAGGAGGGAGGGGGCTCAGAGTGGGGACATCACTTGCCCTGGATGCAGAGCAGGGCGGCAGCAGCGTCTGTGTCTCCGTGAAAAGCAATGTGGGAGGCGGCAGCGGCATCACTAAGGAGAGCAGAGGCCCCGGGTCAGGCCCTGCTGCGGCCTGGCTTTGCTGTGTACCTGCTGTGAGCCAGGCCCTCAGTGTGCTCACCTGGGCAATCGTGCTGCCTTCCATGGTGTGTGTACACTCAGGCACAACCGGTCAGCCTGGTCTGGGGGTCTCGGGGAGGCACATAATGCCAAGATCCATGTATCTTTCCATGCTCAGGTGATCCAGAAATACATGCCTGGGGGCCTCTGTGGCTATGACCGTGACGGCTGCCCCGTGTGGTACGACATCATCGGGCCTCTGGACCCCAAGGGCCTGCTCTTCTCCGTCACCAAGCAGGACCTGCTCAAGACCAAGATGAGGGACTGCGAGCGCATCCTGCATGAGTGTGACCTGCAGACAGAGCGGGTGAGGCCCAGGCTGAGTGGGGGTGGGCAGCTGGGGCAGGTGGGGCCACCAGGTGTTGTGGTCCCAGGAGTAGCACCCATTCCACTATTACGGTCAGAGGGCTCTGTGGTCAAACACCAGTTCTATCATTTCCCAACTGTGCAGCCATGAAATGTCTCTTCATTTTTCTGAGCTTGTTTCTTCACCTAGAAAACAAATAATAATAAATAATGGTTGCAAAGATTAAATGAGATAATGCAAGTATAAGGCCTAGCATTCAGGGCCTAACATATTTCTCAGCCATACTAGTTATTATTAGTCCTGCCAAGACTTTGCCCCTGTGCTTCCTTCTGTCTGGAAAACCCACCCCTAGCAAACACACCTGACTGCCACACTTCCTTTGGCTTTCTTCTATCTATGCTTCAGGTCTCAAACTTAAATGCTACCTTCTCTGAGGCCCTGTTCTGGGTTGATGTGTGTTCCCATAGTTCCCATGCTGTCTCATCCCAGCACACCTCAGGCCCATGGTGACTTGGTTGCTTGTCAGTCTCCCCAACCAGATTGTGAACTCTGAAGATAAGCACTGTGGATTATTGAGCATTTTGTGCTATGCTATCAGTGTCTAGCACAAAATAGGCACTTAATAAATATCAGTTGAACAAATGGAGGAATGGATGAATGAATGAATGGCAGTATGAATGGATAGATGGGTGAATGGATGGGTCAGTTGATAGACAGATGAATGGATAGATGTATTCACTGTTTTGTTCACTCAATCCTTTGAGGACAGAGGAGAGAGCTGGAAGAAACCCTGAGGTGTCATGTGCTAGGGCCACCATGTCCCAAGTTCTGAGTATGCACCCTGAACCTTGTAACTGGTCCTTGCTTCTCATCCTTGCAGCTGGGGAAGAAGATTGATACCATTGTGATGATATTTGACTGTGAGGGCCTGGGATTGAAGCACTTCTGGAAACCGCTGGTGGAAGTATACCAGGAGGTGAGGAGGAAGCCCCAGAGCACTCCAGATTGCTTTAACAACCAGCTTGGCTGCTCACTCATTACCAAGATTAAATAACAGTTGGTAGCCTCCCTGGGCCCATCATGTGCTCATGACCCATTGATAATGTTTTCTAGAAGATCCCACAGGCCTCAGGGACAACACTGAATTGAGACCACAGGGGCCAGCTCCCGCCAAAGCCTTCCCAGTCCTGTCGTCCCTAGCTCTGTGACTTGGGCAAGTTATTGGAAACACTGATTGTCTGCATTTTAGAGGGATATGAGGATATCTCAGTGAGTTTATATATAAAGTGTATACACAGGGCTTGCAAATAATAAATATTTAATAAATAATAGTCATTACTATACTACTCTTACTATGATTTTACTTTAAAATGATTTTTAAGGTATGGCTGCAATAGTCTGAGGTGAGAAGTTCCCCTCCAGTGGCCAGAAGAGGTGATGGAAAGAAGGGAAACTCTCCCCACAAATCTCCCTCTAGAAGGGAGATTGCAAAGGTGATGGGAGTAGAATAAGATGAGGTGTGGGCTCTGATGGAGTCTTTCTTGGCTCCACAGTTCTTTGGCCTCCTTGAAGAAAATTATCCGGAGACCCTGAAGTTCATGTTCATTGTGAAAGGTGTGTGGCAAGTGACTTTACTTCTCTGTGCTGATTTTTCCTCACCTGTACCCTGGGGACAATAACAGTGCCTTCTTCCCTGGATTGTAGGGAGACAGGTTGGTTGCTTGGTGTGTGAGGGGCAAGTTGGCAGATTGGTTAGTTGACTTGCTGGTTCGTTGTTTGCCTGGATCTTGGATGGTTGGCTCTTGGTTGTTTGAAAGGTTGACTGGCTGGAGAGGATAGTTGTGGGGCAGTTAACTAGTTGTTTAATTGGCTTATTGGTTTGCTGATTAGCTAATGTGTTAATTGGTTATTTGGTAGGTTGGCTGATTGGTTGGTAGGCAATTGGTGGGATGGTTATAAAGTGAATTGATCGGCAATTTATTGGCTGGTTGGTTGGTTTATAGACTGGATGATTAAATGGTTAGCTATTGCTTGTTAGTTGGTTAACCAATTTGTTGGATAGTTTGTCAGGTGCAAGGTATTGACATTTTCCAAGGTAACTCATGATTCCTCCATATTGTTGGCTATGACTGTTATGGAGAGAATGACTTGAAGAAGTTATTTTCTCCCCATTATTTTTGCTTATATCTTTCCAGCCACCAAACTGTTCCCTGTGGGCTACAACCTCATGAAGCCCTTCTTAAGTGAAGACACTCGCAGAAAAATTATAGTCCTGGGAAGTAAGTAGCTTTAGTTCAGTCCCCTGAGCTCTGTGCATGAACTTTGGAGTGAAGTTTGTCCATCAACCATCCATAAATCCACACATCACCTAGAATCAGAGACTCCTCCTTCTCAAGAGTGAAGTGGCTCTTACACTGTTAAGTCTATCCAGTCGCCTCTGCCTTATTCCCTATCTCTGGTGACTAAGGCTTTCACACCTTCCTCCTTATTGGTTTCAGTTGGTTGCAAGTCAAACTTTGGGATATGAGCCTCAGTTTCTTTTCAACACTCATCAACTCAGTGCTTCTAAAGGCAATTTGGACTGAGGAGGATGAGGAAGAAGAGCAGAAAAAGGAGACATAATTCAGGGAAGGGAGGCTCAACAAGAAGGAATTGGATAAGTAAATAATGAATGCATTTGATGAGTTATTGGGCATCCATAATCCATGAAACTAACTTGATATCATGGGAAATGTCATTTAGCTTTTTTAAAAAATTTGATTGTAAAGAGGTATGAATGGCATATTATTTTTGTAGAAACAAAATTATTTTTAGAAGCGAATACCACAAAATGTTCATTGGTGGCTGGCAAGAAATCAAGTGATTTTTTATTTTATTTTTGTATTTTTCTGTATTTTCTAAATTTTTATAATAACATGTATTACTTTTAAAAGTATAAAAAAGTTATTGTTTTAAATGATAGGGCAAGAGAAAGAAATAGAGAAGAGAAAGGTTTTAAACTCAAACCAATGACCCTGAGCTTGAAGAAGAACTTCTCACAGGTAGAATGGTTAGATCATTAAATCAGGAAATCTGAGGATCTAGGGGTACGGGAGGGAAATCTTACAAACCCCTGCTTTTTCTCTGCCCCCTGATACTTGAGTCTCTGCCTCTTTCCAGTCTCACTTGGGTAAGGAGCTAGGTGGATCACAAGGTAGCCCCCTAAATCCCAGAGTAGTAGGTGTAACTAACTACCACACAGGGCCTCTGCCTGATTTGGTTGCACACAGGGCTTTGCATGTGGCCCTGGTGTGCCAGGCATTGTAGTCTTTGCCCTCATTCTTCAGATGGCAAAGAATCTTCCATGGCCATGGTTGGGTTGGAGAGATAGTCTGGACTGGTCACAGGGTTGGGGCACATCCCAGGACCCAGAACTTGGAGCTTTGCTTAGGGCACAAACAACAGTAAATGGACATTATGGTTGTGGTGATTAAGCAGTGAGGTGGGGGGGTCCTTTCAAAGATCCAAGGTCATCTGTCCCCCACCAAGATGTCTGACTTGGATATGCCACTTGCACACTGTGCAACTCTAGCAAGATCCTTGACCTCACTGGGCTTTAAAGTCTCACTACAATTAGACAACTCTTATCTTTACTACTCAGGACTGGGAGAACCTCAAAAATATGCAAAAATATGCATCATCCAGGGGGAAAAATGCTTCCATAGCAGCATGGTCCTGGAAGACGCTGTGGCATGAGGCCTTGGAGGCTGGGGTATTGGCCCTGGCAGCCTAGCTTCTGTGTGGTTTCTCCCTACGCTCAGGTCCTTCTGGTGGGAATGGGGCTGCTGACGGTTCCCTTCATGCCTGTTAACTGTCCTTCAACCCTTCTGCCTCCAGACAACTGGAAAGAAGGTTTGCTGAAATGCATCAGTCCTGATGAACTGCCTGCCCAGTTTGGGGGGACCATGACTGACCCAGATGGGAATCCCAAATGCTTAACTAAGGTATAAAGAGCCCCAAGACAGGGAAGGGGAAAGGAGTAGAGCTGGGTTCCTTTCTTACTCATTCAAGCCACAAATGTTAATGGAAAGACTGCTGTGAGCAAGGTGTTGAGCTAATCAATCCCAGCCTGCCTTCAGAGGTTCTCAGCAGCTGTGCAGGCAAACAGGAAATAAGAAAACATGGGCCTAGAGGAATGAACTGGTGAAGAAAATTTCCAGAGAAGGCCCTGACCCAGCCCGGAGGGTGGGAGAGCACAGGATGAGAAGGATACTTCCATCTCAGGCAGGTGAAATGGCATGAACAATGCCAATAGCCAGAAGAGGGATCAAGCCAATCCCATCCCATGTCTGCAGATCAACTATGGTGGGGAGATCCCCAAGGCCATGTACATGCGGGACCAGGTGAAGACTCAGTACGAGCACTCAGTGCAGATCAGCCGAGGCTCCTCACACCAAGTGGAGTATGAGATCCTGTTCCCAGGCTGTGTCCTCAGGTAGGGACCAGCTACTGACCTACCCCTGGCTGGGTATTAGCCCCTCAGGGACCCAACAGACTGAGCAGTAACCTGTCCCTCTCCTCCTGCCCATACACAGGTGGCAGTTCTCATCTGATGGTGCAGACATCGGCTTTGGGGTTTTCCTGAAGACCAAGATGGGGGAGCGGCAGCGAGCAGGGGAGATGACGGAGGTGCTGCCCAGCCAGCGCTACAACGCCCACATGGTGCCCGAGGACGGGAGCCTCACCTGCTCGGAAGCTGGAGTCTGTAAGTCTGCCCCTGCTGGGACCCAACTCCAGAAAGCTGAAGTCACCTGTCACACAGTTTAGAGGGGCAGTGAGCCCCCCACCCAGGTACACACAGACTAGGTTAGTCTAATTCATTCACAAAACTGCTCATTTGTGTTGTGCTCTCATGAGCACCTGTGTGCACCTACTGTGCACCAAGAGCCAGAAACCCCCAGGCCCTGGAAGTGTTGAGAGCCCTTGGACTATAGCACATTGGCACAGGATGATAGGGCATGTGCAACTCCCCCCAGGAGGAAACTGGGGCTCTGAGAAGTAAATCAGCTAGTTCAGAGCCATGCATCTGAGTGTGGGGCCGGGGTCCTACCTCAGCCTCATGGTAGTTGTGTAATCTTGGGTAAAAGTCAGTGCAACCTGGACCCTTTTGTTTACCTGTGAAGTAGAAGTTACAACCTCTGCTTTTTGGGATGCCTTTGGGGAGGCAGAGGACATGTACAGGCCTGGACCAGCACCCCATTTCATCTAAGGTGGCTGGAGGCCTCTGACATCCCCAGATTCCCCACTCCCACTCCCAGTTACACTGCCATCATGCAAATGTCCAGGTGTGAAGACAATAGGATGCAGTGACCATTGTTCTCCTTGCCAGTTTATGCAACTAAAGCCAGCCTGGACACGTGCCAGGAGGTCAGTGTTTGTTTACAGGCCCTGCTCAGGGGTGGCGGTTCCCATGGGGAAGGAAACAGTAGAGGTAGGAACTTGGCTCAGGTTGGCAAACACAGCAGGTGGGAATACAGCCTGCCCCTGCTTCCAACATATGGGGCAGGGACACAGGGAGTGAAAGCCTGACCCCACTACCTGTGTGCTCAACTGTCTGTCCCTCCAGATGTCCTGCGCTTCGACAACACCTATAGCTTTGTCCACACCAAGAAGGTCAGCTTCACAGTGGAGGTGCTGCTCCCGGATGAAGGCATGCAGAAATATGACAAAGAGCTCACCCCTGTCTAGACAGCTGCCTCACTTCTCAGAGACCCCTGACCCTCTGCTTCCTTTCTATATAGTCTACCCACCCTCACCAGAAACTGATCATTAGTTCTCCTGACTCTGACATTAGTGAGTAGCAGGGAAGGAGCTGCTTTGGGGAAGACTCATGTACTGTGGTTAGATCAGGAAAGGTATGAAAGGTACAGTCTTGGAAGGTGCCAGTGTTTCAGAAGAGGAAGAAGCAAGGGTAAAAGCAAGAAATAGATATTGCCCTGGCTGGTGTGGCTCAGTGAATTGAATGCTGGCCTGCAAACCAAAGGGTTGCTGGTTCGATTCCCAGTCAGGGAATGTGCCTGGGTTGCAGGCCAGATCCCTGGCTGGGGGTGTGCAAAAGACAACCACACATTGATGTTTCTCTACTTCTCTTTCTCTTTCCATTCCCCCTCTCTCAAAATAAAATAAATAAAATCTTTTTAAAAATAAAAGAAGTAGGATGAATGTAACACAACAACAATAAAATTTAATTAAAAATAAAAAATAAAATAAGTAGATGTCATTGAAACCCAAGAAATAGGAAAATAAGTCTCCTTTCCTTTGCCCTCTCTTCTGCTAGGCACTTGAATTCCTTCCCTAAGAACTGCAAGCAATTTCATTCTCATATGTTCTTTAAAAAAATTTTTTTTTTACTCCTAGTCCTTATGTAGTTGATATACTGTACATAAAGAATAGAATGGGGTGGGAGTGCAGCTTCCCAGTGTATCCTGGTGAGACTGAATGGAGGCAGGGAGCAGCTGATTCATGGATATGCATCGTAAAAGGAGCGGATTTCAGAACCTTGGACAGGAACCGATCGCAGAAGGGGAAGAACTCTACTAGAGACTCGGGAAACCAGCCCCCAGATTTCTGGCAGCTGCTGCTCCCTTGGGTAGGTAAGAAATGCTTACATTAAGGCTCTATCTGACTCAGGGTGCATAGCTTCCTCCACCCAATACTCCCACCCTCATTTATTTTCCTTGGAACTCACAGCTATGTTTTAAGCAACTAAAGAAACTTTTCTGGAAGCAAAGGAAGTCATACCTGACTCAAGCGGTTGCCTGACAATAATAATTTTAAAAATCACAGCTATCATCCAGCACATGCACTCTGTGTGCCCCATGAGGCACCAAGTTCTCTAT
This sequence comes from Noctilio leporinus, assembly GCA_004026585.1. Lineage (NCBI taxonomy): Eukaryota > Metazoa > Chordata > Mammalia > Chiroptera > Noctilionidae > Noctilio > Noctilio leporinus. Next base: position 7,942 of record PVIW01000792.1, read on the forward strand.
GAGTTTAGCTCATTTACTCTCATACCTCACTCGAGGCTGTTCATCGTGGCCACCTATGGATCAGGGAACTGAGGATCAGAGAGGTGAAGTCACTCACACAACATCACACAGCTGTTAAGTAGCAGATCCAAAACCCAAGGGGTCTTTTTGTGTGTGTGTGTGTGTTGTTTTTCCTGTACTCAAACAAACAAACAAACAAACAAAAACAAAAACACTTCTCTTGCCCTGGCTGGTGGCACAATGGAGAAGGCACTGGCCTGAGAACCTGAGGTCACTGGTTCAATTCCCCAGTCAGGGCACATAACCAGGTTGCAAGCCAGGTCTCCAGCCAGATCGGTGGCTGGAGGCAGGTGAAAGGCAACCATACATTGATGTCTCTCTTCCTCTCTGCCTCTCTTCCTTCCCATCTCTCTAAAAATAACAAATAAAATCTTTAAAAAGAAAAAACAACAACAACAAAACAAAACAAAAATACACTGCTCTTAATTGCCCCGTAATAGAACCCCCCTGAGGCCCTACTTTTACCAAGAAGAAGAGAAATGACTTGTTTATTCTAGATCTTCCAGTGGAAGTGTCCTGGATGTCACTCTCTACAATTCCAGCTTGTGTGCAGAGGAGGTGTTATGCCATTGGGCATCTGGAGCAATGGACACATGCAATGCTGAAGCCACTTGTCCAAGGAAACTCACAGAAGAGTAGGCAGGGCTTGTGCTCCAAAGCCCAGCATCCTGCCCCTCCTCACATGGCCTCTGGAATGTATGGCCCCTTAACACCCACCTGAACCCTGTATGACTAGAGGAGACACCAGGGATTCAGGACTTTCTTGCTATAAGTCAGGGACACAGAGATGCTGGCTTGAGCCCCAGGCCCTGGCACAACTCTTACCAGGAGGATTGAGTTACCCAGATGTGGGAAGGCAGGCATGGCTGGGGCCATCAGAGGCTCCTTGGGAAGAACTAATGGCCAGGCCTGCTGGGCTGAACCCTGACTCACCCCGGGGTATGAGGCAATTCTCTGTACTGACCCCCTGCGCCTTCTGTGAGGATTACAAGAGAAATGGCTCACAGGACATTTAGCCAGAGCTGGGGATTTTGTAGGGGACTCACAGAGGGGGTTCCACTAACACTGGCTATTCTTAATGCGGCAAGAGACGTCACTTCAAGGGTAAACGATTGATTTGTTCCATCTGATGACAAATCCAGATATAAAGTATGCCAATTACATGGAGGCCATTTGAAACAGCCAACACCGGAACATTGGGAGGTGCTGCCTCTTTGTGGTTATGCTGAGCATTGCGTGAAAATGGCCACTGGAGCGCCTCTCAGCTTGCTGTACCACAAAGACCAGGGGATGGGAAAAGACACCTCCTCCCAATCCCAGCAAGGGTCTGCTGCATCTCCCATGCCATGCAGGACGTGTTGGGCTGGAGGGGCCACAGAGAAGGAATCCCAGCCAGCCCTAGGGATCAGAGGCTAACTTGGGGGGTGAAGTGAGGAAGGAGTGTGGGCTGTAGTCAGGAGTGTTGGGAGCACCTTCAGGAAGGGGTGGCGAAAGGCTGGAAAGGAGTGTCTCAATTGGAGGGAATGGTGTATGAGAAACCCTGGTCAAGAGAACTGCCAGATCCAAGGAACCGAAAGGGACAGAATAGCCAAAATAAAAAATGGAGATAAGGGGCAAGAGTGGGGTTGTCCAGATCATGAAAGGCTCTGTGAGCCACCAGAAGGAGTCTGAACTCAGTTCTGAACATTTTAAGAAGAGGTTGGTCAAATAAAGAAGCTTGGAGTGGGGCCAGCCAGAGGCTGCTGCCCTCAGCCAGGCCTGGAGGGGACAGATAGGAGACATGGTGGCAGAGAATTGGAGACAGAAGCTACTGGAGGGAGACGGAGAAGCCAGGGAAGAAGGACAAGCGCCTGAGCCCAAATGTCAGGTGCTGGGGTAGCAGCCACAGGTGGAAGAAAACTGGGGGCAAGGGATCCAGACCAGCAGGGGCTGCCGCCTAGGTCACTGCCTTCTCCCTGGCTGCACTGGGGAGGGGAGAGCAGACCAGGGCCGAGTCTTATCTGTGATCCTATGGGCTGTGAGGCCTCTGCCTTGTCACTTGCTCTCTCTGATCCTGACAATACGGGTCCGGAAAGGGAGGTGGTACTACTGATGACCTCCTGGGTTAGCAGGAGGCCAGAGCAGTGGTGTGCTGGTAAATGTCGGACCACTGGCTGACTTGTTGAGCTCCACAGCATAAATACTCCCATCGTGGCCCCTTTCTAACTACTCAAGTGAAGTAAGTGCACAGAGTGGAGAAGTGATGAGCAGTAAGTAGCACACTAATAATAGGCTATTTCCACCAAATGTACAAGAGATACAAACAACTTCAAGAGCATAGATAATCATAAAGTCTAGTAAAATAATTAGGAAGAAATAAGTTTTGAGCACTAACTACTTTTTCTTTCTGCTTGCTTGTTTTTATTGACATATAGTTGGCATATAATATTATACAATTTCAGTTATATGATTTGCTATTTGGATGTAACTTGAAATGATCACAACAGTAAGTCTAGGTAACATCCATCACTACACAGTTACAATGTTTTTCTTGTGATGAGAACCCTTTGCAACTTATGTTTCTAAATATTTATTTATTTATTTATTTATTAGGTGGGGGGGAGGCAGAGCAGGAGAGAGGTAATGTATACCTTGTTTCTAAATATTTAAGTCTGAGTGTAGAGTGTTCTATTTTTTAATAGTGACTGATTTAAACCTGAGTTTATAGCATTTCATGTTTAATTATGGCTGTGTTTAACCACCAGCTCACAGCATCCCCGAACAAGTTAACAACTGGCTTTAGTGGCCCCAGTACCACACTCATTGGCCCACAATGAGAGGATGTGCAAAGTGACCCTCCAGGTGGACCCAAGTGTCCAGCATCCGGAAAAGGCCCAACCTTTGCCCTAGGCCGCTGGGTCCCTGCGCAAACATCAATGAACAAAGGAGAAGCACCCCGAGCCCAGCATCCCCCAGCAGGCCACAGGTTTGCCTGACACCCCACTGCTCCTGCCCAAGCCCACACACGGTAGGCACAGACCCTGCTCATGCCCAAGGACATCACCTCACAGGAGGCCTGACACTGGCCCAGGTTCTGGGGGCCTCATTTGCCCAGCCTCACCTCAGGAAAGTCATGAGTGTTGAAGCTGCTGGTGAACATCTCTTTATTGGAAAACTCTGGTAGGTGCCGGGGGCTCCTTAGACCTCACTGCTCAGGTCTGCAGCTAGACATGCTAGTGGCAGTGGGTGGAGCAGACGCCCATACCAGGGTGGATGTCAACACCACCATGGGCAGAGTCCCTGTTGTTTGCGTCAGCAAGCCGGGGATGCTTCCTACTAGGAGAGGCAGAGGTTGGTTAGGACACGGAGAGGCAGGAAGTGCATCAGCAGGGACAGGGAGGGGTCTGGGTAATCACTCCCTGCACCCAGACTGTTGTTGACAGGAGAGAGAGGACAGGCATACTGGGTGCAACTGGTTCCTCTGTGACTTCAAGCCTGTTTCTTCATCTAGTACGTAATGGGACTGATTGTGTCTATCACACAGGAGTATGGAGAGAATTAAACAAGGTTATCACAGGAAAAATGGAAATCCTGGCTTGTCCCTTGGCAGACAGACAACAAATGATAGCATTTATTAACAAGCCATAGTGGGTGGCTGTTACTTTCTTCAGGGTGAGAAAGCTCAGAGGATGGTAGCTTTCATGGTGATGAGGTGAACTAGCTTGCAGCCATTTTGCCGGAGGTTTGGGGTTCTGCCCTGGCCGACCATGAACGGGGGCGACAGGAGGAGGGCGGAAGGGAAAGAGAGGAAGTTGGAGCCAGGTTCTGCTGTGACTGACCACAGGCTACCAGACCAGGGGTTCCAGTGTCTTCCACTGTCAAGAGCCCAGGTTCTGAGAGAGGCCTTCTCCACTCCCTTTTGGTGCCCCTGGAGTCAGAAGACTGGCTCAACTTGAAAGACCAGGTCTTCTGTTCAGCAGGTTCCTCACTGGCCTTCCCGAAGGTTAGAAGACAATGATGTCCCACCAGAAGACTTTAAGCCTCCTACTTGCCCAACACCCACCCCAACCTTCTGACCTGCTAGTATTTTCCCACTGATGCTAAAAGTTGAGAGGAAATGAAGCTCTTTATCCCAGGGGGAGAAAAGATAACATTTGAACTGTGATGATACTGTGACTAAGAGGCTCCTCTCAGAAAGGTACTTACCAGGGTTGTGAGGATGGAGATGAACATGTCTCTAGTGTCTGTTTAATAAAGATTAGACTAGAAGCCCAGAAGTGGCAGACCAATCTAATGCTCTCATTTTACACTTGGGGAAACTGAGGCCCAAGAGGAAAGGGATTTGCACAAGGTCATACACAGGAGGCCGGACAGGGGCTGATTCTTCTTTGGTTTTGCTGAGGAACTGGTACCTCAAGTAGGTCTTGTAGGAAGCCCGTGTCAGCTTCCTCAAAGGTCCTTTTGAGCAAGACTGTACCTTGCATAGGCCCAGTTGCCTCACTTGCCTCAGAGCCTACCCGCACCCCACCTCCAAAACCAGGGCCCTCTTCCTACCTGATCTTTGATGAGGTGGCTGGAGGGCGCAATAGGTAACCTCACAACAGTTACACATAGAAGGAGGTCAGATAGGGTGGAGAGGATCTGTTTGTCAAAACATCAGAGACAAGGGTAGGGATGGGGAGTCATGGGCCAGGCCTGCATCTAACAGGTGAAAAACACAGGCGAGGCTCATAAAAGCATGGTGACTTGCCCATGATGTCACAGCCAGTAAGAGATGGAGCTAGGATTTGAAGGTGGGTCCAGGACAGGGTCAAGTTTATCCCTACTATACCGCACAATGCCCACTCTAGGCTACTACACGTGGGTTGGTCCACCACGCTGGGGAACTATTACAGGAGGGACAAGACCTTTGGAAAGCTCATCTGAGCCACTTTGAGCCTAAGTTCCCTCACCTCCCAGGCAATTCAGTAAGGTCATGTGCTTTAAATGCCAGTTACAGGGCATGCAATGCACCTTCAGTGAATGTGACTCATCTGTTTGTGTCTTCTTGATAGCATCAGATGAGATCTTTAGGTCCAAGACCAGCAGCTGGCAGTGGATATAAACCAAACCTGTGATGGGGATATAGATCTAGGCTAAGGAATCTTCAAAGATGGGGTGTTAGGGACCCAAACCCTGAGGGCACCTGCTTCCACTCACATCATCAGGGGTATTAATAAAGCTGAAGGCCTGGAAGAAGAGCACTTGTCTCTTGGGGACTTCTCAGGGCAGGAAGTGGAAGGGGGCTTCCTTGCCATTAATCAGGTACCTGCAAGGCCCAGGCCAGGAGGTTAGCAGAGGACAACCTTGAACCAGAGTCTGGTCCCAGCCCTGTTTCAACAACACCACACACCATTACTTGTTGAGAATTCTGCATGTCAAGCACTGATCTAAATATTGGCCCCCTTCAATCTACACAACAGTGCTGTGAAGCTTCTAACACTAAAAAGAAAGAAAGAAAAGGAAAAAAAAAAAGATGGCCCTGGCTGGTAGCACAGTGGATAAGGCGCTGGCCTGTGAACTCATAGGTTGCTGGTTCTATTCCCAGCCAGGGCACATAACCAGGTTGCAAGCCAGGCCTCCCAACAGGAGGAGCTACAACCCCCAAGTCCCCATTGTGTCTCACCAGCGGGTCTTCCAGGCCCGCAACCCTTGTAAGTCCCTGCCCAGGTGCAGGCGGTCTCTTGGGGGATGGGGTCAGCCCACTGGGCTGTACCTGGGCTGTGAGGAAGAGGGCCAGAATCTTGGACAGAACTGATTTGTGTCTGGATCAAATCTTCAAGGGGGAATAGGGAAGCAGAGAAGTGGGGGTAGGGGGCCGGCCCTGGGTCACTCCCTTTTCTCCAGGGCTCCCGAGTCCCTTCATGGGAGTCCCTTGGGATACGCATATGTCTTCATCCTAGGCACCTTCTGGCTCAGGTGGTATGTGCCAAAAAGGCTCCCCTCCCAGAGGTGCGGGTGCTTTAGGAGGCTTGCAGAAAAAGCACAGTGCCTTCTTCGAAGGAGGTTGCAGCACAAGTGGACTTCCAGACAGCTGCAGAGGAGCCCTGGTGGGCAAGGAGGGACCAGAAAAGTCCAGTGTTGGCTACTGTGAATGACACCTGGCCTGAGGAGTCAGCCTCCATGTCTGAGGGTCCCCAGCCCTACCCTCCATCACCACATCCCTGCTCATCCCCAACAGAAAAGAAGAAAACTCAACTCCTTGAGGATTTATTGGACCAGGGCTGTGCTACCTTTCAGCCAAGCCCCAGCAGCCCCTGCTCCAGGGATGGGCTGGCCAGAGGATCAGCCCTCAAGGGCCCCACTACTGCACACCTGCATTCTCCCAGTGCCTGCTGCTCCTCTGTCCAGCCACACTGCCATGGGGTGACTTGGCTGAGCTCTGGGAGTGCTGAGTCCCCAGCTTGCCAACTGATCTTGGCTATATTTCTTATCCTCCACAGGAGGATGTTACTTTCCTTCAAAAGACAGGGCTGGCCCCAGCCAGGGCACATAACCAGGTTGCAAGCCAGGTCTCCAGCCAGGTCCATAGCTGGAGGCAGCTGAAAGGCAACCATACATTGATGTTTCTCTCCCTCTCTGCCTCTCTCCTTTTCTTTCTCTCTGCAAATAATAAATAAAATCTTTAAAAAAAAATAAAATAAAATAAGACATGGCTGGGTCCACCCAGGGTCCTTTCCTACACAGTATCACAAATTCCAAGGAAGCAGACAGGGTTCAGGTCCTGCCCCTGTCTGAGTCACTGCAGCTGCTGCTCCTTGAGGCCTTTGTCTTTTTTGTCACCCATCTCAGACCCACTCAGGTGCAAGGGCCTTGGACCCCAGGGAGCCAAGCATCACATCCCCTGGCAGGAAGAGGAAGCTGGAACAAAGCAGGAAGTGGGGCCAACCCCCAGGCCTTGTACCAGGGTGAGGTCAGGAGGAGTTGGGCTTCTCCACTGAGGGGTAGAGCTTGCGTAGGCTGGAGTCCAGAAGGAAGTCCACCGACCTGTAGGGTGATAAAGGGTGATGAGGAGGTGACCAAGGGTTGTTAACGGGGGAACGGGAAGCAGGAGATCAAGGCTAGGGAAGGGATTCTCTGGATGCAGAGCATAAGTGCCATCTAAGTGACAGCTATCACCGTCTTTCTTCAGCTGGGACAACTGAGGCACAGAGAGGGTAGGTAAAAGACTCACTCAGGGCCTCAGGATCAGCTACATTCCCTTGGAGAAAGACTCCTTTTCCCACTCTATATTGATGGGACCTCATCTCTGGGTCTAAGTAAGAGCAGGCACATGACCCAAGCCTGGCCAATCAGAAAAGAGAAACTGGCTCAAGGTTGGGCACCAAGTCTACAAAGGACCAATAACAGCCTTCCTTGGGATTTTTGCTGTCACTATTAAGAAGATTCCCATGGAGCTTGTTAAACTGGTGGGATGGAAGCTGAGAGCTGCTAAGGGCCTACTGTGCTCCCATGAGGGGAAAGGGTGTAAAGCCAACATGGAGTTGGGTGGGCAAAAGGACAGTAGGCTGAGGAGACCCAGATCCCTAATGACATCATTTGGGTGCCTAGATTCAGCCATGCCTGAAAGCAGCATAATGACTTTTCAGTTTCACAAAACAATTCCTACTCCGTCACTAAACCCTCCATTCGGGGCACCTGCTCCCGAATGCCTATGGTTGTTTTATAATACTAAGCTATTTTTGTGTGTGTGTGTTTTCTTTCTTTTTCTCGGGGAATTTACTTGTTCTGTGTCCTATACCCTCCAGGCAACCCCTGCCTTTACTGCCAAAGTACCTGTCAGATCATATGCCTCTGAGCTGAGCGCCAGTCCTGCCTCTGCTGCTATTGTTCTATGCACCCCACACCTCTCATTCCTTATCTCCACCTGCAGAGTGAATGATCCCTGAGGCTGGAAGCAGCACCCACCTGTCAATGGGGTGGATGATGATGGGGATGACCAGCAGTCCCAGTGCAGTGGTGGTCCACTTGCGGACAGCCAGAGGCCAGCGGGTGGCAGTGCCCAGGACGTAGAGAGAGGCTGCACACACGCGGTTGATAGTGAAACCTGGGATGGCCACAGAGGCCAGAGCCTGCCACACAAAAGTGTCCACCACAGCCACGGTCACTCTGGTGCTGCGGCTTGCTTCAGGGCTTGGCACCTGGGGTGGGTACGAGAGAAACTTAACCCAGTAGGGGAAGAGTCAGGAAACCCTGTGGACAAGGGGTATTAGACTGGACCAGGGAGAGGGAAGTCGGGAAGGAAGAGGGACAGACCACATTAGTATTGGGTTCTGGACTGTACCACATTTAGGGCTGGGGGTAGGCTTGTCCACATCCAGGCCTAGGGTATAAACTATGTCACACACAGGGCTGGGGGGAGGGATGGGACACTACCCCACAAACAGGACTAGGGTAGGGACTGCACCAGGTAAGGTTAGGGGAACTGGACTATCCATCTGCTTTACCACGGTGATTTTATCACATGCAAGGCTATGGACTAAACCACAAGGGGAATGGGCTGGGGAGGGGTGTTGGTGGGCTGATTAACACTCACTTCTCCTGCCTTCTTGCCCTTGTCAACAGCATCAGCCAGCACGTAGGAGCTGGACACACCATAGCTCAGCCACACCACAGCTGCTGGCACCATGGAGCGGAAGGCCTCCCCCACCTCATTGGCATAGCCTGGTCAGGAGGAGACATTTCATTCTGGGGCCCATAGATTGTTTCACAATGGGGAACTCCAACAGGCGGTTATCTTTCTGAGCCTGTTTCCTGGCCTATAAAATAGCACCCATGATGCCTACTTCAGCTTTAGGGTCACTGTGAGAGAAATGAGTACAGTCACCATTATCATTTACTCACTTCCCTTTCCAATCTGAATTCTAGAAGCATCTGCACTAATGGGGGAACAGGCAGTGTCAGTGATTGACCAAGGGCTGCTCCACTGGCCAGGTACTCACCTTGTGCCAGACCTTTCAGTGCCTTATGTCATTCTACCCTTACAACTACCCCCTGATGAGAGAAGGCCCTTCGTTCATTCCTTTTTGCCAAGGAAGAAACTGAGGCTATGACAGCCAGTGGAGAGCTGGGATAGGAGCCCAGGTACTCTGGCTTTGACTCCACAGCCACTGCCCAGGCATACCAGAGGAGGCAACCCGCTCACTCCAGTTCCTCCTCGGGGTTCAAGCTTCCACCTAGGAGCCAGGACCAGCAGGTACTCTAAGGACAAGGCTTGGCTGCCCAGAGCAGTGTGACCTTGGGGAAATCCTAAGGCCTCTCTGAGCTCAATTTCTGGCCTGGGCAGAATGAGAACTAAGTCCTCCCACCTTCTCCATGACCCAAACCGGCATCTGGCGACCCCCAGGTATATGGTGGGGGAGTCGCCGTGCTCCACGCCCGGTTCTCACCCAGGTATCGCACCCACGTGTCCCGGAAAAGGTCGCGCTCGGCACCTCCCGGGGGCAACTCGGACATGGCGCTTCTGCTGAGGCCCGGCCACTAGCTGGTTCTGCCGCCGCTGCAGCCTCAGCTTCCACTCGCAATCCTGTCCAGCACCGCCAGACCGATTGAAGGTCCCGGACTGAAGGACACAGGTCGTGTTGTCCCCACCAGCAGGGAGCGTCTATAAATTCCCCCGCGCACAGAAGCCCCTTTCACAGGCTTGAGTTTTACAGATGAATTTACTTCACGTTTTCTCGGGGTTGAGAGTTTGGCACGATCCCCACCCAGGTTGACTGTAGTTTGAGAGCCAAAGAGGCCGGCGTTCAAATGGAGAATGCTACACTTCCTAGCTACACTCCATAGTTGTGTGACCTCGAGATTCTGTACTTCCCAAAGCCTCACTTTATTCATTTGCTGAATGGAGAAAATGACCGCGTTTATTCTTGGAATAAAGTAATCATCTATTGCTGTTACTAATGGGCAGACCTTTAGGTAAAGACGAACAGCTACAGACCTTACCAGCTTAAGACTAGTCTAGACAGGGTACTTCCTTAAACTCTCCCATCAGCCTGTGTCCCCCCCCCGCCCCCCCCCTCGCCCCATTTTACAGACAAGCACATCGAGGCATAGAAAAGATGGCTCACTTTCCCCGGTCATACAGCTGCTAAGTGGTGAAGCGGGGATTAGCTTATGCTCCTCTGCTCTTAAAACAAAGCTCACTAAATGAGGTGTGGGAGTGAATGGTGAGCACCCTGGAGAGGAATGCTTGGGCTCTCAAGTCCCTTCTCGACCAGGGCCATTTAGATGATCAAGTACTGGGGTCTAAACTGGATGGGTATGTCCCTATATAGAATTTCTTGCGGACAGGACTTGAATGAAGGAATGAATGAATGAATGGCCAGGGAAACAAGGTTGTGTGTGGTACAAGACGTCAGGTAAAAGAGCAGAACAGAGGGAGGGAACTTGAGGGTTAGTGGTTGAGAAGGAAGAAACTCTTCCCCCTGCTGAACCTCAGTTTGCCCATACAAGCAAAGAGTGCAATTCCATGAACCCTTTAGTGGTATCAGTGAGCAAGGACACAGGCATGGAAGACAGGCAGTCCTGGGTTCACATCCCAGTAGTGCCGCCTATTAGCTGTTAGTCACCTCTGTAAAAATGAGTAGCTGGTACTTACTGAGTGCTCACTTTTACCAGGCTCTCCTCTAAAGCTCTTCGCAGGTATTATTTCCTTCAATATTTGCGATAATCCAAGGCGGTAAGCAGAATTGTTGTGTGGTACCCAGTAGGCATTCATTAAAGAATGAACTTTTATCATTAAATAAAATTGTAAAATATGAAGACCACTGACTCCCTATTGAGGACCCCATTTTCAGCCCTGGGTATCTGTCTCTGTGGGATCGTGCACGATAGTCCGATAGCCGAGTCAGCGGTGACATCTCTCCGGAAGCTGGGCTCCAGGCTCAAAGAGATCCCCAGCCCCTGAAACACTGACAGTGCCGGCGCGGAATTAGGAGACGGTCCCTAACACCACGTGGTTGTTGCTACCCCGCCTCCCTACCACGCGCGGCCCACCGCAGGCTTGGCGCGCTTTCCCCAGATCCACAGGGGTCCGGGCACAAAAACCACCCCGAGTGCACTGGAAAGCCTGAGTGGGGCGGGGCCTCTGCCCTCACTGTGAAGGCGGCCAAGAGCATCCTCAGTGCCCATAGCAAAGATGGCGGAAGACAGCGCACCAGCCAGACCAATCAAAAGGCAAGCTGGCCGTTGGGCCCCCTGGGAAATCGTAAGCCAGAAAAGAGAAGAGGGTGGCTCTGTGTGTGCGACCCGCTTACTGGCGGATATGTTTTGTAGGTGTCAGAGGTAGAAATTTAGGGTTCTGGGTGCTGAGCAGCGAGGAGCGGTACGATGGGCATTGACTTGCACTCTCTGTGTACTTAACGTTGCTTTATTCATTGGTTAATTTTTCTAACAAATCATTGTAAACCAAGGTCGGGATGTCCTCCTGAGGGTTCTGGCTGGGGCCCATTCAGTCTTGGGCCCCTCCTCCTCCTGCTTCCTCCACTTCGCCAGACCAGCTACCCAGGCTGGGCCACCTTCCCGCGTTCTCTGATCTCCTGTGCTGCCCAGGACCTGGTCTGCACTGGCAGGACGTGGGATTGTGATAAGTGCTGTGGTTGCCCGCAGGGTCCGTGCCTTCCAGCTCCGGGTCGCTGAGCGGCCCCATGGCCATCGGGCTTGTTACCATGGGTGGAGGGGCAGGGGACCTGTGAGGCTATTTGAGGTTGCCTCCAGCCCCTGGCTCTGCCAGATGCTGGCCCCACAGGCACTAGGAACCCATAGCACCTGCCGTATGCCTCTCAGAGACAGGACTGCCAAGGCTTTGCTCAGGTCAGTCAGGAAGCCGGTTGGCGAGTACCGTGGAAGACTTAGACTGGCACATGCCCTCACTGAGCTCTGTCTGGATTCCCATTTGTCATTTTTGTGTGGGTGCTCAAATGAAGAGTTACTTGATGGGAGTCTGGCGACACTGAACAGAGAAGTGGAGGTCTGAGGACTCACTCACCCCAGCCTCTCTTCCCTTCCCAGAGCTGAGATCCCTGGAGGTATTTTCCTTGTGCTTTGTTTGCATTTGGCTGGGTACCAAAGCTCACTGTCCCAGGAAGCTCTGAATCAATGACAATTACTAATAATTAAAGCAGCGGGCCAGTAGTACCCAGGAGTTGCTGATTTCCTCAAGGCGGGGAAAAGACATGCCTGTCTACCCCTGAGTGCTGACATTGGACCACTTGAGACCTGGGAAAAGCCGAAAGATCTCAGCCTCAGTGATAGAAATTTTAGAAGAGCCTCTGACTCACACCACAACTCTAGCAACTGGGTACCTTTCTACTCTTCATTATGATCTAAGTTTACATGTTCATTTGGTTGCATGTTCCTCCCCTGCTGCTGGCTTCCCTGAAATGTTAAGTCTCAACTTCTGCCCTTCATTCATTTCTTCCCTGCTGCTACCCTATGGCACCCCTTTCCTGTCTCAGCTATCACAGGTAGATGATATTGGCACAGTTTGCAGGACAAATAGATCTATCACTGTGCCCAGCCCCTGGAGACTGCTTTGTAACTTGGAAGGCAAGGAAACCCGCTCCTGCTATGCTTGCTCTTCCTAATTCTGAAATGATAGCTCCCCAGATTCACTGAGTCTTCTACCCCAGTTTCTTTTGGCATCAGAGTGCTAGGAAAATGACTGCTACAGGGACAGAAACTGACAGGGAGATGCTGAGGGCGCCAGGCCTTCTGTGTGGGGAGGCATTACTTTGGGGTGACTTCCCTCAGTTGATTTATCTTCTCTTCTGAAGCTTTGTCTGGAAGCAGGACCTCCACAGTGAAATTGACCTTCTTGGAATGAATGAAGCTGTAGGTGTTGTCAAACCGCAGGACATCTGAGGGGAGGCATAAAACCAGACGTTCAGGCAATTCTGACAAAGGGCTTGGAGGCAGCTGTTTTTGTTGACTGAACAAGGCAATGTGGAAGGTAATGATGAAGGTAGCATAAGCAATGGTCCTTTACTTTCTGTAATGGAGTCTAGCTGGATTGACAAGCTGATCATGAAGAGAAAATAAGTCTCCAAGTGCCAAATGAGTGAGAGAGACAACCACACTGCTAATAGCTTGGAAAGAGAGAACCCTATAGACTGAAATGATGTGAAAGGCTTTTAGAGGAGTTAAGAGTTTGAACTGGACCTTGAAAGAGGGGAGCAGAATTTGTAGCAGCAGTAGTTGTTACAATAATAATAGTTATAGTAACAATGGCAATTTATGGGTCTCAGCACTGGGTTGGTAATCTGTATGTTATTTCACTATTCCTCAAAATAACGATGAGTTCAGCATTAGTCCTGTTTTATGTTCTGTAAAAAGAGGTCACCGTGTCACAGAGTAAGGAAGTGACAGAGCTGGAATTTCCCCACCCTGGAGCTCTGCCCTGTGTAAACTTTTTGAACCAGGAATTTATCCCACAGGAATATAAATAAAGATGCTCATTGCACCCCTGTGTGTAAGACCTAAAAGCCTGGGTAAATTCAAATGTTCAAATGAGAATTGCTTTAAAAGTTTATATTGCAATCCATTCGATGAAATAACTGTTCTAATATTAAAAGAAAGAGGTTGGCTTCATAGGAAGTGACTGGGGGAAATTATCCACAGTGTATCCTTAGGCCAAAAAAGCAAATTCAGAACATATTATAGTTTGTAACATTTTGTTAATATAGGTGAAGAAAATTCTTTTTGACTTTGCTACTTTGTCTACCTATACTCCCCAAGTTCTACTCAGGTCCTTGTTCTGAAAGGAAAGTTTCCATGTATGACCATACGACCCTGAACACACCCCATGTTGTCTGAAAGCAAAGTTTTCTTAAACCCTGTGACAGGTTTTACAATTTCAAAATTCCTTCAAATATACACTGACTGGCAGATAAAATTCCTGTGAATGTATACGTGTGTGTACATGTCCTAAGTATTAGGGCAACATGTAATTTGTCTAAACAGATAGAAAACATCTGATAAGATAATATGTAAGTCCTGTTAGGAGCAGTTTCCTCTGGGGAGAGCAAATGTGCATGCAGTTGGCAGAAAAGGCTTTTTCAGCCTCGGCTCAGGAACAGACTGCTTTTAATCTAATTCTTCTTTTATTTGTTTGTTTGTTTGTTTGTTTGTTTATGGTCTTGAGAGGTTGTTCCATTTCGGTCTAATACCCCTTCAAGAGAACAGTGTGAAAACAAAAAATAGCTCTGTCCCTTCCTTATCCTGGTCTTTTCTTTCTTTTCCAAACAAACAAGCAAACAAAAAACACCTATATATTTAATTCTGATGTTTAACCTTTTTCCTTTCCTGCTCCTAGATAAAATGCATATTTTAGCCTGAGGGCAATCACACCAACCCACCATTTCCTCATGATATGAAGTATTAGTCACCGATTTTTCTCTCTATGCCAGAGTTCTTTCAAGTCCCATAGTCCCTCTGGGAAGAAGGAAGCCTCCTCTCTGCCCTGGGTGACAGAGCTTTAGCAACCAGAGTCAGTGGTCCCGGAGAAGTCTTTGAGCTCTGCGCACCAAGCACCATCCAGACGCCTCTGCCTAGCATGATATTCTACCCTCAGCCCTCTGGGCTCTTTCCACCTCAGCACTACCTGGTGCTGCTGTTTAACCTGCATTCAGTGCTTCAGGGCTTCTAGACCACATTCTCCACTCCTGGCAAAGTCCAGATCTTTTTTCCTGGCTCTCTTTCTTTCCTAGTATTCTACACTCAAGCCCTCAGGAAATGTTAGTTGAGAGAGAGAGAGAAAAATAAAGTGAAATTAATTTAGACTTTTTTCTCCTCAGTAATTGAGGACACTTGGACTAGGACAGGAGCAGTCTGGGGAGAGTTAATGTGCCCCTGCCATTGGAGGCAGGCACAGAATTTTCATTTCTCCACAGGGTGATTATGCTCCACTTTACAGCGGTTGCCCGTCTCTCCAGGGACGTTGCCCTCCCACAAGTGAGCTTGTAACTGAACACTGGGCTCTCTCTGGGCATAGGTCTAACCTGAACCATGGCCCCACATAACAGCTGATCCCACCTCATTGTCTTTACACCTGGGAAGGGGGCATGGACACTGTGACCTGCCTCACTTCCTTCTTGGACTGGATAATAGGCAGTTCCCACTCAAGGCCCTGCAGGCAGATAAACATTTCATCCAGGAATGTGTCTAAGAGGAGCTAAAATAAATTTGGGGTTTGCAAACATAAGCCTAATTATGTTAAAAGCTTCATGGTCCTTTCTCAAGCTATGTCCTTCAGATACTATAGAAAGGTAATGGGCAATGCTGGAAAATGGGTTGTGCTCTGCTCATGGCTATGTGATCTTGAATAAACTACTTCCTTGGCTTGCGACTCTACTCTCTACTTTGTCACATCAGGGGTGGACCTGATCATTTCTAGGACAGTTTACAGCCAAGAGATCCTGGACCTAGGAGTCCGGTGTGTTCTGTTTTTTGGTGTCTACGCAGACTACCTTCTACAGGAGAGAATATCCCTTCTGTCTATTTCAGCTTCTCTGTCCACTAAAACAAAACAAAACAAAAGTTTCAAGCTTATGTGTACAAAAGATATATGCTCCATGATGACAGTATCTGAGCTAGTGCTAAGCCTGGTTCTTGCGGAAGCCCAAAGTCTGTGTCTTCTCCCTGAGCACCCAGCTGCTCACTAACAAGACTACCCCTCCTCCCTGGAGAGCCATACCACAGAGCACCTGTGAGGAGGTGGCCATGGAGACTGAGAGTTGCCTGGGATGTGGGAGAGGACACAGCTTCTGAGATTGGGGTGATGGCGTAGACAAGTAGAGAGGCCAAGATACCTGTAGTGCTAGTTCAGATGTCCTGGTGGGGCTGCCACAAGGCTTGTCCCACCTCCAGCACTATCTCCAGGACAGCCCTTCTCCCCCAGGTCTTGCCCAAATAATAATAATAGTGGCTAAAGTATACCCAGTGCTTGCTGTATTCAAGGCCTTATGCTAAGGGCTACACAGACCTTATCACACTTAGGTCCCTATGAGGTAAAGAATTTGATCCCCAATGTAGCGATCAGGAAACTGAAGATCAGGAAGGCGGAGTCACTTGCTTCAGGACTAGTCAGTAGACAAGTTCATCTTGACACAATGATAAAGCCCTTGTTCTCATTGGTTTCCCCTGGGCCCTTGGCTTTGACAGGAAAGAAAGTAGACATTTGATAGTGTGTGTGGTTTTTCTGCTTATAAATGTAACATAAGGTCATTGTAAAATAAATTATATTTACAAAACTACAATAAGCCCTCACTTCACATCATCCCTAGGTTCTGAGACTTTCAGTGAAACAAAAGAATAATTAAACCAGTTTTATCATAGGCTAATTAACATAGTTCTTAAGGCATATATGTGGTCACAAAAACACCACCAAAATTCTAAATAAATGCCCAAAACGCTTCTAATACTAAAAATAAGTGTGAGCTATACATACGTTGAAAAAAGATGAATAAAAACAAGTAAGGTAACGATTTTCCAACTAGCTTATTTTAGTTCAGAATCCCAAGTGGCCAGAGCCTCTCCCAGCTTAAGGAGCATGGCATGCCGTTCACCTTACATCTGTATCTTTAGAACATGGAAGAGAAAAACAGAGTCACATGGGGAGAATGTGCAAACTCCACACAGACAGTGGCCCTGGCTGGGAACCAATTTATTTTCTCATCAACGTTATAACAAAACAACACTGAACACAATGATACCGAGGGCCTGCTGTAGTATAAAAACTGAAAGCCCTCTCTAAGCTTCCTATCATCCCAGAGGTAACCACCATGGGGGTTAGTAGAGATTCCCTGGAATTCTTTTCTATGTACGCAGTTTTTATTAACCAAAAGTGAGTGTATACCATATATGCTGTGTTTCTTTTTCTTTTTCTTTTCTTTTTGACAGGTATCAAATATCTTACATGTCAACTTATTCTTGTTAATGGGTATATTACACTCTATTGTATGGATGGACTGTGATTCATTTAATTTATTTAGCAAGACCTTATTGAGGCCATTTAATTTGTTGCCAGTTTCCAGGCTGCTAGGAACATCTTACATCTTTGTGTCTTTGTGTAAATATTTCCGCTGGCTAAATTTCTAGAAGTAGAATTGTTAAGTCAAAGGGAATCGTAATCGATAATCACCAAGTTGAGTGAGGTTAAACACCTTTTCAAATGCCTGTCTGCTGTTCTTATTCCTCTTGGGTTCAAGTTCCTGCTCACATCCTGTGCTCAGAGGTATCAAGACTAGGCTTCTCAGGACCCTGATCACCCTGCGATCCCTACACCCACCCAACCAGTTCTGCCTCTCTGACTGTGGGGTAGAATTCCCGAGATGTATGATCACAATCACACACCCAGTAGACCTGGACCAGAGAATGGACATGGCCCTCTGATCAGCTAGCACTGTGACTCACCTCTGCCTAGTAGGACCCTGCTTTTAAGCCACTGGGTCACCTTGAGTAAGTCATTTCACCTCCCCAAGTCTAGGCTTCCTCACCTGTGCAAGAGGAGAGTTGAACTGATGGAGTTCTGCTTTTAGTTCGTACAGCCTGAGAGCCTAGATTTCTGGAGAAAGAGGGACCTCAGAGGTAGACTTCTAGGGAAGGAGCATCAAGCCAAGACAGAGATACTTACAGATGCCAGAATTGCTGCAGGTGAGGCTCCCATCCTCGGGCACCAGGTGGGCATTGTACCTCTGGTTGGGCAGCACCTCCGTCATCTCCCCTGCCTTCTGCCGCTCCCCGATCTTGGTCTTCAGGAAAATTCCAAAACCAATGTCCGAGCCTTCTGACATGAACTGCCACCTGCAGGAGACATCCACCCATTCCAACATGATCATTGGGGTTCTGCCACTAAGGCTTCTCTCACCCCAGCTCATCCACTGGCACCTATGGGTAAAGGGCTCAGGTCTCCTGGGAGGGTCCAGAACCTTACCTAAGGACACAACCGGGGAAGAGGATCTCATACTCTACTTGATGGGAGGAGCCACGGGAAATCTGCACACTGTGCTCATACTGCTGTTTCACCTGGTCTCGCACATAATACTTCTTGGGAATGTCACCTCCATAGTTAATCTGAAAGCAGAGCATGGCGTGAGCTGGAATGTGCATTGGAGGCTGGCTTCCCTGGTCGCCTCCAGCCCCAGGGGCCCATACCTTGGATTTGCACTTGGGGTTTCCATCAGGGTCAGTCATAGTGCCCCCATACTCCACAGGCACCTGGTCAGGGCTGATATGTTTCAGTAAAACCTCCTTCCAATTTGCTGGCAGGAGAGGTAAGGAAGGAGAAAGAAAGATCACCACTAGGCAAGATTTCATCACAGCCCTGACAATTTGCACAAGAGGCAGGAAAAAAAATACCCATCCGCCCCTGCACATAGAACACAGGCATTAGGAGCCTGTGATGGGTGCAGCGCTGTAGGGTTTCGGGATGAGCCCCACCCCCCAGGACTACCCTGCCCTGCATCAGGATTCAGGAGACCTGGGGTCCTGCCCCTATTACCTCTGGCCAGACTATGATGGGAGTGAAGCGACCTAAGTACTTGAAGAGGGTATTGTAAACTATAAAGTGTCCTACGTGTAGGAGAGTGTTATCATGCCCAGGAAGGTGATTTAAAAAAAAAAAAAAAAATACATTTGAAATGCAAGCAGGAGGGGACAACGGGGAGGGACGTGCATTCCCTGCAAAGGAAGGCCAGAATCCGTAAGATCAGTTCTGGTTAGACTGAACTCAGTGAGGGCAGAGCACGTATGCTGCCCCCCACTTTTTCTACACATAACCATGCTCAATTGTGACCAAATGAACTCATCAGTGTAGGGTGACCCCTTGAAACGGGTTCTCTTGGTTTTACCTCAGCCACAATTTCACTTCTGTTTCTGGGGTGTGTGTGTGTGTGTGTGTGTGTGTGTGTGTGTGTGTGTGTTTTAAGACTGTTTAGCTGCCGATGATTTGGCTCCTTTTTTGCTAACCAAGCCCTTTCCTGACTAGGAGAGTTTGACTCCAGCACAACGAAGGCTGTGCACCACTTCTCCACCATTCCAAGTTCCTCAACAAACATCAGCCAAGTACAATTATTTTGATATTGGAGACCCTTCCATGCTGATGCTAGAAACCACAGAAAGACAGTAGCCCCAAGTCATGGAGTACAAACTACTGTACTTTGTCACTGGTGCTGGCTGGGAACCCAACAGGACTGTTCTGGGTCTCCCTGCCCTCAGGTTTCAGGGGACCTGAATCCACGCAGCTCAGGGAACACAGCATCTGTGGTCTCGGCATGGTTCAATCTGTACTGCTAAGCTCCAGCACCCAGCCCAGAGTCAATTTCTTCCCTTTTCTGTCGAAGATCCTGTACCTTCTCAACCCAAGGCAGGTTTGGTTGAAAGGGTTTCAGGTGTGGGTGGGAGAACAGACTGAACCTCCCCCATAGCTCTGCTGCCAGGAAACCTATGTGCCTCATGCTCGTGGTGGGTGGGAGCAGTAGGGAAGCCAAAACCATCAGAGCCAATGCTGAGATTTTGAATTTCTTCCCCCAACTCAGCTGGAGAGTTGGAATAAGGCCAGGAGGCATTCTCCCCATCTTACAGAGAGAGGCACAGAGGCAAGAAGAAGCAGAACTTGTTGGTGCCAGAGGTAGGCTGAGAACCTAGAAGTCCTGGACTTTCTCCATGGCCTCACTCCACTCCTAGGACTCACCAGCACACATTTGGAAAATCTCCACTTTCAGTGGGTTGCCTAAAGGTGAACATTCAGAAATCTCCATAATCCCTATTACCTGCTCCCAAGTTCAAGTCCAGAGGTGCCCGCAAGTCGTCCATGGTCTACCTAGTCCCAATCCACCTTTCTAGCCTTTTCTCCCACCTACTCCACTTAATGCTCCAGCAAAACTGACACCAATCTCTCCCTGGCTGGCCTAATTCCTGCGCAGCTTCCTCACTGGCTTCCCCTGTGCCCTGATGTTCTCCCCGCTTCCTCGCATACCTAATCCCTGCCCACCTACTTCTCTGGCAACCCCTTCAATTACTTTTCAGTCTCCCTGATGGGCTCCTCTTCCTCTGCCTCCCCTTGATCTTGGATATTCCCGGGGCTCAGCCTCTGTTCTCCTGCAGGCAGTCTCATCTGTTCTCAAGGTGTTAGCTGCTGCCTGCATTTGATAGCTCCTAAATCTCCAGGCTGGAGTTCTCCCCTAAGCTTCTGGCTCAAGTATCCCCAACATCTGGATACCTCACACACTCTTCAAACTCAGCTTCAAGCTTATTCTCCCAGTTGTGTTCCTCCACTAAACTAATTGCATTACAGTGACTGTAATACTTAGTCACTCATGCCAGACACCAGGGAGTCATTCCAGATTTATCTTCATCCCTTCCTACATCCAGTCACTTGAATTCTTCTGTTTTACTTCCTTAAATAAGTCCTCAATCCATCCTCTCCTCTATCTGCCCACTGCCTTTGCTCTGGCTCAGGCTTGTGACACCTGCTGTGTTGACTATGCCCACAGCAGGCAAACTGGTATCTGTCTTCACGATCTTGCCAAAATGATATGTCTCAACCTGATCCTGGTAATACCCTGCTCAAAACTCACCTCTGGCTCCCAGGGGCCTGTAGAGCAATGGCCCAGCTTCTTAGCATCATGCTCTGGATTCTCTGTGACCTGTTCCTGGCTCCCTCCGCAGCCATATCTCTTGCTCTATCCTGTCATGCATTCCACAACTGCTTGTGCCATAGTGTGTGAGGTCTTTGCTCAATGCTGTTTCTTCTGCCCAACAGCTTGCTGCCTTGCTTCATCTGGCTGTTACTCATCCCATCGCGCTTGGCTGAGAGAGACCTCACATCCTCCCTAGGTCAAGTGAGCTTTGTGTCTCCTTTCCCTAAGAGAGCTAGAGCCCTTCAAGGGACTTGTCTAATTCATCCTTCTAGCCTTGGCACCTAGTCCAGGACCTGGCACATAGTAGGTGCTAATCAAATGAGCCACTCCGAGTTATCCCCAGCTGAAAGCAACCTCTGTTCCTGTGACCTCTGTGGCACCTGCTCTAGACCACTTCTAGTATCTTTTCTAGTTTTTTATCTCATGGCTTTGTCTCTAAAGGTCTTTTCTCTCCTCGTACACTGTGAGCTCCTTAATGGCAAGGACTGATGTTTCATTCGTCTTTGAATCTATGACTGAGCTCAGTACTTTCTCCTAGTGTCTGAGAGGAAGCGTTCTCATGAAAGCAGACAGGAAGACCCTAACCCAGCCCCAGCTTGCTCCTGGGTCTCCCTGCTACCTCACCAACAGAGGGAAGTTTTGCCCTGGTGCTGTTGGCCTTACCTCTAAAGCCAACACCAGTTTGGGCCACAGACCATCCTGTGGAGTTGAGAAGAGTCTGGGCTACTCACCCCCCAGCACCATGATCTTCTTACGAGTGTCCTCACTCAGGAAGTGCTTGACAAGGTTAAAGGCCACAGGAAACAGCTTGGGAGCTGGGACAGAAACCAGACAATGTGAGACTGGAAGCAGTGCCCACTCTGCCCCTAACAGTGTTGTCCACAATGCCCTGTGTCTCAGGCCACATGTTCCCTAGTGCTGGTGCTATGGAGCCCACAGAGGCAGCCCGGAGAATGAGGCTTAGCATGGGCATCTCCCCATCTGTATAGTGGGTCTAGTCTTCCGGTCTCACCTGGCTGAATGGCTCCAAGGCAGTAATACATTGTAATAGCTTTGAGAATTGTAAAGCAGTTTGAGTTATGTGAAGGGTCTTCAGGTTCCTTCCCCTGGCTCACTTTGTTACTCTCCTGAGTCCATCCCAGCAACATTTTTGGCCCCTTTTGCTCATTTAACTTTCTCACTTGGAGTCCTCAACTTACCTTTAATAACAAAAAGACGCTTCAGTGTTTCAGGATAATTATCCTCAACTAGGCAGAGAAACTGTGGAAACAAAATCACCGAGCATAGCGAGCTCAGTCTTCTGTGCTGGGGTGAGAGGTACAGCCTCCTCCAGGCTAGACTCCACCCCCATCGCCTCACCCATCCCACAGGGCACCCTGGTGGAGGGCTCCACTCCTGGACCTGCCTCTCCAGTCCTGCCCCTCACCTCTCCGTAGGTCTCTACAGCAGGCTTCCAGAGATGCTTGAGGCCAAGCCCTTCGCAGTCATAAATCATGGTAATGGACTCCACCTTCTTCCCCATCTGCAGGGGACAGAGGAGGAAAAAGTCACAGCAGGCTACCCCCCTCCAGAAACCCGCCCAGTTCAGGGCAACTGCTGATTGCATCATATGCCCCGATTGCAGCTGGATCTGGGCAGGGCTGTACCTTGGGTTTTCCAAATGGAGATAATCACTCCAGGCCAGAATTGTGGCCCAGACAAGTCACCTTCCTGCCTAGGTTTCCATGTTCTCATCCAGTAAGCCACTGGGTGGACCTCAGATTGTATTTGAGGTCCCTTCTCTTCTGCAGTTTGACCTGATGGCCTCCCACTTCCTCAGTACACAGCACTAGGCAGTGCTTGGTCTGTGGGGCTTTATGTAGCCGCTTGTCCCGTGCACAGAAATGCTCTCTGTCCAACCTAAGCCCTAAGGGTGCATTCCCGTCTAGCGCATCTTTGCCTGCCCAGCCTACAGGGTCTCTGGGAACATTGATGGCTCTCAGGGAACATCTATGGATGACAGTGTTGGAATGGTCCCACACATATCACATTGTTTGATTGGACCTTTCCATTTGCTGAAGGGGAAGGAATGAGAAAAGATCATGGTAACAACTCCAGCTTGCTCTTCAGCCTTTTTCTCAGTAAGGAAATCAGCTGTCCTTATCTTTTTTGAAATACAGAGTTAGAGAAACATAGAATCTTAGCTCATCCACACCAGCAATACCAAAATACCTGTCTAGGGATAGCATGATCTGTGGCAAAGATCACACCGGTGCCCAGATAAATGAGAAAAATAACAATGATGTAGTTAAGTTCTTTTTAAAATTGTTTTTTGGAGAGATAGAGAGAAAGGGAGAGAAACATCAGTTGGTTGTTCCACTTATTTATGCATTCGCTGGTTGATTTTTGTATGTGTTCCAACGAGGGATCGAGCCTGCAACTTTGGCGTATTAGGACAATGCTCTAACCAACTGAGCTACCTGGCCAGGACCCAATGTAGCTAAGTTATTTATGAAGCTAAATTTAGTATTTAAAAGGCTGCCCTTTGTTCTGAAATGTTGCCATTCTATACTTTCTGGGCTTATTTATAGTGACGGTCACTGGCAATTTTTTTAAAGTCCTTACTTGGAAAAATTAAAATTTGGCAACACATGTTAGTTCCCTACAACTCAAATTCCACTGGGCTATGAAATCCAAAGGTCCAGGCCTCAGCCTTCAAGCTGTGCTTAAGTCCCTGAGTAATATGCCTGCTTCTGCTTGAACACCTCTACCGTGACGAACCCACCCTCATCCCGGCTAGCCCACTTGCCTTTTCCGACTGGCGATTACACTCCTGCACAAGCAGCTCACAGTCTCGCATCTTGGTCTTCAGCAAGTCCTGCTTGGTGGCTGAGAGGAGCAGACCCTTGGCATCCAGAGGTCCAATGATATCATACCAGATGGGGGAGCCCTCCCGGTCGTAGCCACACATGCCCCCTGACAGATACAGTTGGACCACCTGCGCAAAGACACAGATAAACCATCTGGTAAAGCAGACTCAGGGTGGCTACCCCTTCCCTGTATCCCAGGGATTCATCAGTCTTTCCCTCAATAGCCTTCCCCTGGGTACCAGTGGACACCCAATTCTGGGAACCATTAGGGTCCACTTGGCATTCTCAACCCTCCCTCCTGGAGGTTACAGTTCTATAGGTTTAGGACACAGATTATGGTCTAATGACCTAACAGAGGGGTGGGCCAGGATCATTTGTCCTCACCTCTGGAGGCTGCCAGCTTATGATATTGTCAATGTCCTTCTGCTTTCGGAACTCCACATGCTGCAAACACATAATCAGGGCTTTAAAAAAGTGAGAGCAGGGCAGGGGCACCCCTTAATAGACATCTAGCAATAGGTGACAGCATGAACAGGTAAGTCATGAGAAGGCAACCACCTGTTTTAAAGGTCTTGGCAGAACACCAATTCTTGGCTAGCCCAGACCTAGGAAAGCTCTGTGTTTCCGGGGAAGCTAGTACACTTCTTCCAGAGGGATAAGATGGTACTGGTCGGCTAATACTCAGCTATGCCACACAAGCCACAGGCCATGATGGAGGTGAGTGGGATGGGCAGAAGTTCAAGCACGGTGTGACTTTGATGGGCAGGAACGGAGGCAACTCTGGGATTTGGAGGCAAGTGGATCTCACCTTCCGGAGCATGGCCTCAGACTTCTGCAGGTCAAAGCTTCTTGCTGTAATGGAAACATGTTCAGGGTTAGGCCAGCAGACTGGGTGTCCAAGGACAAAGCAATTTCCCTGTTTTCATGCTGGGGCCAGCTCCTCTCTCTCTCAACATCCCTGCCGACTCTCAGATCCCCGACACGTAGAAGCTAGTAATATGAGGATCTTCACCAAGGGCTTCTGGAGCACCACAGCCCCCGGAGAATAGGTCAAGGTTAAGTTCAGGTGGGAGTAGCATTACAACTTCAGAGTCAAAAGAGTTTTGCCCCAGTAGATGTAATCAGGTAAAGGGTCTTATCTCCTCTCAGGAAAAGTGAACCCTGGACTCCCTTATCATTTAGCTTTTCCCTTACATAAAGTTAATCTCTTCCACAGTCTAACATCCAGTCCTGCGAATCTGACCCGCAGTTCAAAGATGAACATGGCTGTAATCTGGGGTAGAGCTGGCAAAACATCCCAGTAGGATGGAGGGCTTGATAAGGTTCCAGTCAACCTTGTCACATCCTCCAAGGACCCATGCCTACCCCAGTGGGACACAGAGGGTCCTCTTCTCACAGTTCCTGAAAAGGTTTCAGAATTAAAAGTTCACCTAGGGTGCAGGGTAAAAAAATAAATAAAAATCACCTAGACCAACTCTATATTATGCATGAGCCCCCAAAATTGTCTTGTTAAAGCTTGAGCACAAAGATCTCACTGTCCCCTTCCCAAAGCCACCTGCTTCCAGGTAATCCAAGTTACCATGTACACTTGGTCCTCATTGTTGTACTGAGTGGATATCCAACTCCAGAGACCCTTAGAAAGTGGGGTCACTCCCTTAGCCATGTGACAACCTTTCCAACATTGGCAAATACTGTGCTGCCACTGAGTCCCCTCTGCTTTCATGGTGCCCGTCAGTGGGTCCTTTGATTTCAACTTCACCTAAATACTTTCCCTTTGGATGTTTTCAAGTTTGCCAGTGCCCCTCTTCAAGTGTGTTGACCAGAGCTGAGCACAGCGCCAGGTGTTGCCTACTCTCCTCCAATAAAGTCTCAGAACATTCTTGGCACTGGTCACACATCCTGAATGCTGGGAGGACATATAGTCAGCTGAAACCCCCAAATCCTTTTCAGCTGTTCTGCTCTAAGCCTTCGTCCTGAATGTTGTGAGGTGGTTTTCTGGCTCCACGCCTATCAGATTTCATCTTTTAGAGTCAGCTTCATTTCATTCTTTTTCTTTTTTCTTTTCTTTTTTAGATTTTACTTATTTATTTTTAGAGAGAGGAGAGGGAGGGAGAAAGAAAGGAGAGAAACCTCAATATGAGAAAGAACCATTGATTGGTTGCCTCTTGTGCACACACCATCCGGGGGCTGAACCTGCAACCAGGCATGTGCCCTGACTGGGAATGGAAGTGGTGAGCCCTCTCTTTGCAGAACGACACCCAGCCAACTGAGCCACCCAGTCAGGGTTTCATTTCATTCTTAAAGAGCTTTTTCATCCCTTGCTGGTGTGGCTCAATGGATTAAGCACTGGCCTTCGAACCAGCAACCCCTAGTTTAATTCCCAGTTGGGGTGCAGGCCTGGGGTGCAGACCAGGTCCCCAGTTGGGGGCACATGAGAGGCAACCACACATTGATACTTCTCTCCCTTTCTTTCTCCCTCCCTTCCCCTCTTTCTAAAAAGTCAATAAATAAAATCTTTAAAAAAAAAAAATGTTTCTGAGATCCAGGTTCTGACCAGTGTTGTCATCTGACCTATGAACTGCCGCTTCCAGCTGTATGTGCTCTGTGTATTTAATCGACATCAAGATCTGCTTGACAGCCCTGGAACCTGGGCTGCCCTCTGGACTGTCACTGGACCTTTAATCGCTGTTTCCCAGGAGTGCCCAAGCATATTCCCTGACTCTGCTATCATGAAATTCAGTTCACTCTTGATGCAGACAAAAGTACATCAAGAGACTTGGCCAATGCCCCATCTTTCATCAGTGCTGGGCCCATGTCTGGAGAACTGAGCAGTCTTCAGTCTTGGGATGTTCTTCCTCACTGTCCTTTATGTGCCATTGTGGCAGCAGGGGCAGCTTTTAGAGGAATGTAATCCAGGTTTGCATCTCTGCCCTTCCATGTCCCTGTTTGACCTTGAACAAGATACTGCACATCTCTGATGGAATCATCTAATAAGCTAAAAATACTTAAGAGGATGCAAGGCAACATCCTATCATGATGGGGAAGCCTGGCTGGACTGTGAAAGTGGGAGTCCTCCATAGGAGGGACACCCCAACTTTGAGAAAAGACCTTATCTTCCCAGGGAACAGGAGTGGCAGTGAAACTGTGAGTCCCCTTATCTCAGGGTGGTTTTCCAGTTAACCCTTATCTGCCAGGGTCCAACATCCAGGGTCTTCTTCAAGGGCCCTCCCTTAGTTGCCACTTGCCCAGGGCAGCACCTGGCCTGGACCCCTCTGCAGGCCTGCTGAGTCAGGCCTCTACAGGGCTCCTGCTGCCCTGGGCAGGGGGCAGCTCATGGCCTGGCTTAGAACACTGCTAGAGAAGCCCATCTAGGAGCAGTGGTCCCAGGTTCTTATTTGATCACTTCCTAGGCCTGGAAAATGAGACACAGACCTGTTCTGCCCCCTCATAGGGTTGGTTGCCACAACTTCATGGTTTTTAACTTGCCATCTGAAGCTCCTTGCTAGAGTGCCCAGAGCTCATCTGCAGTCAGGCAGAGGCAGTGGAGATTTTGTGCCTGCTCTCAGGGCCTGGGACCGGGAGAAAACTAAGTGAACCTGGGTGAGGGGGGTGGGTGTAGAATGGAACCCCAGCTCACACCTGGGTTAGAAAAAGACATTCTGCTGGCATGCACCCTGCAGATGTTTCCTTTAGAACCAAAGGGAGGAAGAGAAAATATACCTATAAAGAAAGAGACAACAAAAATCCTAATTGAAATTCATAGTAGAGTCTGACCAGGCCTGAGTTCCTGCCTGGGAAATGTGAGGCACCAAATTAAGTGCAGGGGAGACACCCCTCCTCCCCCTGTTCCAAGAGACGCAGCTTGACTTCAGGGGCAGCTGTGGCTTACTGGAGAGAATAATGGCCTGGGAATCTGGGCCCCAGATTTCTGCCCTGATTCTGCTTCCCATTAGCTGTGTGCCTTCAGCTAAGTGCCCTCCCTTCTCTGAGCCTCGGTTTTCTCATCTGACAAATGAGGGTGACTATACTCTTTGATGCTCTGGCAAAGAGAGAGGCTATTCCAGGACTGGGGAGCTGAGGGTGCCTGTGAAACCAGCTGCGGGACCCCAGGTGGGCCTCTTAGATGAAGGAGAGCTGTGTTGTTGCTCACACATCTCCGAAACCACGCCTCCGCCTGATAGTTTGTTTGATGATCTAACAACTGGCACTTTAAGCCAATGCTGGTTTCCCACTCTCTACACCCACCCACTTCTAGCTACAGCTCCTCAGCATACTGGGGTGCCAAAATATCCTCCGGCCCTGGAACGACTCCATGGCCACCCCGACACTGCCTTCTGCCTTCTGCCTTCTCTGGGTGGGCTGGTGTGGGCTTGCAGTTTTTATTCAGGGGGAAAGGGCAAGTGGCACTTCCTGAGGTACAGTGAGCTCCATGTGACTCTCCTCGCTGCAACTGCCATGGGGTGCCTGCTAGTAGTCCCTCAGAGCATGCCAGTCTATTCAATTTCTGCACAGAAGAGAAAAATCCAGCTCTTCATCTACCCCAATATTCTGTGTGTGTGTGTGTGTGTGTGTGTGTGTGTGTGCGTGTGTGTCTGTGTCTATAAATAAATTATCAGACATGATTTGTACTTTAATTTTTGAACTATGGTTCCACATCACAACTTAATCTCTGTTAAGCTAAGAAATTGGAACTCATATTCTATTATTTCTATGCCCAGTAATCAAGTTTCTAGAAAGAAAAAAGATAGCATGTCACAAAAACTAAGGAGGGTGGCACATGACTTGAATCATAAAAGAAGAGAGGAAAAGAACAAACAGAAGACTTCAGGAATTGGGGCCTGGGGTTGAGTTTAACCCTGCTGCTAATAGAAGCATGTGCATTGCATCACATGCCCAGAGCTCTGTCATGTCACATCTTGCAATAAGCAGGGTACCCTGTCTCATCCTGCTATCCCAGAGAGGGGTCTAGGGCAGATGTTCGCCCCTGGCCCAGGTACCACACCCAGCCTGGAGCAGAAGTAGAATTAGAATGTGGGATACTCTGGAGCATGGTGGTGGCTTGAGGGAAGTCTTGTCAACCTAGTTCAGGCGGAGTCCCACCACCACCATCATGTTCCCCGTACTCTCTGCCCCAACTTCAAGCTGCCTGAACTGAGGCCAGCAGGAGACCTGCCATCCCAACAGGCCACAGAGGGGCCCAGTCTCTCCCAGGAACCAGGACTCTGGTTCTTAACTGGAATCTGCCTCTGACTTGCCACATGACTGGGGCCTTTCTTGGCTTTTCCTCAACCTGTTTCCCCAAGTGCCTCAGCAGAGTGGGTAGAAAGGACACTAGGCTGGGACTCAGCCAACCTGGACTTCAGTCCTCTCTTTTTCTACAGTCCAAGCACTGTGTGACTTGGGACAGGTCACTTCACCTCTCTGAGCCTCAGTTGTTACCTACCCAGTAGGAAGGCTTTTAATTGCCAAAGGGCCCTTTTGCTCCAAAAGGTTGAATACTCTGGATTCGCAGATTCCCGGGCCAAGGTTTCCAGAGATTGCTATTCTGTTACCCAGAACTAGTCTCTGCCCCGGCACCTCCCCCTGCCCCAGCCCCTCTTTCCTCACCTCGGAGCCAGCGCAGGAGAAAATAGTCATCTGGATTCGGCAGGATGGGCAGCACATCCTGGACATTCTCCCGAAACTGTAGGGAGAGGTAGCTGGGTGAGTGACAGGTGCCACCCTGACCGCCCTCTACCCAGGACTTTCCACAGGGGCTTTGCTGGATCCCCCTTCAACACCAGTCAACCCTGCAGACACTGGCTGAGCATTTGGGCTACACGGGGCATTCCGTCTGTCGTGCTAGTGGGAGGTGAGCAGCTAGGAAGCCACTGGCCCTGCCTGGCTGTATGCACTGCCACCTCCAATGTGGCGAGCCAGCAGATGTGTTCGCAGCTAACTGTGATAGTAGACACTGCAGGGCAAGCCACAGTAAATGCTGTCAATTCCCCAAGTATTCCCCATGTGCTAAGCACTGAACTTGGCACTTATCTTATTCCTACCTCATTCAGTGTCTCTAGAGGTATTACTGTCCCCATTTTACAGATGAAGGAATTAGAGCTCAGAGAGACTAGGTAACATGCCCAAAGTTAAACAGCTAGAAGTCATCGGAGCTGGATGCAAAACCAGAGTATGCACTTGTTCAGGGTTTTCTGCCCCCTTAGTAATGGGATGGAGAGCAATGTGATTAGCAGAGCAGAAGGAAGGGTTTCATTCTGGCTGGGGCCAGGAAGAGGGTGGTCTCATATGGCTTCATAGTTAAAAAAATAGCATTTGAGCTAGTCTTGAAAGTAATCAAAGGCAGTGAGAGGAAGGAGGCGGGCTATCTCGGTGGAAGGAACAGCTCTGGTGAGAAGCCATGAAGGGGGAAAGTGCATGGAGTGCCAAACAAGGAAGGTGGACAGTGACCCCAAGGCATGGCCACACCTACTTGCAACTGTTCTCTACCCTGTGGGCATGCCTGCTGCCCATGTCCTCCCCATACCTCCTGCTCCCAGCCACTCACCTTTCCCTAGTCACTGACCTACAGGGCAGCCACCAGAGGACCAATGAGGACCAGCCACCTCTGCCCCTTACCTAGGTGAGCCAAATATTCAGACCATCCCAGCCCCCAAACAACTCCCAGGTAAACTGCTTATCCAGGGCTCAGGTATGAAGCCACCACTTTTCAAGAACCCTACACAGCCCCTGTTTTACAGTTTAATTACCACCTAATCCCTTATCTGCCTGATTTCCCCTGCAAGTCAGCAGTAAAATCTACAACCTCCCTATCCAGCCTCCCTGGGATGAGGAAGGCCCAGCCTGAGCAAAGCACTTCCTGGGGCTGGTGCCTCAGCCTCCGTGCCATGGAGGAGGACTCTCTGTTCCCGTCAGGGTCTCCCAGCAATGGAAAATTGCCCTGCTTTGGAGCCTGCAAACTGGCTCTGGTTCCAAGAACTGCCAGCCTCTCCTCTTCCTGATGGCAACATAGAAGTGGAGATACAGGTGGTGGGGAGGGGATGCAGACGTCAAACTCTTGCTTGCCTCCTCCTCAGCCCAGGTGCCAAGGCAAAGCCAGGCTCATCTCCCAGCCAGAGAGCATCAGCCCGAGTCCCCAGCCAAGGAGGAGCGGGATTGTGGGACAGGGGAGAGGACTCCTCTCAGCTCAAACTACCCGCAACCCACAGGATCAGCAGTAGGATTCCAGACCTCCCGGCACATCACCTGGTCCAACCTCTCATTTCAGTTCATCAAGGAGCAAACAGAGGAAGGACCGGTTTTGTCCAAGGTCTTGGAGCCACTCTGGACCAGAGAAGGGGCTATCCGAATATCCTTAAGAGCTGCCAAGGGCTCTTTCCATGGGTGCCACTGCCCCTGCAAGAGGAAAATCTCCCGGAAATGGGAGGAAACCTGGGTCCCAGAATCCAGGGCCAGGCTGCCAATCCCGAAATGAATGTCGTCTTTGTGCCCTGAGCTGTCCCCAAGGGCTTCCAAGTAAGCACTTCCTCCCAAGTGGTACCTCCACGGGCTCGTTCGGGGCCGGGGCCGGGGTAGCTGAACTTTCCCCAGGGCCCCTTCGGCCACCAGGTGCTGTGGAAGGCTGCTCCAGCCACCACCCGCCCGCCGAAGACGGACGCACGACTCCCACCCAGACAGACCGACCCTTCCTGGCTCGCCGCCGCCGGAGGGCCAGGGCCAGGATGAGGGCTCACCTTGGCCAGAGCCTCCTTCTGCTTGGGGCTCAGGTCGCCGACTCTGCCGCTCATCTTGGGTCGGGGCGCGGCAGTTGCGGCAGCTGATGGAGCGCGGGCAAGTCTCTACGGCCGAAGTCCCCTGCTTTCAACCTTTGGCGTTTGCTGGCCGCCAAGCCCCGCCTTTTAAAGGATCCCGACGGGGCGGAGCGGGAGATGCTCTGGCTGGAGCTTCTGACGCACCCAGTTCGCTCTTCTGAGATCGGGGACTTGGGCAGGAGTCGAGCAGGAGTGCCCAACACAAGCCCAGGCGCAGGAAGTCTGGGTTCTAGTCCCAAATTTACTCTTAGCTCTCAGTGTGGTCTTGGATGAAACACCTGAGCTTTCTGGGTCTCAGTTTCCCCGTCTAGGTACTGCCTAATGAGTTCTTCGATGATCAGGCCCCCATCATCTTCAACAAAACTCTAGGGAGTTTGGCGGGCGCCACTAGGGTTGGGGTGTTAGGTCCCCTAAGCCTAGCCATCCATCTCCCTGACTCTGGGAACTGTGGTATTGGCCATTTCTCTTTTATGGCCTTGCCCTTCTGCTCTGCCCTCAGTTTTTGGACAATGGTTGCCAACCCAGGGTGGAGCCTCTCAGTATCAACAGCCTTGACCCTCCTGTGGGGCAGACAGACTGGGGGGCCAAGGAAGCAGAGACCTAGTCTCCCCACTCAGAACCCTGTCCTTTGCATCTGACCTTCCCAGCACTCTGAGAACTGCTCCTAAATTGCTCACACCCTCAACCAGCCTGGAAGAAAGTTTCTAAGTCCTGGGTTTGAGTTCTAAATCCTCCACTTCTAGACTTCAAGTGACTTCACCTTTCTGAATCCAAGCTTCCTCTTTACTCAGTCGGGGCAGATGACCTGAACTTCAAGTCAGCGTGAGAGGACAGAGTGAGCTAAAGCATATAATTCATTCAGTGCTGCGTCTAGCACAGGGCTCTCCACTGCTTATACCTAGAGGCCAGAACTGCGGGTTCCCATGTGTACCTACAAGTCTGACTGTCCTGCCGTACCCCAATCACAGCCCCACCCCCCATAGAATGAACCACTTCCTGCTTTTAGAGCTTCACAGCTCTCCTCCTCTCCCTGTGTCCTTTCTCCTCCACTCTAATCCTATTTACTTACCATCAGCTGCCTTGGGCCATTCTTTCCTCCTACTGTGTACCAGGCCCTAGACATTGTTTTGGAGACACTGAATGAATCAAACACCATCCTGCCATCCCAAACATAAGACACAAGCACCCTCAGCTAGAATACAGGAGCCAGACATATGTCCCAAGGAGAGGCAACAAGTGCCTAGAAGCTAGCCTAAAAAGGGGACAATTTTGGGGGGTTTGGAAGAATTGTATAAGTCTTCAGAGAGGGAGTAGCATTGGAACTAGGACTGAAAATAGGGGGTAGGAAGAAAATAGAAACATTCATTCATTCCACGGTGGCACAGAGGCATGAGTAAAATTTGGTGGTTGTTGGGAAGCATGGGTACAACAAGAGGGGAGGGGAAAGAAGGAGCAGGCAGGGAGGATGGCAGAACCAGATGTGGCCCTGCTTTGCGGCATTTGCCCTGCTAGTCTGTTGGACCCTGTTCGACACCTCTTTGCATCCCCACAAGCCCTCAACCCCCAGCAGAGTATATTGCTTGAGGGCTGTTAAATAAATGCATGCTGAATGAATGAATGAATGTAAGAATTGTTCCAATAGGCACAGAGTTGGGTGCTGGGGGAGCGCTGGGAAGAAGACATGAACATAGATAGTTCAGAGACGAGGCAGCTCACCTCACTTAACAGCTATGGAAGCTGAGACCCAAGAAGGGCATGGCTTGCCCCAAATCATTAGTGCCATGATAGATATGAAAGCTTTGTCTGGTGCCTGTTATACAAAGAGTGCTCAGTCATGCCCTCTATTGCCTAGAATTTACACAGAGCTAAGACTAAGGGCCTGTGGGCACCCCATCTCCAAAGATGGGCTCCCCCTACCTCCACACTCACATTTCCAGAAAAGGAGCAAGCAAAATACCCTCAGGCTCTCTGGGGTAGAAAGCAGAGGCAGGCTACAGCAGCCCCTTAAAGACACTTGGGAGGCCTTCACTATGCACCTGATCTGACCCCCAACGTGGAGGTTTTCCGAAGGGCACTGAGTGAGGGTCTCAAGTTCAGCCCTGTGGCTGAAAGCCCTCACTCCACCTCCATGTTTTCAGGTAGTTCCAGCAGTTCTCCCCTAGAGAATCATCAGCTCTGGCTTAAGGCAGGGTATGGCTGCCTTTCTTGCCGAATATGTGGCTGAGACCTTTATTTAAGACCCTTCCAGGAGCAAGATGTTCATTTCAGTGTGCAGCCTACTCAATGGAAAATCAAAGGACTCTTATGATGCTCTATCACTTTATAAGGCCTTTTCAGACCTAGCCTTTGATTTAAGCCCAGGATGACCCCTCTAAATTAGGAAGGACAGATGATTTATTGAGGATGAGATTACATGCAGAGTTGGGAATCCAAATTCCCAGTTTCTGGGCCATATGCTGCCAGGTGCCTGTTCGGCTAGGGCATAGGCTTACCTGGGAGCTACCTGCAGAAGTTGCCCTGGAAAGCACATGGAAAGCATTCACCCAGCAGGAAATAATCCCCAGCTCCAACCTACCCCCTCGGTAAAGGTCTAAGTAAAGTACCCTTCCTCCAGTCTGCTCTTCCCAAGTCCTGTAGCTTCTGTCTTCTCCTCCCACCCCTGAAACTTATCTACGGCCAACCCATTGTGGAACAGCTAGTTAATCTGATAATATGAATCCTGGAATAATAATTTGGTAAACTCCTCCAAACTAGTTACTAAGAGAGAGTCCCTCTTCCCCATCCTCATCTTTTCTCCAGCCCCAGCAATTCTCAGTCCCTGCTAGGTATGTTGCTCCTCTGCTTAAGAATCTGCAGTGGCTCCCTGGGTCCTTGACTTGCATTCAAGACCTACCCCTATTTCCTCCCAGCCTCCCCTGTGCCTTCAACTGCCACCCATTTCCCTTCACACAGTTTCGTTTCAGTAAGAGGAACTCTGTGATGTTCCTCAGATGCACCTCTGCCCTCCTGCCTCTGTCTGAGTTGCTGCCCTCACCTGTTTCCCCCTGGCCTTCAAAGCCCTGATCCTGCCCTGGCCAGGTGGTTCCGTTGGTTGGAGTATCATCCCCTACACAAAAAAGTTGTGGGTTTGATCCCTGATCAAGGCATGAACAGGAGGCAGCCCATCAATGTTTCTCCCTCCTATTGATCTCTCTCTCTCTCTCTCTTTCTCTCATCAATAAACATGTTGTCCAGTGAGGATTTAAAAAAAAAACCGCACACACATACACACACAGCCCTGATCCAATATAGTTTCCAGGAATCTCTTCCTGATCTGCCCTACCCAACCTGTAGCCTCTGTCTCCTGACCATGACACTGACTGCTCTGTGTTACAATGGTGAGTTTTCAAGCAATAGCCTGGCCCAACAGGAAGGGGCTAGACAAGCCTGAGATGGGATCCAGGCCCTGCCACTTGGCAGCTCTGAGATGAGTGTACTGTTTCACATACACGCTACTGGACAGGTACCATGTGAATAGTTGAAAGCAGGCTGCTGGAGCATAGAGACCTAAGAGGAACATAGGTGGATGTTTCTAGTCTTAGGAGTTAGTGCCCTAGGGTTTCAACTTGTCTGGGAAGCAGCTCCAGGCACAGACAGGAGAACTGGACAGGGGGTCCAGAGCCTGAGTGCTAGGCCGAGTTCTTGGGTAAATGCACTGCAGTGATGACAATTCAGCAAGAAGCACATGAGGGCCTCCTCAGAGCTGTTTTCCCTTGACCTCTGGTCTTTGGATGCCTCTCCTTTAACACAAGAGCATTGACCTAGAGGTCAAAGGCCGCCAAGTTCCCAGTCCTCTGATTCTCTGGTGTCATCAGGAAAGGGATAATGTGGAGATTGGCACAGTGAATAGAGTGTTGGGGAGAACAGTGTTTAAACCCTTCTACAAATATTTGTGGAACACTCTACTGACATGAGACCAGCACAGCAGGGACTCTGGAAAGCCCTTGTGTGGGCCTTGAAAAGAGCCCTGACTTGGGCCTCCTGGCTTCCTTGCCTCCTCCCAGCCCTGCCACGTGCAGCTGAAGCTGCCTCAAGTCCTTTTCTCACAAAGTGGAGAAGGAATGAAGAAATCAGAACTACCCAGGATGGCACAGCAGGGCTGAACAGCAGATGAGGAAGCAGGGCAAGGGACTCACTCCTGTTCTGCCCTCCCCCTCCAGATAGCCCAGGCTTTGGCTGCTGATCGGACCTGGGAGTCCAAGCATCTTTCATTCCTCTGCTCCATAAGTACTGTTTGGGTGGTGGGTAGGACACCAGGTACAGGGACACCTCAGAGGCCCTGCCCTCAAGGAGTTCCTGGCCTGCAGGGACTACAGTCAAGGCAACTCCTATAGCTGCCCTCCTCCTCCAGTACCGGGCAGCCAGTGCCACCAGTCAGAGGGGGAATGGGCGGGGGCGGGGCGTTGCATCCCAGGTTCCCCAGATACTTAATGGCTGAGCAGGAGTCACCCAAATTAGAGAGGAGTCCTTTTCATTCCTTCCTTCATACATTCATTCATTCAACACACATTTAACTGAGAGCACTATGCGAATCATGGAATAAAAAACTGCCTTTGTGGCCCTGACAGGTGTGGCTCAGTTGGTTGCCGCATTGTCCAACAACTGAAAAAGGTCACCGATTTGGTCCTGGTTTGATTCCTGGTCAGGCGCGTGCCTAGGTTGTGGGCTTGATTCCATGTTGGGGGGTTCAGGAGGCAGCTGATCAGTTTTTCACATCAATGTCTTTCTCTCTCTTCCTCCTTCCCATCTCTCTCCAATGAGAATAAAATAAACCTTAAAAAAAAAAAGCATTGCCCTTGTGGAACTTGGAATATTGGGGGTGGGGGAGCATGCACAGAGTGAGACTGGGCAGTGGTCTTGAGGTGACTTCAGTCTAGTAGCTTGCAGCCTGACTCCCCATGAAGTGGACTGCAGCTCCCGGGCCCTTGCCCTGGACCCCTCTGCACCAGTGCTTGGAGAGCAGAGAAAGCAGTCCTGGACCAGCAGCCGAGTGGTCGGGGCCAAACCCCAGCTCCTTCGGTAGCAGTCACCTGCCTTCTCTGGGCGCCAGTAAGCTGGGGGAGGAATGTAATCCTCGTCTCTTTCCCAAGGCCATTGTTGAGAATTCCAAGTGAAATAAAGGCTGGAGAAGTGATGGGTGCACACATGTAAAGGATTATTAATACTATTATGTGATTTCTGAAGACACAACAGAAAATGAGACCCATCTGGCTCCTCCTTGCTTCCGCAGTCCACTCTGGCTTTGTGAAGACACCAATCCTCTCCCTGCCCCACCTCCCACACCCTAACCCCCTAATTAAGCCCCTTTCCTTCCCAGATATCCTCGCCTAATCCCTAAGCCCTTTCTCACCAGTCTCTAGTTGTCTCCTGGAGTGAAATCCCTTTAGAATGAGCTGGCCCAGTTAGTTAGCTATGAACAGAGAGGTTGGGGGCAGGGAGCTGGAACTTCAGAACCCACCACTCCTGCCCAGGGACTGAGGAATGGATGAAAAAGGTGAAGGGATTGAGAAATACAGATTGGTAGTTACAAAATAGTCATGGGGATGTGAAGCACAGCATAGAAAATAGAGTCAATAGTATTGTAGTGATTGTGTATGGTTCCAGGTGGATGTTGGAAATATTGTGGGGTAACCACTATGCTGTACATTTGAAATCAATACAAAATAAAATTGAATATAAACTCTAACTGAAACAAATACATGCATACATACATACATAAAAGAACTGCTCCAGAGGGTTAGGAAGGGGTGCTGGAGACCTCCCCAGCTCTGACATTAGCTGGCACAAGCCCTCCCTTGGGAGTAGGCTGTCAGGTTTACCCCCACGGCCTGCGTTCAAGAGAGAATGCAGACTTTACAGCCAGACTCAGGCATTCCATGCCTGTGCCTTTGAGTAGAGCGGCACCCACCGACTCTGCAGCAGGGACCTGGGCCCAGGTCCTGGCTCTCTCACCCACCAAGATTATTTGACCTCTTGTGCCTCAATTTCCTTTCTGAGAAATGGCAGTTGTCATTTTACTATCTCCTGAGGTTGTGATCAAATGAAGTGACAGCCAGAGCCACACATAACCAAGTCGCAAGCCAGGTCTCCAGCTAGGTGGAGGCAGGTGAAAGGCAACCATACATTGATGTCTCTCTCCCTCTCTGCCTCTCTCTCTTCCCCTCTAAATAAATAACTAAATAAATAAATAAATAAAATATTTTTTTTAATTAAAGGAAAAAAGATTAAATGAGCTAATTCATGCAAAGAACCTAGAACAGTGCCTGTAACCTAGCAAATGTATCTGCTGCTTTTATTAAACTTTGTTTCTTCCCTTTTTCTTCCCTTGTGTCTTACCAGTCAGGTTTCAACACCACCTCTCAGAGAGGCCTTCCTTCTCCCGGCCCCAGGAAGCAGCCCCCAGCCCCAGCCCCAGTCACTATCTAAAGTCATTTTCTCTCTTTCATATGTCACTTACTAAGGTCTAAAATTATCTTGCTTGTGGATGTGGTAATGGCTGACTATCGATTCTCAAGGGCAGTAACCATTGCTGGTCACAGTCACTGCTCCATGCCTAGTCTCTGTAACCCAGCAGACACTCAACATCTATTTGTGGGTGTGACCCAGCACTCATTCTGCCTGCTAAGGGCTGGACCCCAGCGGGGTGGGGCGAAGCAGGCCCTGACCATCCCCCCATTCTCTGGCCCTTCCTCTCCCCTACCCCACAGTTGTGCTGCTGTGATTCTGCATCTGTCCTGTGTGGTCCTGGGTGAGTTATCACCACTGTTTGGGTGTCTGGAGGGAAACAGTGACTGAACTAGGCAACTAAGGGACAATCGAATATTTCTTTAACACAATTTGTCATATTGTCCTGGGGCTCATGACTGGGAAGGGATCTCAGCTCCCAGCCTAACCCACTCTTGTCACTGGGCCAGGAGTTCCCAAGGCAGGTGTGTTCCTGTGAGCCAGGCATTGCCTCCCTTAAATCCCTTGGTAAAAACAGCAGAAACCAACGCTGGGATCCAAGGTGGCCCCCTTCCCTGAGGACTAGTCTGTCACCTTGTGGCCACTTAACAACATTGCATTGTAGGAGGAGCCAAGGTTCAAACTCACTGCAGCAGGATCCTATTCTGAATATGGATTTTCCTGCCTCTCAGCCTCCTGCAAGCACCACCACCCATGGACTCACGAAATGCCCCATTCATGCTGATGCACAGCCTGGCAGCACACTGAAAAACTCATTTCATACCTAGGGAATTCACCAGCCTTACCACACACCCCATTCTTGAGTCTAAAACATTTCTTGTTCCTGTTTGGAGTAACATACCCCATGACTCACACTTGTATTAACAGCTTCATTTCTTCCTAGGTCCCTCTCCAACTTTAGAGTGTGAGGGGATATGGAGACTTGGGGGACTCCATACAGTTCACAGTCTAGCCCACAGCCAGGCAACGTTGTGTTCCAAGACACAAGCCACTTGGAATTATAGCATGTCTGTTGAAAGGAGCCTCCCCACCCCCACAAATCTTTAAATCCGACTCCCATTCTACAGTAGGACACACGCCAAGAAGAGGGAATCAGCTTGCCTAGAGGTACCTGGGGAGAGAGTCACAGCCCTGTCCCTGCCAGTGCCCCTCCCAGCCCCAGAAACAAAACAAGCCAGGACCTGAGGGTTTGGCTCCTTTGACTGAGCATCCTGTTTGTCCATGTGGGAATCTGGTGGGCTACCTCTTCTCCCAGCTGGGATCCCTTCCTTCCCTCTGGGGTCCTCCAGTCCCACCCTTACCCCCACCCCTACTCCATGCAGTAGCAGAAGGCCTGAGCTGGGCTACACCCTCCCACATTGAGACTACATTCTCAAGTGCAGTGGTACCTTGGTACTCATCATTAATTTGTTTCAGAACTCATGGTGAATGCTGAAACTAGTGAGAACCCAACGATGAAGCATTTTCTCTTATAGGGTGGTGTCGTAACTCATACAAGTTCTAGCAAACATGATGAATCTTGAGAAGCGCCGAGTGCTGAAACATTTTTTTTTTCCTCATCAAAATGCGACAAGTACAGGGTTTGACGAGTTCTGAAGCCAACCAGTACCAAGGTATGACTGTACTTGTCTTTCAGGATAACCAAGTGTCACCCAGTAGGAGGTAACCACAGGTAATAATTCTGGTTACTCGCCAAGTTCTTAGGGGCACTCTGGCTCCCACTGATAGAGGGTTAGGATGTGTCTATTTGTGGGGAAATGGAAATGCTTTCTAGGTGGGG
This sequence comes from Noctilio leporinus, assembly GCA_004026585.1. Lineage (NCBI taxonomy): Eukaryota > Metazoa > Chordata > Mammalia > Chiroptera > Noctilionidae > Noctilio > Noctilio leporinus. Next base: position 47,597 of record PVIW01000792.1, read on the forward strand.
GACAAGTATTAGCAAAGAGCTGTGTCTGGTTGGTGTGTGTGTGTTGGTGGGGCAGCGAGGACCCCCTGCCTGGGTGGAGGGTGGGGAACAAGTAGTGGGAATAGGTATAGGCAGATGGTGAAGCCAAGGATGGGCTAATTACAGCGTGTGACCCCACAGCCTTGTCATTGGGGCTGACAGATGGGCTGGAAGATCACATAACTGGAGAAGCAGCTCTCCATAAGCCCCTTGTGTCTGACTTATTTCATCTAGTGTAATATTTTCAGGGTTCATCCACATTGTAGCATATATCAGTATTTCAGCCTATCCCAGGTATTTTATTATTTTGGATACTAATGTAAACATAATTGTTGTTTGAGTTTCCTTTTGCATCGTTTATTGTTGGTGTATAGAACAGAACTGATTTTTGGGCGTTAATTTTATCAGTCCTAGTGGTTTTGAGCTTAAGTAACATGTCTTATTTTGAGGCTTGCTTTTTGTACTCAGCATTGTTAGAATATCCATGGTGAGAAAGGCAAATACCACATGATTTCACTTACATATGGAACTTATTTATTTATTTATTTAAAATAGTTCATTATTTTTAGAGAGAGGGGAAGGGAGATAGGCAGAGAGGGAGAGAAACATCAATGTACAGTTGCCTTTCACCTTTCTCCAGCTATGGACCTGGCTGGAGACCTAGCTTGCAAACTGGTTATGTGCCTTGGCAGGGAATTGAACTAGCAACCTTTGGGTTCACAGGCTGGTGTCTTATCCACTGTGCCACCAGCCAGGGCTTACATGTGGAATTTGGAAAACAAAATAAAGGAACAATCAAAACAGGAACAAACTCAGGGATACAGAGAACAAATTGATGGTTGCCATAAGGGAGGCAGTTGGGGGGATGGGTGAAAAAGTTGAAAGGGATTTAAAAAGTACAAATTGCCAGTTATAAAAATAGTCATAGGGCACCAACCAGTATAGCTCAGTTAGCTGGAGCATCTGCCTGTAAAAGAAGGGTTTCAGGGCACATACCTAGGTTTCCGGTTTGATTTCTAGTCCAGGTGTGTACAGTCCCCAGTCCTTCTCTCTCACATTGATGTAGCTCTCTTTTTCCCTTCCTCTCTCTCTTAAAGCAATGAAAAAAATGTCCCCAGGGAAGGATAAAAAAATTGAAAATAGCCACGGGGATATAAGGTACAGCATAAAGAATATAGTCAATAATATTTAAATTTTTATTTATTTATTAATTTTTAGAGAAAAGGGAAGGAAGGGAGAAAGAGAGAGAGAGAAATATCAATGTGCGGTTGACTCTTGTGCCCCCCGCAAATGGACACTTGGCCTGCAACCCAGGCATGTGCCCTGACAGGAATTGAACGGGCAATCCTTTGGTTCACAGGCTAGCATTCAATCCACTGAATCATACCAGTCCAGGCTAAGTGGGTAACATTTTAATAACCGTGTATGGTGTCATATGGTTATTAGACTTAATCAAGGTGATTGCTTTTTGAAGTACATAAATGTCTAATCACTATATTGCACACCTGAAACTAATATTGTATGTCAACTGCAACTGGAAAATAAAATTTAAAAATAAATAATTATCCATGGTTAGACACATAGCTAATTCATTTATTTTTCTCCATTGCATGGTATTCTATACTTGAAGTTACCACCACTTATCTCATCTAGTAATGGAGAATTGGACAGTTTTCAGTTTTTGCTATTCAAACAGGGATGTTTTACACATACCCAAGAAATGATTCTCAGCCAGGACCGTATATTGGAGTCACCTGGTGTGCAAAAAAAAATTTTAAATCATTTTCAGTAACAAGTTCCCACCTCTGGAGAACAAGTCAGTTGACTCAGAGCAGAGGTGAGGCGTCCATATTTTGTAGAAAATCCTTAGATGATTCTGATGTCAGTCTGTGTTGAGTACCACTATTCTAGAGGATATGCCCAGGAGTGGAATTCCTGAGAATGCATTTTGTTTTATTTGATGTAAAGTAGGTTCCAGAATAACTGTAAAACCAGGCTGTGTACCCTATCAGCAGTGTATAGAGTCCAGTGCTCCACATCTCTAGCAACACTTGACAATGTCAGATTCTCACATTTTTGCCAGAGAGAAGGGCTGGGAATACTTGGCTAGATGGAGCAGGCCAGACACGGCTGCTCAGTGGGGCCAGAGATTTTAATTTGTAGTTCCCTGATAAGTTTGATCGTCTTTTCATATTGATTGACCATTCTTGTTTCCTCTTTTGTCGAATGCTTATTTGCATCTTGTAGCCCATATCATGTATTTATATATTCTGCATATGAATCATTTGGTTGCAAATACCTTCTCCCAGCTTGTGGCTTTCCTTGCCACTTTATTACAATGCTTTGATTAACAGAAGGTGTTTTTTTTGTTTTTTTTTTTAAGATTTTATTCATTATTTTTTATTTTTAAAATATTGCATCTTTTAAAAAAGATTTTATTTATTATTTTTCAGAGATAGGGGAAGGGAGAGAGGTAGAGAGCTAGAGGAACATCAGTGTATGGTTGCCTTTCACCTGCCTCCAGCCATGGATCTGGCTGGAGACCTGGCTTGCAACCTGGTTATGTGCCCTGGCTGGGAATTGAACCAGCGACCTTTGGGTTCGCAGGCTGGTGCCTACCCACTGTGCCACCAGCCAGGGCCCAATTTCATTTCTTTCTTATGGTTAACCCATTTTCTTAGCACAATTTATCAAACAATCTATCATACTTCCTCCTCCCCTTCCCCCAACTGAGTTGCTTCCTCTGACATAATTGTGTTTATGTGTGTGGGTCCCTTTCTGGCTTGTTCGATGCCCCATTTGTCTGTTTTTGTGCTAATAATCAGGTTGTCTTATTTTCTGCATCTTATTCTTCTGGAGCATCTTGACGATTCAATCAATATTGGGGTTATAACGGTGTTCACTGTAAAAGTCTGCCAGTTTTCTGGTATGTTTGATATTTTTCATAACAGAATATTAGGGGAAAGAGTATCGTGACTCATCAGGCTTCTGCCAGTTTTGAAAAGGTTTTCAGACTGAGCCAGCTCTCAGCAACTGCAACCCTTGAAAAAAAGAAGGAGGGTTAGGACATCCTGGTAGGCGTCATAAATTATTTATGGAGGGCTGGTGTTATGTTGTGCCCATTTCACCGCCCAGGAAAGCGACTTCCCTGAGAAGACAGTCTTCGCCCCACTGAGGAGCTTGGTCTGGCCTGCTTCGTCTAGCCAAGCATCCCCAGCCCCTGGCTCTGCCGCCACTCCGGCCTCCATCTCCTCTGTCTGCCACCCACGCCATTCTCTGGTTCTCTGCCTCCTGGAGTTCGGCCTGGGGGAGCAACAGAAGCCTAAGGAAGAGGGGGTTACGATTTAGCCCAGGCCACAAAGTGGGACCATCGGGCCACTCCAGCCTCCAAGCCCCTGGACATCCCTCGTTCTTGCCCTTCTCCAGCACTGATTGTCCCCGCTCCCTCCCCTTCGCCACCCCTTCCGCAAAGTCGCCCTTTCTAATTCTCCCTCTTGCTCCCCAAGGTTCTGTCTCAGCTTCTGACAGTCCAACAGCCCGAGAGCACCTCCTCTCCTGACTTTCCACTTCAGCCACGGTGACCTGGGCTCACAGCTCTGCAGCAAGTACTCTCCCCGGTCGCCCGCGCCGGGACCTGCTCCAGGACCACCAGGGGGCACGCGCGGCCTGGTATGCGCGCCCCAGCCGCCGGGAGCCCACCCTTCTCCCGCCGCCCCGCCCCGTCCGGCTACAGCCCCGCCCCCGCCCGCCGCCCCGCCCCGCCCCGTCCGGCCGCGGAGTCGGTCGCTCTGCTACCCCTGGCTCCCTGGACCCTCTGTGTCCCGGTCTCATCTGCTTGCTGGGTCCGACCATGGGCCCTGCCGCCCGCCCCGCGCCGAGGTCGCCTTCGCCACCACCTCCGCCGCCGCCGTCGCCGCTGTTGCTGTTGCTGCCCCTGCTACCGATCTGGCTCGGCCTGGCAGGGCCCGGGGCCGCAGCGGACGGCGGCGAGCCCGCGACTGGGGCGGGGCGGGGAGGGGCCCGCGCCGTGCGGGTGGACGTGAGGCTGCCGCGGCAGGACGCTCTGGTGCTGGAGGGCGTCAGGATCGGCCTCGAGGCCGACCCGGCGCCCCCGCTGGGCGGCCGTCTGCTGCTGGTGAGCGCCGCAGAGCCTTCTGGCCCCGGCCGCCACGTAGACCCCCGCACCCAGAACCTGCCTTCATCCTGGACCAAGCCCTAGCAGCCCAGCGCCCCTTCCCCAGGCTGCCCAGGTCCCCAGCCTTCCTTCCGGCTTCTAAAACCGGAGATCCAGATGCTTTCCCCTCCAAACCCGTTTCCTGACTCTGGCCCTGTATCCCTGTGTGTCTGATGCTCCTAACTTCCTATCCTCCCTCTGCCTATGGCTTTTTGCCCCACAGATGGACATCGTGGATGCTGAGGAGGTGGTGCCCGTAGAAGGCTGGATTGCGGTGGCATACGTGGGCAAGGAGCAGGAGGCCCAGTTCCATCGGGAGAGTCAGAGCAGTGGCCCACAGGCCTATCCCAAGGCCCTGGTCCAGCAGGTGCAGGGGATGTATGTGGGGAAGGGGGATGGAGGAAGGGGTTTCAAGGCATTTGCTAGAGGCAAACTACCAAGTGGGGACCCTAAGGAGTTTCCAGAAAATCCATAGGCCTGGACAGGAAAAGGGACCCTCGTTTGGAAAATTGAGTCAGTATGGTGTGGAAACAGATGGGGGGAGGCCAGAGAGAGTTAGGAAGCTCCATCAGGCCCTGAGAATATCCAATGGGGAGTTCCTGATGGGGGTCAATGGCAGGACCTGGGAAAGCACAGCATTGTTGGGGTTTCACAGAGCATCTGGGGGAAAGGTGGGAGGAATGAGGATTTCTGATCTTGACCTCAAGAAGCTCCTAAACAGTCTGTCCAGAAGACAGGAACACTGCAGTGGCAGGAGCTAAGAATAACTGTGGCGACAGGTGTATTATGGTGAGGTGTGGATAGGATGTGGGCTAGCTTCTATTCTCTGTCCTGCAGATGCGGAGAGCGCTTTTCCTGGGAGCCTCTGCCCTGCTTCTCCTCATCTTGAACCACAATGTGGTCCGAGAGGTAAACTGGATGAGGCTTCGGGGGTACACAGGCTGGGGAATGGGGGACCAAGGCCAGCTGACATCCCTGTTCCCCTACAGCTGGACATATCCCAGCTTCTGTTCAGGCCGGTGGTCGTCCTCCATTATTCTTCCAATGTCACCAAGCTGTTGGAGGCACTGCTGCAGTGAGTTCGGGTTTGAGCTCCAAAGGACTGGGCCTGGGAGCCTTGGTGTTGTGGATTTCTGGCTTCGCTATGGGCTTGGGGGTCTTGGGACCAGGGCCTTTCCTATTATCCATAAGACTGATCTGAAAAATGGGTGAAGAGACCACAAGGAGGTAACAGGCAGGGCTTGGAGTGAGGAGACAGCTCTTTGAGCACAGAGGATTGGCCTTAGCAATGAGGAAGCTGGCTTGATTGACAGGCTCTTCCCTGGCCTGATACGCAAACTGGAAAAACCTACAGCTGGGAAAGACTTGGGGGCCAAAGCAGAAGGGCTGCAGGATGCTACTCGGGGTGGGTAGAAGTCTGAGTGTCAGTTCCCAAGAGCCCTTCCATTTGGCTCTTTGGTGGCTTTCCTTCCCAGGAGGACCCAGGCCACAGCTGAGATCACAAGTGGGGAGTCTCTGTCGGCCAACATCGAGTGGAAACTGACCCTGTGGACCACCTGTGGCCTCTCTAAGGATGGCTATGGAGGATGGCAGGACTTGGTGTGCCTTGGAGGCAGTCAGGCCCAAGAGCAGGTGGGTGCTGGGGAGAGATGGCTTGGATGGGACCACATGTCTTTGTCTCAAATCCTGTGGCCTCTCCCTGCCTGTGTCGGGGTTGGAGGGACTGCCTCTTCCACCTCCCAGGGCTACTGTGAATGTTCAGTAGCATGATGGGTATTCAGTGTGGTACCTGACCCAGGGTCATGCACAACCAATGATAGCTGCTGTTGTCATTGTCATTCTTTCAGTGAGACGCCTTCTTTGGCGCCCCAGTGCCTGCAGAATCAAGTTCGGCATCCTTAGGCAGGCTTTCATAGCTCTCCTGATCACTTATTTTTTCCTAGTCTTACTCTCCACCACCTAGTGCCATCTACTGTCCTTCACACACACCCTGGTCTCCTGCCACTAAACCTTGCCCATGCTTGGCTTCAGGCATGGACGTGTTTCCTTTCTCTCTGTCTCCATGTATCCCAATCCCCCCAGAACCCTCACAGCTCATCCTGCTTGCCTTCTTTGGGAAGCCCCGCAAATACCCTCAGCTCCCAGCCCCTCTCTCCCTCTTCTGAATCACAGCACGCTTTGTGGGGACCTTCAGAGGGCTCTTAGGACAGCCCATCCTTTATGTGTGGGAGAGTGCGATTTTGTCTCCTAAAGGCCGGGGGGCTGTGTCTTATTTGTCTCTGGATTTCCCAAAGCTTGGTGTGTGTGTATGGGTGGTAGGGGGTGGGGGGGCACTGATCAAGCCTGCAGGTGTGATGCCTGTGGCTGTGGTGGGAAACTGGTGGGTGAGGCCAGAGCTGCGGACAAAAAAAGCAGTAGAGAAGTGGGCTGGAGACCCCTAGAAGAGAGGCAGCAGTCCCTGGGGACTGGTGCCTTCTCAGAGGGTGTGTGAATACTCAGCCGGGATGGAGGTGGGGAGGTGGGTGGCTGACCGTGGCTAGAAAGATCAGAAGGGCAGGTTAGGGATGGGGTGGGGAGGTAACAGGGTCTTGGGCTTGTGAAGTTGCCAGATCGACACTTCCATGAGTGCCAAAACAATGAGTTTGCTGCTCAGAAGTGGTCTGGGCTGGGGACAGATCTGGGTCCCCTCACTGTGTAGGATGGAGCATAGATAGCTGGGCAGATGCTGGGACAGAAGCTTCGGAAGAGGAAGCCAGAAGCCAGGTACTGAGGGGCAAGGTGCTGATGGACCTCCCCTGTCTGGTTCTTGTGGTGGATTTACTGAGGGAAGAGGATGGGGTGGCCCCAACATCCCTGACACCTGGCTCCCCTCCCCAGAAGCCCCTGCAGCAACTGTGGAACGCCATCCTGTTGGTGGCCATGCTCCTGTGCACAGGCCTCGTGGTCCAGGCCCAGCGGCAGGCATCACGGCAGAGCCAGAGAGAGCCTGGAGGCCAGGTGGGAGCCAGCCCAAGGGACTTTTGGTGCCCCAACCCTCGGGCCTGCCAAACCGTGCCTGCTCTTCCCCCACAGGTGGACCTGCTCCATCGCCGCATATTGCAAAGACTGGCATCTCTCAAGACCCGACGCTGCCGGTTGGGCAGGGCAGCTCAGGGTCCCCCAGCACCTAGTGCCGAGACCTGTGCTGTGTGTTTGGATTACTTCTGCAACAAGCAGGTTAGTGCCCTAGGCAGAGGCCAGTCATTGGTTCCTTGTGATGTTGCCCACCCTACTCTGGAGACCTCAGATCCCCCCAGTCAGGCCCTTCTCTTCTGCCCCTACTAGCACTACAGAAAGCAGAATTGGAGGTGGGGGTGGGGCAGGCCACAGGGGTTTTAGTTCTTCAGCTTAGGTAAGGACACGGGGCCAGACACCCCAACCTGGATGCCTGCCACTGCTGCCTCCCCTTCCCCCCACCCTCCCAGTGGCTCCGGGTACTTCCCTGTAAGCATGAGTTTCACCGGGACTGCGTGGATCCCTGGCTGATGCTGCAGCAGACCTGCCCACTGTGCAAATTCAACGTCCTAGGTGAGCACCAAGGGTGGGGGCCCTTGGTTGGCTCCACCTGGCCCCCACCTGACACCTCCCTGTTATTATTCCTCCTCCCTGCAGGAAACAGCTACTCAGATGACTAGCTGCCCTGGCTGGGTTTCTGCACATGAGATGGGACCCCTCCTGCCTGTGCGCTGGCTCTTGGCCTGGGTTCTTGGAACAAGAGAGTAGGATGGACAGGACAGAAAACCCTGTGGGTAGGATAGGGGCTTTTCCTGCTGAGGAGCAAGGGACCCCACCACTTTCACTCTGGGAAGGAGATGCCACATCCCCTAGGCCGAGGATACAAGGACCAGACCTGCTGGGGAGTGAGGAAGAGAGGCCCAGTTGGGGCTGTCTTGCACAATCCTGAGGTGTGCGTCTGCCTTCCTTGAAGGCAGCTCCCAGGGCCCGGGGCAAGGCCTGGGGGAAGTGTGTAAGCAGCCCAGCTTCTCCTAGGGCTCTGAACACTCTCTGGTCTGCCTGTCAGGACACCTTGGAGGCTGAGGCTGCAGTGGCCAGTTTTATGCTTATTTATTGGGGGTGGGTTCGGGGAGCAGCTGTCTGGCCTCAGGACCATCTTGGTCAAGGCTGGGATGTTAAACCCAGCAGCCTTTGGTCGTTGGCACTAGGAGTTACGTGTCCCGCTGCCTGTCCAGCTGGGCTTCCTTCTTGGCCTGACTGAGACCAGAGGCCTTAGAAACCATCAAGTCCTGTGCTTCTCAGTGGGGCTATGGGTTGCTGACCAGGATACTTGAAGCCACAGGATAAATGTGGTGCATATTCCAAAGGCATCCATTTCCTTTTTTACAGGTTTCGGGGTAGGGGAGGTTTAATATTAAAATAAACATGGATATATTTTAACATAAAGAGTAAAATCTGTGTGGATGTTTTTAGATAAAAACAAATTACCTTGGGCTCTACTTACCTATGAGAAGCGGGTTATAAGACAGCCCCCAAGATTCCTCCCAACCCCGATGAGCCTTGTATAATCCTGGAACTATGACTCTAGTGGATTGGCTCCTGTGATTACTCCCATGATTAGGTTATGTTATATGGCACAGTGGACCTTGAGGGGGAAAGTATCCAAGTGGGCCTAACCTAACCACATGAGAAATTCTTTGTTGCTGACCTGAAGATGGAAAGGGCCATGTGGCAGGGAATTCAGCCAGCTTCTAAGAGCTGAGCATCCCCAGCTGACAGTAGCTAGCAAGGAAATGGACTTCAGTTCTCCAGCTGCAAGATCAGAATTCTGCCAAGGACCAGTATGAGCTTGGATGCTTCCCCAGAACCATCAGAATGGAACGCAACCTGGCACACACTTTGATTTCAGCCTTCTAAGACCTTGAGCAAAGAATCCAGCCTCACATGGCCTGGACTCCTGAACTGCAGAACTGTGAGTTGATAAATGGATGCAGAAAGGAGCTGAGCTATGACTGATCCTTCCCCTGTACTAGATCCAGACCTCCTACCTCAGGGAGGCCCCAACCTCAGGGCTGGCTCTCACTTGTGAGGGCATGGCCAGGGCATACCAGCCTCCCTCAGAAAGCTCCAGGCTCCACAGAAGCAAGAGCTAGACAGACTCTTGCCATGCCAATTCAGCTACCCTCCCCCCAATCCCTAATGACCCTTCTCTATAAACTAAGGTGCTCTGGCTGTTGGCATCAGCAGGGGAAGGTGTCATAGGAAGCTGGAAGTACCCACCCTGATAAGTCCTCAGGAAGGTCTTAGGGCCTGTCCCTCACAGATGAGGTGACCTAGGGCAGATTGGAGGCCTCAAGAGGAAAACTGGACTGCGATGGGCCTGGAGTGGCTGGTGGCATAAATGCCCAGGCCCCAAGGGTTAGGCCTGGGAAAGCTTGGGCTGGCTGGGGTGTCCTGCTCTCTGGTTGGGTGAAGCCTTGCTGCTTTCAGTAGCTTCCTGGGGATCCTACTTCCTGCATCTAGAGAAACCCTTTATGACTTAATATTTCCTGAAGGTGAGGAGTTCCTCAGAGAAAGGTGGGCTGATTTTCTTAGATCCTTAATGTCCCCATCAAGTTCAGACCTGGGGCTGGGGAATGTGTCGTCACCCTCTGCCGAGCCCAGAGCAAGGACCCCAGTCTCAGACTCCTTTCTTGCCTTAGATACCCCATTGGGTCCACCTTGAACTGCCCTCCTTCCTCTGTATGCCCCCTATATTGCCCCTGCCCTTTGTTGGTCACTAAATCCTCGCTACCTTTTGGCCATTGTTACAGGGATCAAAAGACTACCTTGCACCTGGCTCTGGAGCTAGAAGCTTCTTTTGCCCTCTTCTCCCATTGCCCATCAGGAGGATCCAGGGTGTGCTAGGCCTCTGCTGGTGGACGGTCTGCAATGGCTTTGGGACTCCGTGGTCCCTGCCCAGAACGGGGAAAGAACAACTCCGCCCCTGGTTCAGGCAGTGTTATGAGGCCAAGGTTGCTGTTGGTAGATGGCCAGGACTTTATTACTTTGAATGGGTTGCCAACCACCAGCCCTCTGGCCCCAGCCACCACAGGCTACATGGGCCGCTCCTGGCCAGCCTGACCTCCAGTTGGAGACAGTCTCCTCCTCAGCCTGGCCAAGACCCGGATGGGGTTCTGGGCACAGGTGGTCGAGTGGGTCACGTCCTCCAGGGAGGATTTGCCGGGCCGGCCGCAGGACTGCTGAGGTAGAGATGCCCGTGGGTGGCCTGGCAGGGTCCTGCCTGCACTGACTGACCTGCTCCCAGGTGGGAGCTGCCTGCCCAGAGGCCTGAGGGAGGGCAAGACAGCCAAGAGCACCTGTGAGCAAGAGGGACCAGCCCAGCCCCTCGTCTGCCCCGCTTCCGGCAAAGCCTCCCTTACCCTGGGGAAACTCTCTGGGTCTGGATTGGGGGTGCTGCCCCCTGGATTTCCAGGCTGGGAGGGGCCCAGAGCTGGTTCTGTGGGATCAGCTGCAAGAAAAATCAAGCTCAGAAAAGCCCAGGAATTCCCCTCCCCAGAGTTCAGAGGGTAGCATAGCCAGAGAGGGTGAGGGAATGCCCAAACCTGTACCTATGCCCCTGCTCTGAGGGGCAGAGTTTGGGAAGCCTTGCCGGGCCACTTCAGCTGTAGTAAGTGTGAGAAGGTTTGCTTTCTGATAGGGCTCCTAGTTGCACTTGGGATAAAAGTATGAAGGGAGGGCAGTGGGGAGTGGGGGGCATTGCAAATTTGGAGCTAGAAAGCACTGTAGCAACCTCTTATATTCTTAAAATGTGCAAGGTATCCAGTCTTAAAATATGCAGTCAGGGCATGTAACCAGGTTGCAAGCCAGGTCTCCAGCCAGGTTTCAGCTGGAGGCAGGTAAAAGGCAACCATACATTGATGTTTCTCTCCCTTTCTTCCTCCCTCCCCGCCCTTCTCTATCTAAAAGATAATGAATAAAATATATATTTTTAAATGTGCAAGATGTTTCACAACATGTAGCCTAAAGCCACATGCAATGAGGAGGGCTCTCAGTAGGTCCCCAGGGAGACCTAACGGGGTCAGGGCCTCCTCCAAGTCCCCAAGGGCCAGCCCTCTCAGGTGAGTGAGTACCCACCCAGGCTGCTTACCTTGAGGCCCCCTTGCTGGGCTACCTCCCGAATTTTGGACAGCATCGACTGGAGCCGCCCATTCTCCTGCTGCAAGACTCGGATGCGAATGTCGTTAGCCTGCACCTGCCTCTCCATGTCGTCTATGATGTTGCCAGAGTCTGTAGGGACAGGCTCTCTGGCACTTCACCCCACCAGGTCTGCCTCTTAGGTCCATAGGACAGGGCCTTAGAGGGCAGGCATGGGTTGGTGGCCCAGCACGGGGGAGCTGGACAAGATCAGTATATGGGGTCTCCCATCTCATCTTCCATCTGAGGCCTTGTCCTTGCTCCCCATCCACCTACCTGCTGAAAGGCAATCATAGCATTATAGAGTTTGAGAGCTGGGCAGAACTTAAGGCTTATTGAAGACTTAGCAAATAGACAAGGACAGTTTTTGATAGAGAGACACTGAATTGTCCAAAGTCACATAGCCACTCTTGGGTATAAGTCAGGAATTTAACAAGGATGTTCTTTCCTACCACTTGGGGGACAGATGCTTCCTTTCAGCTCAAATAACCTGGGCAAGTCTCTGTCCTTTCTGGTTTTGGGTTTGTAATCAGAGGCGGCTACCTGCCTGGCAGGGCAGTTGAGAGGACAATAGGAGGGCCTGGTAGACAGTTAGGAGTGATGGCTTATCATGACCAGTTAAATTGCAGTGGACCTTCCTGATGGTTCTGTGAATGGATGAACCCCTAGAACTTCAAAGGGCTGGAGGGGCTTAGATGAGAACCCAGGTGGCCTGGCATCCAGTCCTGTCCAGATGAGCCTACAGCACTCCTGTGCCACAGGGTCCAGGACACAGGACAGTTGGGGCTGTGCCCCTAGAGCAAACTGCATAGTGTGGTTTGAGGCCACAGGGAAGTTGATCAAGGACTGGCATGTCACATGGTGATGTGCACAGGCTACAGAGGCAGCCAAACCTGTCTGGATTCAGCTGTGTGATCATAGTTACCTCGCCTCTGGGCTTCCATGTCCTCATCTACACAGACTAACAGGAAGCTACTGCGTGTCATGGGGGGTCTGTAGGGACTGCACTGCTGGCAACCCCAGCTCCACCACCCTTGTTGAGGAGTTGCAGATCCCAGTGTCCTGCTGCCCAGTGTGCCCTCTGCACCATCCCTGGACCCCTACTTTGGATCTGGGCCTCAACGGGCCTGTGCAGGTCTGGGAAGGCCACCAGCAGCCGCTCCCGCTCCCTCAGCTCCACAAGTTCTCGTTCCCGCTCTGAGATGGTCAACTGCAGATCAGTCATTGCCTGCTCCAGGTCCTGCTTCTCCCCCTGCAGGCTCTGCAGCAGCTCCTAGAACAAAGGTAGGCCCAGACCTGGCCTGAGGAACACCTTCTGGCTCCCCTGGGGACACCCCACCCTTTCTACTTCCCAGACATGGGACAGGCCCACAGGCACTCAGCTGCTGGAGGCTCCTCTCCCACCTGCTGGGCCTGGAGCTGGCACTGCCCCTGCTCCCTCTCGCTCTGCACACTCTGCAGCTGCTCCTCCATGTGAGTCCGCTGGGCCTCGGCCTCATACAGGCTGCCCCGAAGCTCCTCACGCTCCTGGTCCAGGCTGTCCAGCTGCTGCAGCAGGGCTCGCTGTTTGGCCTGCAGGGACTAAGCCAGGATGGGCAGGCAGGGAGGCCATGAGGTCCAGGGGGCTAGGCCCAGCCACATGGGACTAAGGAGGCCATAGCATCTGTGACCCCCATCAAATCCTCCCCTTTGAGCTGTATCCATCTGTGTAGGGGCAGGCTGTGCACACATGTGAAAGGCAAGGGGCAATCCACACCCAGCCCAGTCAGAGCCAGAACCCCCAGCTTTCAGACCCTGCCCCTTTAAAAGGCAGTTGGTTGACTATTGACCTCACTTCCATTTCTTTTCTGTCAGTCTCCATTCAGAGAGGAATATTAGGAAATGCTTTTCTTCTTCTCCTTAGGCCTTCAGCCTATGTTACCTGGAACCCACTTTTCTGGGACCCACTTTTCCTCAAACCCACTGAGTGCAAAGCAAAAAGAACCAGCCCCAGTCATTTCTGAGTCCTGGGTCCAGCTCTGGCTAACTGTGCAGCCTTGGGCAATTTCCTTAATTTCACTCAGCCTCAGTTTCTTTATCTATTAAATTGGGATGGCAAGAGTATCTGCTGCCTACTGTTGTGAGGAGGAAGAATGGGAGGGCTGCAGAGGCTGAGCCCAGTGCCTGGCTCACAAAAGTCACCTGATGCATGGTGACCATGACTATTTTGCAGGGCACTGAGAAAAGCACTCAAGGTTAAAAGGCTTTCTTGTCCTGATCCTGGCCCATCCCTGGCCCTGGGGACTTTTACCTGGGATTGTGGCTCTCCACCCAGCCTCTGAGGATAAGCCCAGCCACGATAGCCCCCAGACCTGCCTCCTGTCTAGGTGAAAGGTGTGACTAGTCACTCATACCCATCCCAGTGGGGGCTCCAGAGCAAGGCCTCATTTGGCTGTACCTGTCCCTGGGTCACCTTTCCACCCTGCTCATGGAAAGGCTCAGACACTCCATAAAAGATGAGTCAGCCTTGGCTGGTGGCACTATGGATAAGGGACTGGCTTGCAAAACCAAAGGGTGCTGGTTCATTTCCCAGCCAGGGCACATAACCAGGTTGCAGGCCAGGTCTCCAGCCAGGTCCGTGCCTGGAGGCAGGTGAAAGGCAACCATACATGGATGTCTCTCTCCTTCTCTGCCCCTCTCCCTTCCCTGCTCTCTAAAAATAATAAAATCTTTTAAAAAATAAAATAAAAAGATGAGTCAAACTAAAACCTGGTATGTGTTGGAGAGCAGGTGCCTTACACAAGTAAACCCTCATCTCCCATTAGAATAGCCTTCTCTCCCTGAAGCCTATGTTGCAGGCACCCAGGGTGCTGGCCAGGCCCCCAGCCTCACTTCCTGGTGGCGGACCATGCTGTCGACACGGGCCTTCTCTTTGTCCAGCTCTGTGCTGGCCCAGCGGATCTGCTGGCTGGCTCCATCCAGCCTCCCTGCCAGCAGCTGCACCTGCTCCTCCAGTTGCTGCACCTGCCTCTCAGCCTCCACCTTCCGCTTGGCCTCCTCTTGCAGCTGCTGGGCCTTTGTCTCTGCAGGATTGAGTGGGCATGGGAAGGGATAAGGCCGGGGAACCCTGAGCGTGATTCATTGCACTCAGTCACTGCCTTTGACCCAGGATGGGACCAAGGGTGTCTGTGTCACAGCCCATCTCTGGGCCTTGGGCCTTGGTGTCATTGGCCACGACATGGGGCTCTGAACCCCACCTAAGGTGGTTTCTGAAAACAGAAGGTGACACCCCAATTCGGGTCATTTCCCAATAGCGTGGCTGCTCAGGCCCACCCTCCTTTGTGGTTGCCTTTATTTTTGTCCAAGAAGCCCAGGGGACAGAGATAGAGGGTGCTTGTCCTGCTGTATCCCTGAGCACAGGATACATGGTACAGAGTTTATGACAGGGATCCTTACCCATGGCCTGCATAGACTCCTGCTGCTGCTTCAGCTCCCCCTCCAGGGCAGCCACCTTCCTCTTGAGGTCACTTGTTTCTATGCAACCAAGAGAGAGTCCCTTCAGAGGTGCCTTTGAGCCTGCCAGTGGCCTTCATTCCCAGTGTACCCTACAGAGTGGTGGCAGCTGTCGCATGTGGAAAGGCTGCCTACCCTTAAGGGTGAGCTCTGGGGCAGGGTGGGGGATGCCAGGAAGCCTGGGCCCCCATCTGCCCTGCTTCCTATTGGCTGGCTACCATGTCTCTATACCTCTTTGGGCCTCCATGTCCTCCACAGAGGTGACAGGGAGGCTCAGAAAGAGCAGTGGCTTCCCCAAATCCCTCCAGCCTCACAGTAGTGGGCAATGGCTGACTTCCAGTGCCAATAGCTGCATCTCTTTGCCTAAACACTTCTGCCAAAATCCTAGAGGCCACTATGCTGGCTGGAGGTGCCAGGGAGCAAACTCCATCAGGAGTCACCTAAGGTGACAAACAGGAGTGAGTGGATGAATGCCCTCTTTCCCTCGACCCTCTGGGGGGCTAACTCTGAGGCACGTGTTCTACCTCCCCTTATATCCTGCCTTCCCTTCCTGACATCGCTGGCCCACTCCCTAGCCAGGGTTTCTTCCATAGCAACAGCAGCCCTGCTCAGAGTCTGCTGTAGAGGAGAGCCATCTGTAGCAGAGTCCCAGGCACTAAGGGTCCAGCCTCTGCGACACAAACCTGTGAGCAGTTGCTGCCTGTCATGCTCCCACTTGGTCAGGCGCTGCTGGGCCTTGTCTGTCTGCCGCCGCCGCTCCCCCTGCTCCTGCTGCAGTGACTGCTCCAGCTCACCCACCTGCTTCCTTAGCCCATCCTTCTGGCCCTCAGCCTCTTCCAGCTGGGCCCTGAGGGCTCCCACAAGTTGAGTGAGGGCCCCCACATGCTTACTGAGGCGGGTCAGGTCTTTGCTCTGCTCTGCCGCCCAGTGGCCCACAGTAGCAGCGGGCAGTGGCCTGAGTCCCATGGTATCTTGCACCAGGTGCTGGAACTGGCCTAGGGATGAGGGCAAGTTTTGGCCCTGACACAGGCTGATGACCACTTTGCCCACCTCCCGAAGGCTACCCTGGACGCTGGTGCACGCATCACAGGGCACCAGGGCAGTCTCCACAGTCTGGGAGTAGACACTCTTTGTGCTTTCAGTGGTCCTGACTGGAGACTGCAGGGAGACTCTGACGGAGAGGCTGCCTGGCTCTTGGCAGGTTTGGGGCAAGGCTGGAATTGGAGAAGGGGGCTTAATGAACTTGGCAGTCACAAAGTCAGGGCTCCTCGCTGGCTCGCCCTTGGCTGTGGGCTTGGAGGTGGTTGCCTTTTTCTGTTTCAGAAAAAGAAAGGGAAAGTAGGTGAGGAAGACAGGCCTGGGAGGTGACCAATTCCCTGGGGATTTCTGTGACAGCCTCTCCTGAAGCTTAGACCCTCAGATGTTATCTAACATCTTTCCACTGCCTTGAGTTTATTACTAAGCACAACTTTCTTCTCTGCTGCCCACCACCCCCTCTCCCAGGCTCAGTGCAGGTACATGCATGGTTTTGGGAAAGCAACAGTGACAGACACAGCTGCCGGTTACTGGGCTCTTTCTTAGTGGATTTGTCTACTCACTGTAGCAACTATCAGTTTTAGTTGCCTCCCATCCTGGCAATGATGGTCCTTCCCACTGGGTGGTTGTGAGGATTATGAGATAACACTCAACAAAGGTGCTCGTATTAACACTATTACCCAACAATGCCCCAAGAGGTAGGGATTGTCATTACTCCCATTGTACTGGTGAACAAACTGAGGTTCAGAGAGAAGGTAGGATTCATCCAAAGTCCCAGTGTAAACAGCAGGGCCCAGTAGCCCAAGCGTGTCCCTTATCTAACAGAAGGTCTTGGCCAGGAGGCTCCAGAGTTGACATTCTCCTTCAGGCAGCATGGAGCCAGCAGTGGGTATGCTGCACATATGGTGCTAGAAAGTGGGGCATGGTGAACTAGTGAAAGAGTGACCACAGTTGGGGAATGGGGGGTAGCTGACCCACCTTGGGGGGCATCTGCTGGTAGAGCCTGCCCAGCTTCATCAGGCTGTTCCAGAAGCACTGCACCGTGAGTCCCACGGACATGCAGGGCCCCACAGCCCGGGCAGGGGGCACCGTCTGCTCTGAACTGAGGTTCTCCAAATAGTTCGCACAGCTCTGAAGCAGTAGCAGGAGCCTGTGGGCAGCAACAGCAGAATCAGTGAGGGCAGAGCCCAGTGCCACACAATTGAGAGCCTCTGGCTCTGGGGAACTGGCCCAGGTATTGAGGACTTGGAGCATCTAAGAACAGGTTCTGCCAGGCCAGGTTCAAACCCAACCCAAGAGCCACTTCTGGGAAGCCCTCCCTGAGGGCCGAGCTTGGGGGCCTCATTTGGGCCTTCTGGGTGGCAGCACTTCTGCCTGGCAGTTTCCCACTGTTGCTGTTCCAGGAGGCTGGGCCTTGCCTCAGTGGTATCCTGAGTACTCACAAAGTGCTGGGTGAATGGCTGCCTTATATCACAAGGCTCAGAGCCTTCACCTTAGAGGACAGAGCTGAGGCCTCAGAAGGGAGGAGCTTGCGCACAGCCTCATGTTGAGTATGCTGGGCAGTGGTGCCTTGCAATTTCCTGATTCTAGTCAGGGGCTTCTGAAGGGCAAGCTGCTTCTGTGACAACGGAGACTTGGAGTGAAGAGAGCTATCTCTATCCTAATCTCTGAGTTCAAAGTTAGGGTCAGGGGCTTATTTTTAAGGAAAAGGGGTATTGGAAGGATGTTTGTATTTGCATAGGAACCAGGATATTTTATTTTATATTTATTTATTTTTAGAGAGAGGGGAAGGGAGGGAGAAAGAGGGGGAGAAAAATATCAATGTGTAGTTGCCTCTCAAGAGGGTGGCCCACAACCCAGGCATGAACCCTGATCAAAGATAGAACTGGTGACCCTTTGGGTCATAGGTCAGCGATCAATCCACTGAGCCACAATAGCCAGGGCTCCAAGCTATTTTAAAGGAAGAGGTAATGTGTTGACAAAACATACCAGGCAGGTAAGTGACCTTCTCTTGTTGCAGGTACAAGGGGGTCATCCCAAACCCACTGGGCCTTGGGCAGAGAGGGCTCAGGGGAGGATGTGCCAACTGCCTCTAGGCCCTGCCTTTCTCTGGGCCAAGGTGACCTCCTATGAATGGGGACAACTGTGCCTGGTGCACAGGTGAGCAGCAATGAGGGGGTGGGAAAATGCATTGCTGGGCGCTGCAGAGACCAAGAAGGTAGCCAGCAACTCCCTGAGGGTGGACAGAATAGACTAGCATAGCAAAGCACACGCCACAAGTGAGATCACTGTGAGGGTTCTGAGCTGACTTGGCTCCCAATAATACTTAGCCAAAGGTGATTATTGCTACCAATGTCATCGCCACCACTGGAGGGGGATCCCACAGCTGCTACTGATTTAAGGGGCAGGTGTCAGCATCTCAAGAACACCAGGTTGGTCAGTGCCCTCACCTGTCGATGACGAGCTCCAACAGCACAGCATGAGACAGCTGTGTGAACTCAGGGTCACCTGGCACGTGGTCATAGTGCTCTAGCAGGGCCACCATGTCTAGGTCACAGGCCACACGGTCAGGAAACTTCCAGGAGGGAAAGCGAACAGGTCCAGCACGGGAAAAGACATCTACGATGGCACCCTGCAGGTCAGTGAGGTCCTTGCGCAGGCTGTCCATGCAGGCCTGGCTGCCCAGCAGGTGAGCCATCCTCACGGCTCCTGGGATAGGCAGAGAGGAGCCCCATTAGCCAGGGCCATGTGGCCAATGCAAAAGGAACCTTCCTAAGACCTATATCTGCCCAGATTCTCCTAGACCCAAGTCCATCTTATACTCTGAGGAGAAGCCTGTTTACCAACTGCAAGGTCACCAGGCCCTTTGGAAGCTGGTTGTGGGTGACCACGTCCACCTCCCTCTCACCTATCCTACCCCACACCTACACTGATGATTCCATTGTTCCACAAGTATAATACCTCTGAGGGCCTATGTTTGCCAGGCCCCTGCTAAGTGCTGGGCAGATACAGCCATTGAATGAGAATGAACCTGTCCTTCCCTCCCAGAGTGAACCACTGGACAGGCAACTGACAACTACAAGACATTTGTAGCTAGAGTGTGATGGGGAGTGCTCGGCCACACCAGGCCACTGTCATTTCAACAAGACTGCCTGCTCTAATCTGACTCACTTCAGCTCCAGAGATCTGGGCCAAACCCTGTCTGATCACTTCACGCTGGCCAAAACTTGGGACTCCCTGCAGCCCTTGGGAGAAAGGCTTCCTCCAGCTATGTTCCTCACCCTTACTTCTCCAGTCACCCCCCTCTCTACCTCATACTCTCCAGTCTAACTTTCATCAGCTGCGGGGCAGCTAAGGTGCAGAGGCACTTGTTTCTGAATCTATGCCCATCTGTCCCCTCTATCTGAATTATGTTTCCCCCAATCAATTTCCATCACTTGGCTAACTCCCCCCATCCTTCAGGGACCCTGAATATCCCCTCTACAGGAAGCCCTCCCTAAGCACCCTCCTGGCTGGGTTAGATAATCCATCTGGGCTTCTTCATTTCAGCCCTGATCCCTTTGCTAGGATGGCCTCCCTTCTCTAGGCCAGGTCCTCAGTCCACCTGAGTCACTATATAGTATGCCCACTATGGCCAGCCTGTTGAAGCTCACTGGCAAATGAATGACTAAGTAACTGAATGGAAGAAAGAAAAAGAATCCACACAATTTTAAAAATACATTGATTTGGGTAGGAAAACAAATCATAATGTGTAAGAGAGGAAAATGTGAAAGTTTGTACAATACCTACCTTAACAACTCTGATGACAGAGGACCCATTATATGTTGATACACAAAGTCCCAGCTCTGCCCCTTCCTAGCTGTGTGGCCCTCTGAGCCCCAGCTGCCTCCACTGTAAGAAGGGGACACCATCCCCTCCCCAACCAGGCCAGGTGGTTGTAAAACTTTAAAGTGTCTGTAAGTCAAGTGCTTGATTCAGTGTAAAATACTAATACAAGTTCTCCAGCAATAGTGACTATTACTATTGTGATTTTTGTAACAGGGTGCAGAGCAGGGATCCCCTGAAAACAGCATAGTGGGTATCTCCCTTGATCCTTGATTGCGGGGAGGGGGAAATGGATGCTATGGCATTTAAGATATTTTGCAAAAACAATGTCAAGTTAATAGTGGTGCCTTTCCTGAAGGTCCACCTGTGTCCACAGGTGCTAGGAAGCTCAGAGGCACCAAGGGGTAGTTTCTGAGGGTGAGTCTCCAGCCTCACAAAGGATTATGCCGTATTCTCACCTCTGTGCAGGTGCCTGCCTGTGAAGCTAGACACCTGCCTGAGTCTCAGACTTGCCTGTAGGCTCTGGGGCTCAGGGTCAGAGGCTTATCCTGGTGCCTGATTTTCTGTTTCCAGTGCAAGGCTGGCCCCAGGGAGCTCTTCAGTGCCTGGGAATGAATAAAGGCAAGAGTGGGTGAGCTTTCTGAGGGGCATGGAAGAAGCTGTCTCAGAATAAGGGGAGGGTGTTCCAGGCTAGAGGAATAAAATGAGGGAAAGGGCAGGTGTGGTCACCTGCCTGGAGCACAGAATGCTTCAACAATCCTGTCTCTGACCACAGGACCTACTATGTGCCACTTTCCTTATATAGATGACAAAACTGCGCTCTGAAAAGTTAATGTCACTCAGGGAGCTGCTGGGATTCTTGTGTCCAACCACTTAGCTGTGTCCTCAGGCTAAGCTGCTTTTAAAACAGCTCTGTGAAAAAGAAATACAATGCAAACCATATAAGGGACTTTCAATTTTCTACTAGCCACATTAAAATGGTAAAAAGAGCCCTGTCTGGTATGGTTCAGTGGATCGAGCATCAGCCTGCGAACCAAAGGGTCACTGGTTCGACTTCCAGTCAGGGCACATGCCTGGGTTGTGGTCCAGGTCTCCAGTTGGACACATGCAAGAGGCAACCACACATTGATGTTTCTTTCCCTCTCTTTCTCCCTCCCTTCTCTGCTCTCTAAAAATAAATAAATATAAATTTTTTTAAAGAGTGAAAAGAAACAGGTAAATTAGTTTTTAATAATACACTTAATCCAACATGCCCAAAATATTATCATTTGAACATGAAATATGAAATTATTGATTTTTTAGTCTTTTTTTTTTACATTGTCTCAAAACCCAACATCTATTTGACACTTATAGTACTGTACACCTCTATTTGGACCAGATACTGTTTTCAAATGTATCATCTCATAGGCTGGTGGCTACAGCATTGGACAATGCTGATTTAAAGGGTTAGGTTCTTTGTTTATTCAGCAAATGGTGACTGAGTATCTACTATATGTTGGGCATGGTGTCAAGAATAGAACAGAGCGGGGGCACAGGGAGCCCTGTCTGCCAAGAACCACCATCTATGCCTGAAAGTCTCTTCAGGGGACAAGCCTTGGGTGTATCAACTTTGTCAGTCCCATCCACAGGGCAAAGAGTATCCACCCAACAACACTCACATACATATACACAAACACACACAGACACATAGGCCCACATTCCACACACATATGTTGCCTCAGTGATAACATCTCATGAGATATTGCCACCCATGAGATTTTATGTCCCCAAAGAATGTGGTAGAAACAAATGGTAAAAAACAGACTGAAACATCCTGGGTTTCCTTCCTGGAAAAGGAGGATGTAAGTAAATAAAGCAAGCAAGAAACCCCATCCTGGACAGAGGTCCTGGAGTTAAGGGGGTTGCTTGTGAAGACACCAAGAAACATTAACCTGTTCACTCTCAAATAACTACAGCTGCCACCTGGGGCCATCTGAGTCACCAACTCCTGTTAGATTCCAGCTCTGATAGGCAGCCAAAATGCCAAAGAAGCAAGAAGATGCAAGAGAAAAGCCCAACACTGAAAAATAGCCAAGTTTACCTGTGTCAATTCTTGTGAACATTGGAGATTTGAAGGTATCGGCATGGTTTGAAAACGACTTAGGTATGTGTCAAATGAAGGAGCATTTGACGCACAGGCTTTCTAATTCCTGGGCCTTGAGTGGAGCCCTCAGCCCTCAGCTTGAAGCTGCCAGCCTTGCAAGGTTCCTGCGATCACATAGGTGATGGCACTAATTGAGCCCAGTCTGCCCTGAGGTAGTTGAGGCAGCTAACAGCCCATGCCTAGTGCCCTGGAGCTCAAGGTGGACTTCTCACTCACAAAGAAGAGAGGGAGCGGTTCTTTCCCTCCCCCTCAATATTCAAGCCTCTTCCTTCTGAGTCCCAGGACCCCACCCCTCTGGTAAAAATTATGCTCCCCCACCCCCACCCTGGAACCTGTGCACCTGCTGAGATTCAAGGTCACCACCATAAAAATACAATTTCAAAACTCTAAAACCACATATATGGCAGTTGCTTGTCGCTGACTCAGGGCTGCTAATTGCTTGGATCCCCAGGGTCACTGAAGGAAGTGATCGAAGACAAAGGAATTAGTAATTGCACTAAGAAAGGAGTAAGAACGGCTTGGGCTGGGGTTCCCATGCCATCTACTCTGAACCTCACTGTCCTAATCTGTAAATAAGTTGCTATAAGAAACCAATGTCATGCCTGTGGTGTCTGGCTCATGGTAATGTTAAATAAATCCTAATTATTATTATTATCCTACATTAATAACAACCAATGGCATAAACTAATTATGGGGTGTGTGAGAGAGAGCTGGAGAGACTTGGGAGGGCATCTCTTGCTATCACGCCCCATTTCACAGATGAAGAAACTGAAGTCCAGGGAAGGGCTCTGATCCACCCTGGATTCAGAATTTGGGAAGGAGGGGAGAAAGGACAGAGGGAGGATCTCAGGAGTGGAAGCGCAAAGGGCAGGATTCCTCGGGGAAGCAAGACAGTGCCCTGCAGGCAGGCACCTGGGGGAACGAGGAGGGGAGCCTAGAGAAAGCCTAATTCGAGAGGGTCCGTGGGGACTGAAGCGGGACTGTGGGAGGCAAGAGATGGAACCTAGACATGGCTGGCCCACCGGAAAAGGGTCCATTTGTAATTAGAGCTTGGACTCGGGTGCGGGACCCTGATGAGGTGGACTTGCAGCCAAAGGGGGCTAAGGCTGAAAGGTGGTGGGGCTTTGAGGACGCGCGCCCGAGGGGGAGCGGCTTTCCAAAGTCAGAGGCCAATGGGATGGAGCTGGGGCCTCGGAAGGCGGGGTTGGAGGGAGCCAGGAACCCACCCGAGGAGGAATGAAGAAGGTATCCAGGGCCGAGGGATGCGCACTGGGGGCGTCCGGCTGGTGATGTAAAACTTCTTACCGGTCTCTAGTGTCGCAGCCTCAGCACCTGTGTCTGGTCGGCTCAGGAAACTGCCCCTGGCGCGCCTGCAGCTCCTGAGAATCCCACAAACCCTGTCCCGGCGCCCTGACAGCTGCCATGGTAACGGCGTCTGGTGTCCGCCGTCCCTTATGGGTGGAACGGAAATTACGTCTGGCAAAGGGGCGGGTCTGGAAGTACGTCACTTCGCCTCCTCGGTGACGGCTCGCTCGCCTGCCGCCATCTTGCGGACTTGCGGACTTGCGGACTTGCGGTCCTGCGGCTGCGGGGAAACCGTTTTGACGCAGCACCGTTCATCTACACCGAGGCGGGCTGGCAGCCCTGAGCGTCGCAGTTATGCCGGCGGGACCCGTGCAGGCGGTGCCTCCGCCGCCCCCCGTGGCTACCGAGCCAAAGCAGGTACCGTGCCTCCATCACCTCGATCGGCTGCCGGATCCTAGGCCTCGGCGCGCCTCGCTTTTGCAGAAAGAAGCGGCCGCTTAGGAGGGCTTCGAGGGACTGCAAGTTCCGGGAGGCAGTGCGCTGCCTTCTCGTAGCGAACCCAAGATCTCCAAACAGCCGTTCTCAAAGTGTGGTCTTCGGGCCAGCAGCATCACCTGGGAGTTTATTAGAAATGCAGAATCTCTGTAAGATACAGCGTAGGAAGTAGTAGTATTGTAATAACTTATATATGGTGCTAGGTGGAAATACATTTTGTAAAGTGTATGGTTATCTAACTGCTCTGCTGTACACCTGAAACTAATACAAAATAACATTGAATGCAAATTGTATTTGAAAATATAAAATGAAAAAAAAAAAAAAAGTCTCCACCCCAGATCTTACAATAGGAGGCCGCATTTTAACAAGACCCCCAAGGTGATTCATTACAGTTTAATAAACATTGACCCATCCCATCTACTGGTTTTGTGTGGCCATCGTGCCCACGTGCCCGCAGCCTTTTGCCCAGTGATCCCTAATTTTCCATTCTGCAGGGTACAGCTTTGAATGTTAATTCTTCGGCATCTATCCTGTGCTTAATCTAAGCCGGACACCGAGCCTGGCTCCCATGTTAACTGGAATGAAGAATGCACAACTGCTGCTCTAGAGAGCTAGCTCATAGATTAGTGAGGAAACAAACACATGAATATTCAACAAATGAGTGTTGTCCCATCACTGTAAATAACACAGCTCCAGACAGTCCTTAAAAAGAGATTGCAGGTAGCTGAGGGGGAAAGACATACATAAATAATTGTAGTATGGTATGATTTGCCCCATAGTAGAAGTATCAGATAAAGGAAACAGTAATTGAATCAACATTGCTGATGGAGGAGAGAATAAGGTAGGTGAAGCCCACAGGAGTGAGAGGTAAGTTGCTTTTAGAGGGATGAATGGGAGTTCCCCAGGCAGGTGATTGGGGGAAGGAAATATTCATTCAGCAAACATTGAACATATATTGAACATATGACCACTGCTTCGGGTTCAGAATACAGTGGAGAACATGACAGAAGAGGACCATGCCTTTTCCACAAGTATTTAAGTGTCTCTGTGCCCTGGTACTTTCCTAGTTTCTGGGGGAAAATAAGGTAATACCAGATAATAAGTGGAAAGGCACCAATATAGGAATCAGATGGTGCCTCTGATCAAGGGTAAGTAAGTATGGTTGAAGCATAGTGTTGGGTAAGTGGTAGCAGGAGATGCAATTTGGAGGTTTTGAACTTTTTTTAGTCGACAGTGGAGGGAAAAAAGGATTTTAAGTAGGATGATGATGTATTTGTGTTTCAGAAATTCAGGTAGGTAGGCAGTGATATGGAGAATTGCTACAAGGCTAGGGAATTGGTCACTTAATTCAAAAGATACTGAGGGCATACTTACCTGGCAGGGGAGATGCCCTATCATGAAGATGGTTTTCCCAGGGTGAGGTTCAGCCATTTTGCTTGAGAGTGTTGACCCCTCTGATTTCCCCAAATGTGGGAAACTTAACTGAATCATCTGTGGTAGTGGAGGACTACATTTGCACTTTCCCATGGTGGGGTTTGGAGAGGTTCATTCTAGGATATGACAAGTTCATATCCTAGAATGGCGGATAGTACAGGCTTCCCTGGCAGGATGATGTGTTAGAAGTCTGGTTCTACTGTCATTTGGGTCAGTTAAGCTCTCTGTTCCTCAGTTTGATCATCTGTAAAACAGGGATAATTAAAGCATTACCTCATAAGGGTGATAAAAGTTATTATGTCTTAAGTGCTTAGAAAAAAAGTGTATGGTACTTACATTGTTGTTATCATTGAATTTGGAGGGAGGAGGAGGCCCAAGTTTCTGGCCTGGTTGACTAAGGTACCTATTTGGCCATTCATGTGGAAAGTGGTTAGATATGACCAAAGTGCCTAGGAATCAACTGACCTAGGGCTCTGGCATACAGAGCAATCTAGAACGTCAATTTGGATGGGATTACTTAGGCTAGAGGTGGTAGAGGAAAAGTAGGATGTGGTTTTGAATGTCTGAGGACAGTGTGAACACTGAAGAGAACCAAGAACAGAATTTTGGGGATGCCTAACATTTTAAGGCAGGAGGTGAAACAGACCAAGAAGGAAACTTGGATGGGGTGGTGAACAAGAAGGAAAGGTGGGTGTGAATAGGGCCTGGGAGTTAAGAAGTGGAGAGTTTTGCGAAGGAGTGGTCATTGATCACACAGCCAGATAACTGCTGTACTTGGCTGTAGGCAGTTGTTTTTGACTTTGGCAAGAGCACTTGAAATGGATGGGGACCAAAGGTAGGCGAGGAATTGGGAAC
Organism: Noctilio leporinus; assembly: GCA_004026585.1. Classification (NCBI taxonomy): domain Eukaryota; kingdom Metazoa; phylum Chordata; class Mammalia; order Chiroptera; family Noctilionidae; genus Noctilio; species Noctilio leporinus. The sequence continues at coordinate 73,564 of PVIW01000792.1, forward strand.
GGCAATGAGAGAGCTCAGGATGTTTAGCCAGCAGAGAGGAAACGGGTGCGGGGAGAAGGCAGTAGCAGAAGAAACTTCATGAGGGCAAGAAGAAACTTATTTCCTAAGATGAGAGACTTGACCCTTTGTTTACTAAAGGAAGATTGGTGAGGAAAGAATATTAGAACTTAATGGGCAATTAGTGTTGAGTATCCCAGTGCGGTTTCACAAAAGAGTTGAGCATTGAGTGATGGTTAAAACTATGGAATGGATGCAGAGGAAAAGGGCATTTAAAGCAGAAGGAGCTGCCCTCAAGGAGTTTCCTGCTTCTTTATTTGGCAGTCACTAAATATCCCATACTAAGTACATCCCTTCTGGGAGCCTTCTGGATTCAGAAATGTGGTTTCTCAGAGACCTTCTGTATCTGAATTACCTGGTCACATAGTAAAAATGCATATCCCCAGTGTCACTGACACAGTCTAGCTGGAAGAGCCAGAAAAGATTATTTTTACTGATTTCCCAGAAGGGACTCTTCCAAGCACAGTGTAGTTAAGAGATGCACTCTTCTAGAGCAGAGGGTTCTAACCTGAAGGAAGTCTGGGAGAGAGTGTGATGCTCTCAGTAATATCCTTGAAGGGTTTAACTTGGGGACTTGGGGGTCTAGCCCCAAAACAGGAACTTCAAAACTTCTATTTTCTTTTTCCACAGCCCACAGAAGAAGAAGCCTCTTCAAAGGAGGATTCTGCCCCTTCCAAGCCAGTGGTGGGGATTATTTACCCTCCTCCAGAGGTCAGGAATATTGTTGACAAGACTGCCAGCTTTGTGGCCAGGTAATATAGCTACCTCTGCTAATGTGGCCTACAGATGGATTTTAGCACTTAGAGTTTCTAAGTTGGCATAGGTTAACACTGGGATTTAAAGAGGTGTTGCCAGGGTTGTACTTTATTGTCAATCAATGGCTAATGCACTTTTGAAAGCACAAGACATGCCCTGACTAGTAGCACAGTGGATAAGGTGCCGACCTGCAAACCCCAAGATCGCTGGTTAGATTCCCCAGCCAGGGCACATAATCAGGTTGCAAGCCAGGTCTCCATACAGTTCCATGGCTGGAGGCAGGTGAAAGGCAACCATACATTGACATCGCTCCCTCTCTGCCTCTCCCCCTTCCCCTCTCTCTGAAAATAATAAATAAAATCTTTAAAAAAAAGAAAAGAAAAGAAAGCAGACACTTGAGCAGTAGTTCACCTGCTGGGGATCGTGAGGTGTCAGTGTAGGCCCGTTGGCTCACCCAAAACCACAACATGGCAGTGGATGAGGTAGGCAATGGTCAGGACTGTCATCTCCAACACAGCAAGGCGATGGCAGAGTGTGAGTCACAGCTAGCCCCAAAGTCACTGGGAACCTGTGATTCCCAAATAGGCTTGAGGAAATGCCTGGAGAGTTGCTTTGTCACAGATAGTATGTGTATCTGTCTGGCCTGAAGAAGACAAAAGAGAGGTTGATCTTTCTCACTGTACAAGGACTGCATTCCTCAAAGCTCAGATGATTCTTCTGCAAAGGGAATGAAATGTCACCTCAGGGTTGTTGTGAGGCAGGAATGGGACCGAATGTAGTTGAGGTATATTATGCAGGTGCTAGCTGCCTTCTCAGATGGCATGGAAATCATTCTGAGTCCCTCTTGTCTGCTCCCCCACCCCCTGTCATACTTATACCCACTCACATATCCTCAGATGGATCTTCTTGATAACCACTTGACTCCAAAGATCAACACATCAGTAGTTTAGGGTATTTAAAGTATTCTATTGGCAGCCAGCAAGCCAAGTCTACGTAGCTTTTTTTTTTTTGTCTTTGGAATACAGTTTTTTAACTTGAATTAGTTACCACTTTTTTATTTCTTCCCTCCTTTCCTTCCTACTTCCTTCCTTTACAGGAAGGGAGGAAGGGAACAGGATTGGTTGTCTCCTTTATGCTCCCCAGCTGGGGACTGAACCCACAGGCTAGATATGTGCTCTGACAGGGAATCAAACTGACATTTTGCTTTGCAGGGTATGATGCCCACCCAACCAGTACAGCCATATAAGTCAAGGCAAGTTGCCACTTTTTAAAAATGAGGAGGTTATACAATAAACCTGTATTTCTGGCTTCTCTTGACAAACTGGACAACTCCATTCATGGAAGCAGTAGCTGGCTCTAAACAGACTGCTATCCTCAGTCAGGGCATTTGCTCAGAGGTCATGCCTTGACCTCTGAGACAGCATCCCCATCACAATACATAATTTAATAGATGTATTCCTTTTCCAACCTCCTAATAAAATGAAATATAGAAAGAGGTTACTCTGGTTATTATCTTTAACTGTCAGGTACCATGAGGATTTGACTCATCATGTTTCAAGGGCTTTGATTAACATGGGTTCTGTGTTTGATTGAACATTATCAGGTCATGTCAGATTTAGGGCAGCAGGTATCATATCTATGATAAATGTTTAATGTCTGATAGCAACACTCATGCTTCCCCTTTTCCCCTGATATTTTAAAAACAAATAGGAAAAGGGTATCGGAGGAAGAATCAACACAATCTCACTACCAGAATAGTTTCTGCTAGCTGTTTTCACTTTTTCCTGTTTCCTTCTGGCCCTTGGCATCCTTTTTTAGATCCTTGTAATACTAGCACAGATACTTTCACATCCTGCTTTTCCCTTTTGTGCTGTATTGTAGGCATTTTCCCACATTGCTTCGTGTTTTAATGCTGTGCAGTCCTCTCCGGAGAAGCTGCACCATGTTGAAGCAATGAGCTTCCCTTGACTTGGCTTTTCCTTAACTTGGCTGTGTCCTCTATCTTTTCCTCCGAGATTGTTTCCAGTGTTTCCATTTGGCAAACGAAGCTGTGGGGAAGTTTCTGAGTATTTTCTTTCCCTTTTAGATTGTTTCCTTAGAAAAAATTGTGTGGTACATTGTCATACATTACTGACTGAAAGAGAATTTTTGAAGATTTATTAAACATTTTGCCAAGTAGCCTTCCAATAATTTTCTGTGAACCTCTTGAGACACAGAAATAAAAGTTTGTCCAAGTTCCTTTAAAAATCTATACATCTACACTGTAGATCAGGGGTGCCAAACTCATTTTCACCAGGGCCATATCAGCCTTGTGATCACCTTCAAAGGGCCGAATGTAATTTTAGGACTATATAAATGTAGCTACTCCTTAACAGTTAAGCAAGCCAGGTAGAAACAAGGTGCTGGGCTGAAGGTGCCAGGCCAGATAAAACAAGGTGGAGGGCCAGATTCAGCCCATGGGCCTTGTGTTTGCCTCCCGGACTCTAAATCTAATTGTGGCTACAACGATTGCCTTGTAGGCATTTCTAAAATGTCTGACCTGGCTTTTGTTTACGTTGCAAGGAAGGGATGGGGCATCTCACTCTGGAATAAAGTAAACATGCAGGACTCTTGTTTCATTTCTTCTGGGTTCAAATGTATTGATTGATGGAACATACAATAAACATCAACCAGTATGGTTTTCCGAAAGAAGTTTTTTCCTCTGTGGATAAACTGTTCCCTTTTCTGCATTTTCCTGTCAAGGAACTGAAGTGGAAATGACCCTAACAAGTCCTACCAACTGGATTGAGTCAGAATCCTGTCTTTTTCTGTTGATAATCTATTCCTTATGTGAGAGAATACAATTGTAAAATTAGCATTAAACTTATGTAAAGCATCAGAAGAGCTGGGAATGAACATGGTTGCCTTTTCATTGTTTTAAGCTTTTAGATTGTTCCCAGATGTGGTGAGTTATGGCTTCAGAGGCATTGATACAGGAGACAACCAGGGCCCCTCTTTCTAGCAGTCCTTTGACTGCCCTGGGCATTTCCTGGATGTTGTGACTGAGTTTTGTTTTTTATTTTATTTATTAGTATTATTTATTATTATTATTTTAATTCATTGTTGTTTTATCGCAGTTGTCCCATTTTTTCCCCATTGCTCTTCCCTGCCCCACCCTCTTCCCTACTTTGTTGTCTGTGTCCGTGGGTCATTTATGCTAGTTCCTAGACTAAATTCTTCCCCTTCTTTCCCCTTTTCTCCCCCTCCCTCCACCCCTCTGATCACTGTGAATCTGCTCCTTGTTCCCATGCCTCTGGTTCTATTTTGCTCATTTGTTTGTTTTATTCATTAGATTCCTATATTAGGTGAGATCATATGGTGTTTGTCTCTCCCTGCCTGGCTTATTTCATTAAGCATAATACTCCCCAGTTCCATCCCTGCTGTCACAAAAGATAGGAGTTTCTTCTGCTGTGTAGTATTTTACTGTGTAAATGTACCACAGTTTTTTGATCCATTCATCCACTGATGGGCACTTAGGCTGTTTCCAGCACTTGGCTATTGTAAATAGTGCTGCTATGAACATAGGGGTGCATAGGTTCTTCTGAATTGGTGTTTCAGGATTCTTTGGGTATAATCCTAGCAGTGGAATCACTAGATCAAAAGGCAGTTCTATTTTTAGTTTTTTGAGGAAAATTCCATACTGTTTTCCACAGTGGCTGCACCAGTCAGCATTCCCACCAGCAATGCACTAGGGTTCCCTTTTCTACACATCCTCGCCTATACTTGTTTGTTGATTCGTTAATGTTGGCCATTCTGACAGGTTTGAAGTGGTATCTCATTGTGGTTTTAATTTGCATCTCTCTGATGTTGAGCATTCTAAAAATATGGAATGCCTCCCAAATTTGCATGTCATCCTTGTTCAGGAGCCATGCTTATCTTTTCTTGTTGTTCCAATTTTAGTATATGTGCTGCCAAAGTGAGCATGTGACTAAGTTTTAGGAATATTTAAGCATGCTTTCATTCTCCTTGTGTGTAGTTTGCACTATTTAAGGAGTGGGGCAGATGATTCTTCCTCAAGTGTGAGGTTCTAGTTGGACTAATTCACTGTCAAATTGAGACCTCCTGGTGTTAAGCCACACTTCAGAATGTGACCTGAACTTGTGGAGGAGCTATCCTGGGTGTTGATGACCATTGCCATGGCACTGATCTTTATGATGGCTTATCTGGGTCACAGCATTGCCAGTACCCTGTCTACCCCTCTGTCTTCAACTAGCAGGGCCATGGTGTGAAAACCTGAAGAGAGTGGAGCAACCTGGCTGCCCACCAGCCCCTAGAGCTGTTTATCTGTGTGTTAAGGGCATTTCTGAGTGCTGGGCTCTGGCTCGAGGAGCGATACAAGCCCCACAGTCATCTCCTGATACCCAGATTGTCTTAATGTTTATGGAACAGCCCTTCTAACTTCTATAGGAGTGACAGCTCTTTCATTTGCAGACCACTGTATGATTCAAGAAGACGTTGCATCTCCTTAACTAATTTGATCTTCTTAGTACTTCAAGGTAGAGATGGTAGTGTGAGCGACATTTTACACATGGGAAATCAAGTCAAAGGGAAATTTGGTAACTTGGTACCCAGTAGTGAACCCAAAATTTGACCATGCTCATTTCTTGTGTCTTTTTTTTTTTTTTTAAGATTTTACTTATTATTTTTAGAGAGAGGGGTAGGGAGAGAGGGAGAGAGACATTAATGTGTGATTGCCTTTTGCCTGCCTCCAGCTATGGGCCTGGCTGGAGACCTGGCTAACAACCTGGTAATGTGCCCTGGCTGGGGAATCAAACCAGCGACCTTTGGGTTCTTAGTTCAGCGTCTTATTCACTGTGCCACCAGCCAGGGCTCTCTTGTGTCTTTTTTAAAATTTATGTTTTTACTTTTTTAATTTTAGAAAGAGGAGAAGGGAGGGAGAAAGGTAGGGAGAGAAACATCTATGTGTGGTTGCCTCTGATGTGCCCCAGCTGGGGACCTGGCCCGCAACCCACGCATGTGTCCTAATTGGGAATCAAACTGGTGACCCTTTGATTTGCAGGCTGGTACTCAATCCACTGAGCCACACTAGCCAGGCATATCTTGTGTCTTTAGGTTAGTATACTTTCTGACACAGGTGGTATATACAAAATGGGGCAACAGTAGGTTTACAGTTGTGAGTGTGTGAAACACAGGGTTTATTTTTATGTTCTTATTAATTATTGTATTATCTTTCATACGAACAACTATCCATTTACTTTTGCCCCACCATGTATGTGTGACACCTTGAATTTGCTATTGGGACTCTTAAAAAGTCAGGGTTTTCTAAGCATTGTGAGAGACCTTTTTTCCCTTTCCTTCTGAGGTTATTAAAAGCATGCAAACTGGGGACATAGGGTGTTTATGGGAAACTGTCCTAATACAGAGAGAAATAGGAGACCTCCCTGCCAGTCTCACTGCTCACCTGTCATCTGAATGTGCCTTACACAGCAGCACAGGTTCCTGTCTTTGGAGTGTTTCTTGTGTGGGCCTTACCCAGCTGGTAAATGAGATGATTTTAGGCGGTACTTAGATAAGACATAAATGTAATTGTCTACATTTTCATGGTGCTTTTTTTCAATTCTTCCTGTTGCCCAAAGGACAAAGTCTGAGTTTGGTGCTGATATATTTTAATCACCTTTCTCGCGCTCAGTAAATCCCCCGTTCTAACTAAGAGAACTGGCCTCAGTCACAGCAAACTTGCAGCTAAACTTTAACAATACTATTACTTTGATTTCATTATATTTAATTTTAAATCTACCTTTTCTTACTAAAATCATACTGAATTTTACTTGAAATAATAATATTTTCCTTCCTCTGTAAGTACATTTTTTTTTTTTTTTTTTAAATTTTATTTCATTATTTTTAGAAAGAGGGGAAGGGGGAGAGGCAGAGAGGAAGAGAGACATCAATGTATGGTTGCTTTTCACCTGCCTCCAGCCACAGACCCGACTGGAGACCTGGTTTGCAACCTTGTTATATGCCCTGGCTGGGGAATCGAACCTGCGACCTTTGGGTTCGCAGGCCGGCACTTTATCCACTGTGCTACCAGCCAGGGCTGTAAGTACATTTTTAAAAGTAAATGAAACAAAATAACGCAGTAGTTCAGATGGTTTTTGGAAATGACAAGACTGGCAGGGGAGCTGCAGGAATGATGAGTCTGGGAGGCCCTGTGGTGGAGGGGGCCTCGGTCAGGCTGGAGAAGGCAGATGGCACTGGCGGCTGATGGCAGGAGTCTCAAGAAAGACCTCTGCTGTGCTGAGAGAAGGACTGGTTCGAGTGGTAGGTGGGGCGAGAAGGCAGGGTGGACTTCTGGGTCTCGGCAGTTGCAAGGGTTGTGGTATTAATTCTTTTTTCCTCCTACTAGAAATGGACCTGAATTTGAAGCTAGGATACGACAGAATGAGATCAACAACCCCAAGTTCAACTTTTTGAACCCCAATGACCCTTACCATGCTTACTACCGTCACAAGGTCAGCGAGTTCAAGGAGGGGAAGGCTCAGGAGCCCTCAGCCGCCATCCCCAAGGTCATGCAGCAGCAGCAGCAAGCCACCCAGCAGCAGCTGCCTCAGAAGGTTGGAGCCAGTCCTTCCCCTCATTCCCCCTAGCCTGACAGGGAGAGGCCAGGACGGGGAGGGAGGGGAGGTAATGGACTCTGCTCTTCCAACCACAGAACCACCCAAGGAGAGATGTGAGTTTTTATTCCCACCTTGCAGAGGCAGATGCTGAGGCTCAGCTGGCGCAGTCTTCCTGATAGTTGGCATTCTTTTAGCACTGCTTGTTAGGCTATGTACTCATTGCTTTAAGGGCCATATCTCATTGGCACCTCCCAGGGGCTACATGAGGAGGCCAGGAAAGTGATCATTTTACAAATGAGGAATCTGAGGCTCAGGGAAGTATGATTGATTCTTTCTTGTGCTGTCATCCTATCTCACTTTCCCAGGACCCCCTTCATCTGCCCTGCCCTAATAGCCCCCTCAGTACTAGGCCCAGAGGTAAGGACAATTAGGGTTGTCAGTGAGGGCAGGAAGAACTGGCACATTTAATTTCCTGCATAGATCTGGACTGGTCCCTTTTCTTTGCTCTAATCCTGAACCATGGTGGCAAAGGTCACTCCTTGTTTTACAGTGGGAAGTAAAGGCTGATGTAGGTTCTAAGACCTTGCATTGCAATTTACTACTCTTAGCGCCTCAGGCTACTTCAATTTCCTCATCTATAAAAAGGATTCATGGGACCTATTCTGTCCACCTCATGGTTCCTGTGGAGGCCAGGTGAGGTAACAAATGTGTAAGTCTTTCAACCAGTGAGGTCCTCTGCACACTTAGAAGACCTGGTGCATCCTCTGTCCCCCTCAGTTGGGATTTAATAAGCTGTGTTCCTGTCAGATCTCCTGCTACCCAGTTCTGCCCTTCAATTTCAGGGCAGCAGCAGAGATGCAGAGGGTCTCACTGGAAGCCTTTCAGGTTGTTGAGGCCACCAAGAAATCGTTGACCAAAAAAATGGTTGCCCTTATGAGTTAGGATTCTTGCATGCCATGTGCCAATGCTATACACATTAACAGAGTCATAGAGCCCCTCTAGAGCCAGTCCACTCTTGCATCTCTTGCCTCATACACTTTCTGCATCTTAGGTTCAAGCCCAGGTCATCCAAGAGACCATCGTGCCCAAAGAGCCCCCTCCTGAGTTTGAGTTCATCGCAGATCCCCCCTCTATCTCAGCCTTTGACCTTGATGTGGTAAAGCTGACGGCTCAATTTGTGGCCAGGAATGGACGTCAGTTTCTGACCCAGCTGATGCAGAAAGAGCAGCGCAACTACCAATTTGACTTCCTCCGCCCACAGCACAGCCTCTTCAACTACTTCACGAAGCTGGTGGAACAGTATACTAAGGTGCCTGGTCAGGGTAGGGGTTGGGGGGCTGGACCCAGGGAAGGAAGGCATTTTATCATAAGCATTCTATGCACCCACTATCAGCAAGGACAGTATTCCTTTATGGTGCCCATAGGATGTTAAAATACCATTTCAGTGTGAAATGTTTGATTTCTATTCAGATTTTCCTTTTTAAATGCAACATTGACTTCTGTTTCTAGAGAGAAATGAAATGTGTGATTCATAACTGCCATTAGGTGAGTGCCTGCTACATGACAAGGCCAAGCGGTACTAGCTGCTTTTAAATACATTTAAATTTTCAGATTCCTAGCATGGGGCTGAGAAAGAAGCAAACCATTAATAATTGTCTCCTATGACCTAATTTAATCCTCACAAGAACCCTTGAGGTGTTTCTCTCCCTTTTTCAAAAGCAAGAACAGGCTCAGAGAGGTGAAGTCACTTACCCATGGTCTCTCAGCTAATAAGTAGTTACAGTGAAATTTAATCCAACATTTGATTCTTAAACTTGTTATTTTTTCACCCTAAAATGTACAATAGTTGAATTAGAAATATTCAAATAGGTACTAGGAAACAGTTTAACGTAGTATAATGAGTATTTGAATACTAACATACGCAGTATATTCTCATTCAATCCCTAATAACCTGTAAGGTAGCCATTGTTGTTGTACTTATTTACAGAATAGGAAATTTAGGCACAGAGACATTAAGTTGGCCAGCATCACACAGCTACTAGGTCACAGAGCTGATATTTTTACTCCAGACCCTAAGATCTTAATTGTCTTACTACATTGTTGCAATCAAGAAGCTGGGCAAGTAGGTACTGGTGTTTAAAATGATTATTGTTAATTTATCCCAAAGTACGCTGATACACATTTTCCTGTGCTATATGGTGTTTTTGGGTTTTTGTGGAGCTTTTTTTTTGTTTTGTTTGTTTATTTTTCGATAGATCTGTTCTTGATATCTAGAAGTAATATGTTAAAGGTCTCATTTGAAAGGGCTCACAATGATTTCCTGTAACTTAACTCACTCTTAAGTACATGTGTAGAAAGAATTATAAAAATTTGTGTTTTGAAAAAGACTATATCCAGAGATTAGCGAAAATAATCATTGAAAGCCCAAGGCCAGAGGGTTACTGTAATTACCTAATATCAATTTTTTTATTACTGTTTTTTAAAAGATTTTATTTATTTTCAGAGAGAGAGGAAGGGAGAGAGGCTGAGAGGGAGAGAAACATCAATGTATGGTTGCCTTTCACCTGCCTCCAGCCACAGATCTGACTGGAGACCTGGCTTGCAACCTGGTTATGTGCCCTGGCTGGGGAATTGAACCAGCAACCTTTGGGTTCTCAGGCTGGCACCTTATCTACTGTGTAGTATCAATTTTAAGTGAGCCCTGGGTTAACACCTCCTAGGGGACTGCTTGTGAGGTTAAAGGTCCTTAGATTTCTTCTTGTTTTGGTACTTTCCTATTCCTTCTCCTTTGGAACTTGGGTGCCAACATTTAGTACTCCAATTTTAGGGCACTGGTGTCTGTGTCTAGCCATGGGCCCTCCAGCACTAGATTGATTCCTGGGATAGAGGTTTAGGGAGGATGGAGTGAGGCCGAGCCACTTTGCTAGTGATAATAGATAATACTGGGGCAGTTGGAATGACTTTTGAAAAAAGCCAGCATTCATTCTTTCAGCAAATATACATTGAGTGTCAGACACTATTTTAAGTACTGGAGGTATAATAGCGAACAAAAGACAGAGCAATCTGTCTTTGAGGAGTTTCTGAACTAATGAGCAGGTGATAAGCAAGTGCAACCTGAGTGTATGTCAGATAGTGATCAATACTGCGGAGAAAAAGAAAGCAGGGGACTGAAATGTAGGAAAATGGGGCCAGTGGCCTATAGTTTTAAATGGGATAGTCAGGAGAGGCCAGGTAGCATGTGCAGAAGGGTAGGAGCAGATCCGTACACTGAAAGCAGCCATTAAATACTGACCTTGTGCTGAATGTTCTGCCTCCTTAACTACTAATTCTTAACAGCCACCATTTAAGTTGATGACACCAACTTAAGTTAGTGATATCACCAATTTATAGAAAGAAACCAACTTACAGAGGTCAATTAACTTGCCCAAAGTCACACAAACAAGTAGGATTGGGACCCACAATCCCATGTTCTCCCTTTTGTGCATTTCCACAGGCCCAGGAAGGCTGCCTCTTTGCCTGGTGTTGTGCTGTACTGACGGTTGCATTAATAACTGTGTTTCAGATCTTGATTCCACCCAAAGGCTTATTTGCAAAGCTCAAGAAAGAAGCTGAGAATCCCCGAGAAGTTTTGGACCAGGTAAACTCCATTTCTTAAAACCAGTGCAAATTATATTGTTTGGGATCTGTTTCACATTTGTAAATAATCTCTGAAAGCAGTACCTAGTTAGGATCTAGTCAAAGAAACTTGGATTCTGTACTCTCCAAATTATCTGCTCTGTTCTTAGCTTCATTAGGTCTTCCTCTTTTCTACCCTCACTAGAAGTCCACTCCTGAACAGGTTCCCCTGTAACAGATGCCTTTTGAAGCCCCAAGTCTTCAGAATTGAGAGGACAGAGAACACATTTGTGCTAGCTGTTCTGGATGGCTGCATGAGGTCTTGCTTCTCGGGCTCTCAGATTGCCACTTCTCTTTTGGGCTCTTGGTTGTCATGTAGACTTCCGTGGAGGTAGTTAGCTACTCTGTGAACACAGCTGCTTGCTAACTCAAGCAGAAAAGTGAGGTTACAACAAACAGCTGGCCTTGGGGCCCAGGCAGAAGGTTCGTGTGACATTTAGAATTTTTATCCTTGGGGCCCAGGCAGAAGGTTTGTGTGGCATTTAAAATTTTTATCCTGTCCAGACTCTGGGCCTGGCTGAAAGTAGATACCAATACCGTAGTTTACCTCATAGTTCCCCCTTTGTAGGCAGAGCAGCCTCCTTTCTGTTCTGGAGGACATGCTGGCTTTGGTAAATGCCTTGGAGATGACATCCTCATCAGGAGCAGGCCCTGAGTCAGCTCAGCACCTTGCTGTTTTTCGTCTCTTCAGGTGTGCTACCGAGTGGAGTGGGCCAAGTTCCAGGAGCGTGAGAGGAAGAAGGAAGAGGAGGAGAAGGAGAAGGAGCGGGTGGCCTATGCACAGATTGACTGGCATGATTTTGTGGTGGTGGAAACGGTGGACTTCCAACCCAGTGAGCAAGGTAGGTCTGTGACTCCAGGTGTGAAGCCGGGAACTCACAGCTGTCCTGGGAGAGCTCCTACAGGTGTTCCCAGAGAACAGCAGAGTTCTTCAGAGGGCTTTATCATTGCCTGTTGCATCTCTGCTCCCAGAAGACTTGAATTCTATGACATCGTCCCAGTTAAACCTAATTCAACGATTACTTATCGTATCAGACCTCAGCTGGGCCTTTGGAGATAGGAGAGAAATCAGATAGCCCCAGCTCTCCTGGAGAGCCCACAGAATAGGGAGAGTAGATAGATGGGCCCAGATAAGGACTTCTGCGGAAGCCTCTCTTTGACTCGGGCTCACCCTCACCCAGGGAACTTCCCTCCGCCTACCACCCCGGAGGAGCTGGGGGCTCGAATCCTCATTCAGGAACGCTATGAGAAATTTGGGGAGAGTGAGGAGGTTGAGATGGAGGTTGAGTCTGATGAAGAGGATGAGAAGCAAGAGAAGACAGAGGAGCCTCCATCCCAGCTGGACCAGGATACCCAAGTGCAAGACATGGACGAGGTATGCCTCTGGGAAGGCCTGCAGGATGACTTGTCCCTGGAGCCCAAGGAGATGGGGTGCTCTCCACCAGAGTCCGGGATCCAGTTCTCTTATGACCCTTGAAGGGGGGCGTGGGTCCTGAATGAGGCATCATGATTGAGCAGCTGCCCAAACCCAGGCAGCACAGCTTGGGCAACAAAGATTCATTCACGAGTATGGTTCTGAAAGCTGTGCCAGCCCTGTTCTTTGACTTTCCCCCTTTGTCCAGAGGCCCTGTTCCCCACCACCCCCATGCCGGCTCTCAGTTAGGAAACCCTCTGTACTGTAGGCTTTGGTGCATTTGAGCTTAGGCACAAGTTCCCAGTAGTTCCCAGAGCTTTTCTAAGTGTAGCCTGTGCTGCTTTTTGGCCACCTCTGCCCTCTTTGAGCCAGCTTTCCAAGCAGGCATAGAGGCTCTAGAGCTAAGCTGGTCTCCTCCCCTTGGAAAGAATTTATGTGCAGCCTGAGAAGAAAGGCCCCTGTGTCTGTGGGAATCGACTTTTTCTCTCCCTCCCTGCATTACTCCATGAGCAGTAACTGTTAAGTGCCGACTTGCTCCCCGTACCCCTCCCTGGCATGTTAAGTGCCCTTGGCCTCCTGGGACAGCCTGGTGCCAGCTGCTGGAAATGCCTGGGTGGAATGTTAGCACCACAGCCCCTAGCGTTCCCATTCATGCTATGAGGAAGCAGCTTGGCTGGCTGCCGGCTGGCCTTGGCTACCTGGGGAGACTTAGCACATGGACACTGACAGGCAGGGGCCTCTGAGAACCTCCAGGGTTTAGCTGCAGAGAGGTGGCCTCTCGGCCCCTCGTTGGGTCCTGCCACAGCTTTGCTTTTCAGGGTTCAGATGATGAAGAAGAAGGGCAGAAAGTGCCCCCACCTCCAGAGACACCCATGCCGCCTCCTCTGCCCCCAACTCCAGACCAGGTCATTGTCCGGAAGGACTACGACCCCAAAGGTAGGGTCTGGTTTCTTGCTGTCATGTGTTCCTCTGACCTGTCCATTTTTGGTATGACTGAATGCTTGCTAAAGGCATCGATAGCCCTCTGTCCCAGGCCTTGTGGTGGGGATCTGGGCATAGTCATCTCTGGTGCCCTGACAACTTGCACATCTCCAAATACAATGTGGCACTGAACGGATGTAATTTGAATGAATGATGCACAAATGAAACACTACCTCTTAACCCTGGCTGCCACCCATGCTCTCACTCAAGCACCTCAATTTCCTTTTAGCTTCCAAGCCGCTGCCCCCAGCCCCTGCTCCAGATGAGTATCTTGTGTCTCCCATCACGGGGGAGAAGATCCCTGCCAGCAAAATGCAAGAACACATGCGCATTGGGCTCCTCGACCCCCGTTGGCTGGAGCAGCGAGATCGCTCCATCCGTGAGAAGCAGAGTGATGATGAGGTGTATGCACCAGGTGAGGTGGGGTTGTACCACCCAGTCTGCACCCCTTCTCTGACTCATCCCTGACTCACTTTGGCCCATGGGAACCTCTAAACTACAGTTAATTTGTTTTAAGCAAATATAGAAAGTAGTGATTGAGGTCAACAAAAGCTTTTAAGGATACGTACAGCCTGCAGTGCTACAAAAGAACTCCCAGTTTTCCAGAATGACTAGACTCCTTCAAAGGCAGGCACCTGATGAGGATGGCACGTGCCCATTGACATCACAGAGCCCAATCTGAACATAGCTGAGAAGGGTGCTTCAGTGAGCACCTGGAAATGAGACCTGGTACAGTTGTCCTATGACTGCTGTGTGAGAAGCAGCCAATGGGGAGGAAAGTGTCCCAGAGGTAGGAAACCAGACTTTTAGTGCTGACTCTGCTGCTTGCTACTCACTTGACCCTGTCATCTCAGTTGCCTTCCATAAGTCAAGGAGTGGGACAGGCACTGGTTTATAGGTTTATCTAGTGCTGCTTGGGCAACCTTCCTCAGGCTCAGAGGATAAGCATGCTGGCTTGGGATTCAGAGTGAGCCTTGTCCCTGGGACCAGCCTCCTCCACCCTGCACCAGGAGAGCTGCTGCCTTGTTGGAAAGGTACCTGGTTTAGATTACCTTTCTGTCCCCTGTCTCTACCCTGATGGTATCCAGGTCTGGACATTGAGAGTAGCTTGAAACAGCTGGCCGAGCGGCGTACTGACATCTTTGGTGTAGAGGAAACGGCCATCGGTAAGAAGATTGGCGAGGAGGAGATCCAGAAGCCAGAGGAAAAGGTGCAGTTTGGATGTATCCTATTGCCTTCCCTACTCTCAGACTCCCATGCTGGGCTTAGTTCAAGGAGCCCTGACAGGCTGTGGCTTTGCTTTCCCTTTCAGGTGACCTGGGATGGCCACTCAGGCAGCATGGCTCGAACTCAGCAGGCTGCCCAGGCCAATATCACCCTCCAGGAGCAGATCGAGGCCATCCACAAGGCCAAGGGCCTGGTGCCAGAAGATGATACAAAAGAGAAGATTGGCCCCAGCAAGCCCAATGAAATCCCCCAGCAGCCACCACCTCCATCTTCAGCTACCAACATACCCAGTTCGGCCCCACCAATCACCTCTGTGCCCCGGCCACCAACAGTAAGCCAACAGCCAACTTGCTACTGATCTTCTAGAGTGTGATTATTTGGGTTGGACACTAGTGGCCAAGAAGAGCAACTGCCTTACAGCTGAAGCCAAGTGCTGAGTGGGTCAAGTAGAAAGAACCCTTTAATTGGAAGCGAGAACCTCTAGCTTGACCTTTTTCTGTGTGGGAGGGTTAGAGCAGAGAGAGAGGCAAATGGTAGATGTGTAAAATAGGCATGGGGCAGAGAAGTGCTACAGGGCCTAATGGGTCTTCTAGGACTGCTGGCTTACATCCAAGAGGCTAAGTCAAGGTCAGCGTCTTTAGTGGCTTTCTCAGTGTCTGCCATGAGCAGCTGATTGAGTCCCAAGTGGAAAGAGTATCACCCTGGGCCTCTTGAGCAAAGTTCCTGTCAAGAGCTTGGGATGAAGCTGCAGTCTCAGCCCCAGGAGGCTGAGTTGGAACTGTCCAGCCCCATCCTTTTTTTTTTTTTTTTTTTAAGATTGTGTTTATTAGGAAGGAGGAGAAAGGGGAAGAGAAAGATCAATGTGAGAGAGAAACATTGGTTACCTTTCACATGCCCCCAACCAGGGACCTGGCTTGCAACCCTGGCATATACCCTGAAAGGAATTGAACTGGCAACATTTTGATTTAAAGGGACACCAACCCACTAAGCCATACCAGACAAGGCCAACCCCATCCTGAAAGTCTACATGTGACCAGTTGGCAGCTGTGAGTCTAGCCTTGGCTTCCAATGACCTTTGGGTCCCTTCTCCCCTACAGATGCCACCTCCTGTCCGTACCACAGTTGTGTCTGCAGTACCTGTCATGCCTCGGCCTCCGATGGCTTCAGTGGTCCGACTGCCCCCGGGCTCGGTGATTGCTCCCATGCCGCCTATCATCCATGCGCCCAGGATCAATGTGGTGCCAATGCCTCCTTCAGCCCCTCCTATTATGGCACCCCGCCCACCCCCCATGATTGTGCCAACAGGTCAGTGTCTCATGCTGCTCTCATAGGCCAAGCACTGTGAGCAGCAGTGGCTGAAGGTAGTGCTAGCTGTTCTAGCTGGGGGCCTGGCCTAGAGGAGAGCCATGGCTTTCCCATGCGAGAGGCCCCTGAGCTAGGAGATGGGGAGCCCTTGCTCCCAGAGGACGTAGGCTGATTTGGCAGAGCTGGGCTTAATGCACCCAGAGGAGTCAGGCCCTAGGCAGGTGCAGAGGCCTGACAGTGCTTACTGTCATTAGTCACCCACTCCATCCAATTCTGCATCTCTTCCAGTTCCCTGCTGCCCATTTTGGGCAGCCTCCCAAGTGCCCTTGCCAGGAAACTGGCTGGCTGCCAGACTCAGCAAGGAATGGCCCTTCACACCTCTGACTGGGAAACATAGGAAGCCTTTGAAATTTCCCCTTCCACTTCTCATCAGCTCTTGGTCCTGGTCCTCTTTCCCCAATCACACAATTGCTGTTTCTGTCCTTCCAGCTTTTGTACCTGCTCCCCCTGTGGCACCTGTCCCAGCTCCAGCCCCAATGCCCCCTGTCCACCCTCCGCCTCCTATGGAAGATGAACCTACCTCCAAGAAACTGAAGACAGAGGATAGCCTCATGCCTGAGGAGGAATTCCTTCGCAGAAACAAAGTACGTGACTGGAGTGCTACCTGTGTCCTGGAGCAGCTAGCTGGGGAGTCCAGCCCTGCTTTAGTCAAACACTTGTTGGTCTGCCCTACTTTGGCTTCCAGGACATAGATCAGCCACTGGAGGCCTGTGCAGGCTTTTGAGCACACACTAGATGTGGGGTCAGCAGTTGGAGGAGCAGACAGCAGTGGTGGTCCCTAGTGTGAACCGTTGTTGTAGAGGCCAGCAGAGAGACCTGGGTGCATAGGTAGCAGGACCTGAGTCTGAAGGGGCCCTAGACACTAGAGAAGCAACTTGCAACATTTTTCATCTCATGGCATGCATAAACTAATCACTAAAATTTTTTAGTACACCAAAAAAAATTTTTTTTGCCAGTCTGATAAAAAATAGGTATAATTTTGATTTATTCACACTGGAGAGCTGTTGTTGTATTGGCTCTTGTCACTTTTTGACAATCTAAAGGAAAAGAGGCCAATGCTCCTGAGTAGATAGTTGGGAATTGCATGTTTTAAAAATTCTTGCCACACACTGGTTGAAAATTGCTGCCCTAGAGGAAATCCTGGCTGTAGTTCTTAATGTGTCCTTCTTCCTAGGAGCCATCCCTGCCTTTGTGGGGATCCCATTGGGGTGCTAGAAATAAGGGGAGGTGAAAATGTTGGCACTACCAGTCCTTAGGGAAGCTGGTAGGCTCCAGTGAGGAGGCAGGAACAGTCCCAGCCCCACTCCCCCAATGCATTTGACTGAATCTTTTTTTCTTTCATTTTTATCTGATAGTGTTTTCCATCTCTTCAGTATGCAGTGTCAGGGTAGAGCCACACATTATATGCACACTTGTCCATTTAGTGTTCACATTGTATTGTGCCAGGCAGTGGTTGTGATCAGCTGCCTTACAGATATAGCATTGAGGCTCAATGAGACCTTTTAGCAGGGAAGCTGAGTTGGGATCCCAGGTCTTTTGACCTCACTGTTTCATCTTCCTTCTTCCTATGGTAATTCTTGGGATTTGCAGAACATTTTCATGCCACTTTTTCAGCTCCAGACATACCAGGAGGCAGGGCAGCAATTGTTCTAAGGAAGAGAAACCAAATCTTGTGCTACGTCACAAGTTGTATCAGTAGTGAGCCAGGGGCCAGAGTCCAGGAGCCCAGATGTAGAGGTGACATTTTCCAGACTGGCCAGGAATAGCAGAGCCTAGTTCCTGATTTGCTCAGGGGTCCCAGGCATAATGGCCACCTCCTGTTTTGCAGGGTCCAGTGTCCATCAAAGTCCAAGTGCCAAACATGCAGGATAAGACGGAATGGAAACTGAATGGACAGGTGCTGGTCTTCACCCTCCCACTCACCGATCAGGTATGAGTTGTTGCAGGGGAAACAAGGGATCAGGGGGCAGCTTCCTTCAGCTGACTTTAGCAAGGGGATGAATGACCTCTCCTTGGTCCCCACAGGTCTCTGTTATCAAGGTGAAGATTCATGAAGCCACAGGCATGCCTGCAGGGAAACAGAAGCTGCAGTATGAGGTGAGTCAGGTGTCTGGTCTTATCCCTTGGGTCCCATCACTTCTGCTGTCCCAGAAGCTAAATCCTCTGTGAAACCAAAGGAGTGGGAGGACACCTGGATGTGACCATCTGAGTCCATCCCAGAAGTGATGATGCTGGCTGGGAGTGCTGGGGCAGGCTGGCTTGACAAACTGAGGCTCTGGAGGAGTCCTAGTACAATACTGTGTAGAGTCCAAAGTACACCCTGCCTCAGTGACTGGGGTAGACTCTGGGGATAACTACTGGGCATGTTCTGGTAGTTTTCTTGTCCATTGGTGGCACCATCCCAGCCACGGTGGTCTTGAGTACTCTGGCTTTATGCATGGACATGGAGATAATAGTCAGCTAAGTTCTCACAGGGCTGCTGTATTCTCCCACCTTGGACTTTGACAAATTCCCAATCTGGGCCTCAGTTTTCTGCTCTTTAAACAAGGCTATGAAACTAGTTGATTTCTAAAGGTCTTGTGATTTAAAATTCTGTGGGGTTGGTCAGGGCCAGCTTCTTGGAGCGTTGACAAAAGGGAAGAGCATGGCTTGGTAGGAAGGAAGGAAAAGCAAAGCATTCTGGAGGAACCAGAGACCTTCAGTCCTGCTCTGTTCCTGCACCCACCCCCACCCCTGCCGCCTCTTGCCCCCAGCCTTCCTTTAGGCCTTTGTTCACTAAGTTCAGAGTGTGAATGGACTTCGGGAGTGAAGCTGTGCAGCATGCCCAAGGCCATATTGCTCTCCGCTAAGGCACACTTGTCTGTTTTCCAGGGCATCTTCATCAAGGATTCCAACTCCCTGGCTTACTATAACATGGCCAATGGTGCAGTCATCCACCTGGCCCTCAAGGAGAGAGGCGGGAGGAAGAAGTAGAAGAGAGAAACCTGCTGTCAGGTCCCAGCTACTGCTGTTTAGCCTCTCTTGTCCTCTATCCCTGCCCCAGACCCAGGAGACCATACCTTGTACATTTGTTTCCCTCTTACTTAGTTTGGAAATTCAAATTGTCCTGCAGTTAACTCACCGTATCCTCTTTCCATATTAGTTAAGAGAGAGTTTCCTATACCTCTCCTTCCCAGTGGTCTCTGGAATTCCTTTATATTAAGTCTTGATTTGAGGGGATTCATTTCTTCTAGCATCCCATTAGGAATGTGAACCCAGGATGTTCTGCAAGATAGTGTCATAGTGCTGATTGGCACTTGGCTGATAGAATATGCTTACTATTGTCATTAATCATTTTTGTATCTTGTCACAGGCTGTCTATAATAAACCTCTTGGACCCTTCTTGTGAAATCAATGTCATAATACTTGTCTCTTGGCCACCTGCACCCTTTCCACACTTGAGGCAGAGGGAGCATGGCATGGTGTCTTGGGCTCTTCTGCTGAGGAATACTGGGTTTTTTGTTTTGTTTTGTTTTGTTTTTAAATATTTTATTTTATTATTTTTAGAAAGAGGGGGAGGGAGAGAGGCAGAGAGGGAGAGAGACATCAATGTATGGTTGCGTTTCACCTGCCTCCAGCCACAGACCTGACTGGAGACCTGGTTTACAACCTGGTTATGTTCCTTGGGTGGGGAATCGAACCTGTGACCTTTGGGTTCGCAGGCTGGCGCCTTAACCACTGTGCTACCAGCCAGGGCTGTTTTGTTTTTTAAAAGTTTATTTATTTTAGAGAGAGGGGAAGGGAGGGACAAAGGGAGAAAAACATCAATGTGTGGTTGCCTTCCATGCATCCCCAGCTAGGGACCTGGCCTGCAACCCAGGCATGTGCCCTAACTAGGAATCAAACTGGTGATCCCTTGATTCGTAGGCTGGCACTCAATCCACTGAGCTACACCAGCCAGTGAAATTTGGCTTTCTGAAGTGGGCTCTGTGGTTTGGGTACCTTAAGTTAGTCCACTACTAGTTGCTTCTCCATAGCCAACAGCAAAAATTGCCATGAACACCACCTGAGTCTCATTCCAAGAGGTAAGGGATCAGGAGTCCCAGGGATATCCCATACTCTCAAGTTCTCTTTCTTCCTGGGATTGGCTTTGGAAATGGAAAGGGCACTCTCCCCCACAGACTGGCAGATCCCACAGGCCCCCCTCAATGACTGAGTCTGTGACAAAGTCAGGAATGCTGCAGGGTGGGATGTGAGTGAATGGAACCTTTGAGCTGCCCTCTAGGGCCCAAACCCAGTTTCCTGCAGCTCCTGAATGAATATCTGTCTTGGCTCAGCTTCAGAAGGCCCATTGACCCCAGGCAGTCTTGTGACTGCCCAAGACCATAGGCCAGCACTCAGCATTTCTTGCTAAGGGCTTGTAGCATGCAGGCAGCACCTTCCTTGCACACTTTTCTTATTCTTATCAACATCCTTTGAGGATTATCTGCCCCATTGTTTGGATGATCTGTAGATCCAAGGTCATGTAGCCAGTGAGGACTGTGGAAGACCGAAGCAGCTCTTCCTTTCAGAGTAACCACACTGTTCCCACTGCTTCACCAGACTGGACTGTGAATTGGAAGCAAATGTTCCTGATGTGACACTGCTGGGAAAATGGCACAACTTGATGCTTTCAATCACTGTAATTTTAAAGACTTGATCGAAGAGGGCTCCGTGAATAGTAGACATTAAGGAATTTCCTGTTCAACTGCACCTGCTGCTTTAAATGAGCACTTGTCATGGTCCAGAGGAGGCTACTAAAATATGTGGTGAAACAAAAAGAATGTGGTGAAGTAAAGAAACCTACCTTTTATATTGAGTACTATGTGCTAGAGGCTTCAGAGATAGCTTGCTAACTTAAGTAATTATTGACATCCTATTTTTTAGAAGCAGAAACAGGTTCTGAGAAGGTACACAGTTTTGCACCAGAATGTCCAGTTATTGAGGGGCACAGCCATGAAACAAAGACTCCCAAGCCTTGTGCCGTTGGCTAATTAGGTAAACTTCTGCAGCCTTAGGTTGTTGTGGAAAACACACAAGCCACTAATGAATTTGCAAGTGCTTTGCAAACTACAAATGCCACCACCTCTGGCTTCCATTTACTGGGTATCTTCATGTGACAGATGCTTAGTGCATATTATCACCCCGAAGTCTCAGAACAACTCCTCAAAGGAGGTCTTTTTCCACTATTTCTGTTTTGCAGATCAGGAAATGGGTTCAAAGAGAAGTGATTTGCTTAAAGTCACAGAGTGATAGAGCAGAGATTTGAATTCTCTGGTCTTAAGAAAATTAGAAGCTGGGCATAAAGACCTTTACCTGAGAAACATCTATCCAATCTCCCAAAGATGGACACATGTTCCCTCTTACCTACCTCCACCCCACCCTTAGTACTCCTGGAGTGAACATCATTGTACATGTGCCTTTACAGAACTGAAAGTATTTGGGATACGATCCTAGGACCGGAAATGAAGTCAAAAGATTATTGATATTTGGGGCTTAATAACTGCTCCAGGTGTAGCTGGCTTCTCTCTCCTTATCCTGGGATAGACCCATATCCCAGTGGGTCTATCTGCCCCTCTTGGAAGTTGGGACTAAGAGCCCAACCCCCTGGAGTCACTGGAGAAAAGGAAAATTCTCTCAGACTCAGAATTTAAGACCAAAATAGCCTGTGCCCACTCCCATGTCTGCTGTTGCCTTGTTTAAGGAAAACCAGAAGCCTATGGAATGTGAAGACTGCACAGCAAAGTCTTTAAGAATGTCTGGACCATGTGGCATCAAGGAAATAAATGGTGAAATCACTGAAAACTTAAGGACCTGCCTACCCTCACCCTGCTTAGGGCTTGCTTTGAGCCCCTTAGCAGCTTGTTTGACCCAAGCTTTGCAACTTAGGTCTGGCTCTCTAAGTCCCTTCCTGTCTCTAGACCTGTCTCCCTTACAGATCTACAGTAGAATGTCAGATGACAACATGGTACTGGAAATAAGTGATGAATTATCTAAGTGTTGACATTCTCTGGGGTCAGAAGTACGCTGTTGGGAGCTAAGTCTATGTAGATGCAATTGGGTCATGCTTCCCAATATAAGCCATTGGTAAGAGCTAAGTTCAAATCCTGGCTTTGTCACAAGCTAGTTCTGGGACCATAGGCAGCTGACTTCACTCCTTTACACCTCAGTTTTCTGTAAAATGGAGGGACCAATAATAGTATAAACCTTGTTGCCAAAAGATTACAAGAAACGGTGGGACCAATTTGGAAAACAGCTTGCCAGTCTCTCAAAAAGTTTAATCAAAATTACCATGTGACCCAGAAATTTCCACTCCTAGATATTTAGCCAAAGAGAAACAAAAGTATTTTCCCACAAAAATCTGTACCTCAATGTTCATATCAGCATTATTCAAAATAGCCCCCAAATGGAAACAACCCATATGGCTATCACTGACAAATGGATAAATAAAATGTGGTCTATTTATACAATGGAATACTGTTCAGCCATAAAAAGGAATGAAGTGGTATTTGCTAGAACATGAATGAATTTTGAAAACACTATACTAAGTGAAATAAGACAAACACACAAAGGACACATTATATAGTTCCATTTATATGAAATGTCCAGAAATGGCAAATCTATAGAGGCAGAAAGGTTAGTGGTTGCTAGGGACTGGCAGAAGAAGGTTAGGGAGTGACTGCTAATGGGTAGGGATTTCTTTCTTTTCATTTTTTTTTTTTTAAGATTTTATTTAATTATTTTTAGAAAGAGGGGAAGGGAGAGAGGCAGAGAGGGAGAGAATCAATGTATGGTTGCATTTCACCTCCCTCCAGCCACAGACCTGACTGGAGACCTGGTTTGCAACCTGGTTATGTGCCCTGGCTGGGGGATTGAACCTGCGACCTTTGGGTTCGCAGGTCGGCACCTTAACCACTGTGCTACCAGCCAGGGCTATTTATTTATTTATTTATTTATTTATTTATTTATTAACATTTTATTTTTTAAGATTTTAATTTTAGAGAGCTGGGAAGGGAGGGAGGAAAAGAAGGAAAGAAACATCATTGTGTGGTTACCTCTTGCATGCCCCCAACTGGGGACCTGGTCTGCAGCCCAGGCATGTGCTCTGACTGGGAATCCAACCACTGACGGGTGCTGTTGCTCAATCCACTGAGCCACACCAGCCAGGGCTAAGAATTTCTTTTTGGAATGATAAAAATGTTTTAAAATTAGATTATGGTGGTTGTACAGCTATATGGGTAGGCTTAAAACCATTGAATTGTACATTTTAAACATGATTTTTATGGTATAATGATTATATCTCAAAGCTATTAGGGGAAAAGGTTACAAGAGAAAATAGAACTTAGGGCAGTGCATGGCTCAATAAACGTTGGTTATCATTCTTATTAATTTAGTCTCCCATGAGCTAATTTAAAGCCCAGGAAGCAGTAAGCAAGGGGAAGGGACGTCGAATTTCTAGCTCCGCCTGGGTCTTTAAGCCACCTGTCTCTGGGCTAGTCCCACGACCCATCCTGAATCTCCAGAGCTCCTCGTGAATGTATGGATGAAATAGTCTTCACCCACGTCCTTGGGGTTTCTCGAGCAGCCAGGGCTCGGGAAGAAAATGCAGCAACCTCGGCGGACCCCTTCCACCTCGGCCTGCACTGCATTATAGGTAACAGGCCCGGCTCCAGCCAACCCGGAAAAGCCAGAAATGCGCTTTCAGGTAAGCTCTCGTGATTGACAGCCCAAGCGGGGAGGGCTCTGGATGACGGCTGCCCCTCCTCCTCACGTAGGGCTGGTTGGCGCCATCCTGGGGGAGGTGGGAAGACCCCGAGGTCCGCCTCGCCCATTGGACGTGGGGGACTGGGGGCAGAGAGAGAGCTCGGCCCTAGGGCCCCGCCCCTTGCATTGAGGCGGCCAATGGGCGCGGTGCGTGGGCGGGGCGTCAGTGGCGTCGGCGGCTGGGTGGCTGGGCGGCTGGGCGGCTGGGCGGCTGAGGGGGGTAAGGGAGCTGAGGTGGCTGAGGTGGCCGCTGAGGTAGAGGCAGCGGGTGCGGCCGGGATGGCGAAGAGCCCTGGAGAGAACGGGCCATGCTCGCCCACAGCGGGAGAAAGCCTGTCGGGAACCCGGGAGAGCCTGGCCCCGGGCCCAGACGCGGTAGCCACCGACGAGCTCAGTTCTCTCGGCTCTGACTCCGAGGCCAACGGCTTCGCTGAGCGCCGCATCGACAAGTTCGGCTTCATCGTGGGCTCCCAGGGCGCCGAGGGCGCGTGAGTAGCATCTGGGCCTGGAGTCGGGGAGCGGGCGCGGACCGCGTGGGGGGCCGGCGCTCGATGCAGACGCAGCGCCCTCCGGACCAGGAAGAACCTACTACTTCTCTCCCCTACCCCCCACCCCCCCACAAATGGACCCGCCCCACACCCAGGAGCCTACTTGGGACCCAGGGGCCCAGGAGCGAATCCCACCTCTCCTGCTCCGCCCCCACCCTCCCAGCACAACGCAGTTTCGCCCACCCCTAAACGGCGACAATGCCCTCCTTCCAACTTCAGGACAGACACTTACCCCAACATCTGCTGCCACCGGGCCTTGGGGCTGATTGACTTTGCCACCCCCTGACAGGCTCCCAGATGGCTGCCCCTTCCGCCGCAGGCAGGTATTTGTGCCCACCCTGAACGTCTCACCACCGCACAGCCCCCTCACCCGGGCACCTTAGGCTTCCCTGCCCCCGTCTCACTCCAGGACAGAAACAAAGACCTCTGGATGGACTGACGTTGGCCAGTTGCAGTACAGACAGTTCCACCCTGAGACAGAAGCTCCTTCCCCTCATGGAAGGGTCTGAGTGTGCTTCGCTTCCTGCTCGGAGTCCGATTTCTTCCCGTCACTGGCAACAAGTGGGCAAAAATCCCCTCTCCCTGTACCCACAGGGCGACAGTGCCTCACCTCCAGGGTCGGTGGCTGCCTCTCTGCATGCTATGGAAATAGGCACCTCCTCTTAAAACACAAACTTGGGGAGAGCAGGCAGGGAGATAGCAAGGTCCAATCCTCTCCCCAAGAGCACCCAGGTACCCAGCTGTCAGGCAGGGAAATGTGAGCATCACCTTCCCGCCAAGCTGGGTAAATTAGGCAGCCCTACTCTGCCCCACAGAACCCCCAGAGCCCAGTCCTCAGAAAGATCCTATGTGTAGGCTGGCGGTCCCCTTAGGGAAAAGGGACTCTAGACCCCACTCTCATCCCAGCTGTCTGTCACATAGAGACCAGGGTTCTGCACAGAACCGACAAGTCTCCCTTGTGATGTGCCTTCCTTTCGGCAGAGACAGCCCCATACAGTCACCTGTGGGAGCCTACAGCGCTGCTAAGTATCATGACCCTACTCCAGAGGGTCCTTCTTCCCCTTCTCTGACCAGTTGTGACTCCCCAAGGCTCCCGCAACCCTCTCTTAGGACTTATGGAAGTGTAAGAACCCCACCCAACATAAGCAGCCCCATTCAGGTTACTTCCGGGATTTTCCCCAGCCCAAAAGCTTTATATTCACCAGGCCTCCTCCTCCCTTGGAGAAATATTGGCACCTCCCCTAAGGAGAGTTCTGTCCTACCCACTGTATCTGTCTCCAGCCTCACCCCATTTGCTCACGCTGGCTAAGCCGAATCCAGTCCAGGACTCAGAGAGCACCCCTTAGTCTGATTTCTCACCCTGATTTGATGTTTTATCACAGTTTCCTAGAGATTAGTTTGTGAGAACTGAAAGGGCATTTAAGGTATATTTTTGAATTGAGCAGTGGAGACCAGGGCCCTAGGAAGGATGGGGTCTTGAAAAGTAGGAGTTTCCAGTTGTATTTGTGGGTTCTTGGCAGGAAGAGCTCAGATTTGCTGGTGAATTCTAGTAGATAAGAATTCATGTTTATCAAGCAGTTAACCAGATCTCAGAGTACAGAGCAGTGTAATATAGTGGAAAAAGGCCAGATTTAGGAAGAACTCACACTTGCAGGCTGTGTGACCTTGGGCAAGATCCTGAGTCTCTGAGCCTTTTTTATTCTCTGTATTCTGTAGAGGGCAACAGTATAACACCTACTCCCAAGACTACTGTGGGGATTAAATGAGATTAGGTCTGTGAAGGTGCCTAGCACAGTACCTGGCACAAGTAGTGGCCCAGAAAATGTTAGTTTTTCTTTCTTTCCTTCTAAGGGCCTGAAAATTGAAGAGAAAAATGAGGGCATACCTCTGGTATTTGTAGATAGAAAGAGGCCCCAATGGGAGCACCTCCCTTTGGCTGTAGTCCCCAGTTAGGCCACCAAACATCTGTCTTCCCCACCCTCCAATCACAAACCCAGACTTTGCATACACCCTCTGCATCACTGGTGTCTGTAGGCCTGGGGCTGAAGTGGGATCCCAGGTCCCCTCCTCTCTCCCTACTTCTTGACCCTATTCATCAAACAAAAATTTCTGGTGTCTGATAGCTTGGATGTTCCCTGCTTTGTTTATATTGCAGTTTCAAAAAAGCCAAAAGTAACTCCCTGCCTGTAGCCATAAGAGGGGAAGTTATGGGAAGTTTCAGGATGACCACCCTGAACCTAGTCTCATGGTTGAAGGCTAAAAGTCCATGTGCTGTCCCAGAGAAGTGAAATATTAGTACTGAAGGCTGCAGTGGAGATGGTGGGAACTTTGGCCCCAGATTAAAAGTCATCCTTTCAGCCATCCTTGATCAAAGGTTGTTTCAAGTGGGTCAGTTTTGGCTGTTGCCAGGGGCTGGAGGAATGGGAAAGAGCTGGTCAGAGGCTATCCTGCTCAGGTGACTATTATGTGACTGGCACGAATAGATGTTAAAATTCTAGACTGTTTGGGCTGGATGGGATCTTAAGATTGATTAGTTTACCCCTTACTTGTTACACAGATCAGGAAACTGAGGCCCAGAGAGGAGGATAATAACTTGCTCAAGATCACACAACATACTAGTAGCAGAACCAGGACTGGAACTCAGAATTTCTGACTCCCAGGTCAGGACAGTTTTCACTGTCTTTACCATCCATTAATACAGCCTATGATTCTAGCAGAAAATCAGGTGCTGGATAGGTAGTACATAAGGTTCCTAGGAGGAACCTTCCTACTCTCATGTTCTGTGGCTCAACTCAGCACTTTTGACTCCCTCAGCTGTGTAGGAGGCTAACAGTGGCAGCCCAGTAAGGGTGTGTTCTCATTACCAGTTCATTAGACTGATCAGCTTTAGGGTTGACACCGGACTTACTCACCGTTTCTCCTCAGGCCTGCAACAAAGTAAATGCTCAGTTAATATTTATTTATTGAATGCCATTTATTAAATGACATTCCATGAGTAAATATCTGACAGACATTTCAAGTCAGAAAGTTGAAAGTGACCTTAGAGATGGCTATCATCATACAGATTGGTAAACTGAGGCCTAAAAGGCCTAAGAGAAGTGATTAGCCTCATGTCTTCAGTTTGTTAATAGCAACATCAGGAATTGAACCCAGAACTCCTGAGTCCTAGTCCTAGGCCTTTTCTACTTCTTTTCCTTGTCTTTCTTTTGAACCTACTCTGCAGAGAAATTTTAGTAGAACTACCTGCTCTTGAACAGTAGCCAGTAAGTGGGGAAAGGCAAGAAAGCAGCCAGCCAGCAAAGGGCCCTGTGGGTGGCATAGACACAGACAGGAGCTGGCAGCATTAGTTCTTTTGGCTTGGCTGAGAACTAAGCTGGTTGTTGAAGCCCAGGAAGGACCAGAGAGGGGAAAAAAGTGTCCTCAGCAGGGAAGGGTGGGAGGAATAACGTCACCATTTCTATAACTTTGGGGGTAGGATAAGCAGACCTTTTTTGGGGTGGGGATGGCAGGGGGACTTTTTGCATCATAGAGGAGGGAAAGAAAAATACAGATACCAAGTTCTCTGGCCTGAGAGAGGTGGGTCCCTGATTCCCTCTCCTTTTCCCATGTGATTGCCAGGACTGGCCTCCTGAGGCTGGAGCTTCCCACCCAGCTTTAGCCTACTTAGTGTAGCAGGCCAGATGAGGTGAGGAGCTATGGGGATCCCGTGGGTGTTGGCTTCCTGTTAGGGGGGAGAGGGATCTGAATTGGGCCCAGGGAAAAACATCTGGAATAGCAGTATTGTCTTCTGTTGATTCAGTACTCTCTTCCGCTGGGCCTTCCACTACTCCTAATGGACTATGGCAGCCCTGTGACTTTGTAAATCATAGAATTGGCTTAATTGACATCCTTATACTTTGCTCTATGCCAGTTTTTGTTGGGGTATGGCCAAGGGCCCTCCTGGCAGGCCAGAGCCTGCCTCCCTACCTTCCTATTACCTCCCCCAGTTTATAATCTGAGAGCATCCTTTTACTTTTTTTCCTCCTGAATTATTACAGTTCCCAAGAGTGCATGGAGCTGGCAATAGAATGGCCCCTGGGTGGCCCATCTGGAAGGAGGCAGCTGCACATGTGGGGGCCCTGGTCTGTGACTCTAGACCACAGGCACTCTACTTTCTGCCCTCTTTCTCTTCCTCCAGCCTCAAAAGAAAATCCAGTTTGGTGGCCCTGTGAGTGTTTTAGAGTCTCAGACAAGACTTGACTTGGTGAAAGACGGGGCCAGCGCACCAGCTGCTTGTCCTGGGAAGGTGCCTGTGTGTCCGCTTGTTAGGAAATCCTAAGCTGTGGGAAAGAGATAAGGCGGTGGGGCCTGCTTGATGTTTTGTCCTTCTAGCATCTTCGTCTGAAACAGGACCTCCAAAGGGCCAGTGAGGCCTGGCTCTGGTTCAGCCACCTTCTGTTTACACTAAGGTGAAGGAAAGAAGGTGCTTTGTGCTCCTTTCTCACACAGTCTCTGGAGTCCAGCTGTCTTTGACCTTGGACATGTTGCTTCACTTTTCTGAGCCTGTTTCTCACTGAAAGGGTTGTGATAATACTGATTTTGCAGGGTTTTTGTGAAGTTTAGATGAGCTGTTGTTTGAAAAAAACCTGATTCTTAGTAGTTGTCCAATGAATATTCTTATCCCTCTTAAAGACTGGAATAGTTAGTGGTCTTGTCTTTAAAGTTTCTACTTCCCGTCTCTGGTTCTGATGATTAGTGTCAGTGAGGTCTATCCCCTGTGGGCAGGAGTCAACCTTAACCAATGGTGAACCCTCACTTTCTTCTGAAAGATGCAATTATCCCCTTTCTGAAGATGAGCATTCTAAAGATTGGAGAAGAAAGTGCTCAAAGTTTGCCAGTTAGTAAATGGCAGAATTGGGACTAGAATGTGTTTCTCAAAGCTGAATCTGGTGACTAAGCTTTGCTAAGGTGGCAGCAGGTAGGGTACTCGGTGCTTGCCAGTCCATGAGACCTCACACCCAAAGCATAAGTTAGCAAGAACCTGGCCACCTCCCCATTCCAGTGGGAAGGGCAAGGCTGGTCTCAATACAGTGAAAGTCTAGGGACAGCTAAGTCAGAGAAG
The DNA here is from genome assembly GCA_004026585.1 of Noctilio leporinus. Classification (NCBI taxonomy): domain Eukaryota; kingdom Metazoa; phylum Chordata; class Mammalia; order Chiroptera; family Noctilionidae; genus Noctilio; species Noctilio leporinus. The sequence continues at coordinate 103,084 of PVIW01000792.1, forward strand.
GCCTGGTGAAAAATGGTCCTTAGGGGAAGGCCTTGGAAGCATGTTCAGATTAGGCTTGGTCTAGCCCTACCTTAGCTAGAGTCCACACTGCTTTGCTCTTGATCCCAAACTACTGCAAAATGGCCATCTGACTTGGATATTTAGTCTGTACCTTTTCAAACAAGTCTTTCTGTGTAGGTAAGGAGGGGATTATGCTTTGTGTACAGGTGAGAAACCCAAGGCTAGGTAATAGTGGAGCCAGATTAGGGAGAGATTTCTAAGATTCTGACTCAGCCCATTGCTACTCCAGCTATATGGCACTGTCCAGTCTCTTCATTTCAAGCCAATCGAGCCTCTAGGCCAGGGTGCATTGACCATCAGAGAAGAACCCTGCCATCATCCATCCATTGTCAGTGCTGTAGTTCATTACTTCCTTTATCCTGTAGGCACTACACCTAAGAATTGATTTGCCTGCCCTTGGCAAATCTGCTGCTATTTTGGAGCCCAAGGACCCTCCCTGGGAGAAAACTGTCCTACCTATTCCACCCGCAAACCAACACTCCTGACTCTGTGTGCTTAAAAGCCTCCTACCCAGGATTCCAGGGAAGCTGGCAGCCTTAACTTTCTTTGTTTCACCTTTCTCTCTCCCTTCTTTGTCTCACCCTATTATACTCTATTCTATGCCCTTTCCAGCTCCTCAGATGCTGTCACAGTTAGCTCTTTACTGTTCTTTAGGTAGGGAAATAGCAGACTCAAGCAGACTCAGGAGCCTGGGAGAGAAAGCCAGGGTTATTTTTTTAGTTCATCCATCTTAGCAGTGGACTTATTTGCAAAATATTTATTGAGCATCTACTCTATCAAGCCCTGTGATTAGGACAAAGGATGCAGAATTGAACAAGACATTTAGCTGTGTCTTGTTGCCCTCAAGGGGTTCACAGACTTGTTGGAAAGTGAACTACATACAAATCATTATAATGTTGAGCAATAAAGACTATAATTGGAGTGTGTGGTTGCTTTGGGAATTTAGAGGAAGAAGCAGCCAACTCCACATTTAGGAGCCCAGAAAAAATAAGTGGTATTTGATCCAGGCCTAAGAGCAAAGGAGATTATTCCACTGAATGGGAGGGAACCATGTACAAAGTGCCTCGAGAAGCCAGCTATTTGAGAAATGTGGTATGCAGGGGTGACAAGAAGAGCAGGAAGCAGGAGGATCATGTAAAGCAAGGGGAGGCTAGGAATGTAGGTTGGGAGGACCATGCCTAACCTTGAATGTCAGACTGAGGCCTTCTGTGTTTCATTAAGGTCAGTCTGGTATGGAAGATGGCAGTGAGACTAGCTGGGAGAGTTTGGGACAGCCCTGAAGGGCTATGGAGAGGCTTGGAAGAGGTCTGGAGCTATGAGGATGAAGAAACCAGCAAATCAATAGGGCTTGGTTCCTGACTGGTTATATGGACCAATAGGAAGTTAGGAAGGCTTGGGATGAACAGGCTTAAGTGGCCCTGGACTTTCAAAGAACTTATCATGGGGCCATCTGGCCACAGAGAGGGAAGGGCAACTGTGACCTTCCTCTGTAGCTTCCAGGAGGATGCTATTGGCTTTGTCACAGCCCTGGGCTCCCCAAGGTGACTGGCATAGCTGGCATAGCTGGCATAGCTGATGTGCCCAGGGCACATCAAGGGGTTCTTTGTCTTTCTGAAGTAAGAGAGTGGGTCAGCTGGCCTGTTTGGGAGGGAGTAGAGTAAATGGTACTGAGTTTTGTGGTCTCTGCCCAGTAAACATATTGAATGGCAAGGAAGGCTGCAAGGAGAGAGGAGTAAGGTCTAAGGGCAGTGTGCTGCTAGAGAGGGTAGGTTTGGGGTTTGGGCACAACATTAGTTGATTGAGGGCAGGCAGATGATAACTGGAGGCTGGCTTGACCACCTCAAGTCATTGTTGTGTTCCTGGAGCTGGTGTCTCAGCTGGAATGGGTAGAAAGAAGCAAGTCCAGTGTCTACGAGAAGGCAAACACTTTAGCACTCAGGAGTTCAACCAGCTGTCTCTCAGAGTTGAGAGATTCTGGCTGGAAATATGGATTAAGGCTAGTAATGGGAAAGGGCTCTGCTGATTCCACCACTGACCTTTGTGTTGAGTAACTTAGGCATATCCCCTTGCCCAACCATAGTGCTAAAGCTCCCAGTTTTTCATTCGGCACTACTATATACGTGTGTAACCATGTGCCTGGCTCAGGGGATGCAGACCTTGTCCTGCCCTCCCAGAACTTACATGCTAGTGGGGATGTCAGACATTCAACAAATACTATAGTTAAAGGCATGGCCTGTGTATAAAAGGATTGTGAAGATCAAATGAGATAATTGGATTAGGAGCAAGTATAAACAGAATGCTGAATAGAGGTCAGGAGACCTGAGTCCAGGGCCTCACTGGACCCCTTACTTGCTGCGTGATGTGGAGAAAATTGCTTAATCTTTCTAAGTTTCATCTTCCCCCAGATAAAAACTAAGGCAGTTTTAATGGGATGATGTTGAAGAATTTGTCCACTTTTAACATTCTGAAACTGACCTTGGAGCATATGAAAAGTGCCTTGAGAAGTTTTTTATGAGGTACTACACAAGTGCAAAGGAGTTGTCATGGCATAGCTTACAGAGGCCAATACTTTCAGCATGTTCTATTTCTCTTGTGAAAGGATCTGTTTTTGTGGGTAGCCTTCATGGTTTTGTGAGTGTAAACAAATCAGAGGAGGCTTTGATTTGTTTAGCTCTTTGGTCTGCAAAGTGCTTTCCTTCTCATTTCCTTGCAGTAATTCTTATAGGAGTAATGGAATATCACTAGGGTGCCTACCTACCCTTGGGCCTTGCGGGTAAGGCAGAAGCCAGTACCACTCAGTTTGTGGTCTGGAGCTTTCTGACCTGCCAGGGCAGGTTGGGAATCCCTTTCCCTCAGTTCCTCATTGAGTCATTTGGAACAGAGTCTTCAGGTACCCCTGACTCTGAAGGACCTGATCTTTCCTCTCCTTGGCCTGTGAAGACAAAGCAGAAGTAAGAACAAGGTAGGTTTTCTGAAAGATTCAACTCAAAGCATGCAGCCATAGGGCTGCCTGGGGCCTATGACCTCCCGGGTAGTGGCAGTCACTTGTGGAGGAGTCAGCGTTTACTTCATAATTACCCCTACCATCCTGTGTTTTTTGTAGACTTTCATATAGGCCCTCCTGTCCTTCCTCTGAATGCCCTCTTCCATCCCCCTATCATAGTCACATGGTAACACCATTTCACATATGCACCTGCATGGTGGACCAGGCTTTCATTGACACCACCCCATTTAATTCTGTTAAGACCTACTTATCATTATAATCCCCATTTTACAGAGGCAGACACCAAACTCTAGAAAGGTAAAATGAGTTGCCAAGCATCACACAGTTTATGGCTCTAAATCCTTGGGAGTAGGGCTTGTGTATACCCAGCCTGGTGGACAGCACTCTGTTCTGGAGTTGAGTGGCATAACAGGAGCAGACTGGATTCACCACCTAGAGGGGGTCGTCTGCTCACCCTGGACCTTGGATAGTTTTACTGATTAGCTGAAAACTAAGTTTCTTCATCTGCAGAAGTGTAGTGGTAATTAGAGGACCTATCTTATTGTCAGGATTAAATGAAATAGTGTAAATGAAGTGTTGAGTACCATGTCTGGTGCATAGCAAATGCCTGGTATGTGTTTGTTATAACAGACATTCAGTTACGTTAATTGAATATTAGAATTATAGTGTTGTAAAAGGCCATCAGCAAGTACATCTGTGCTCAGCCCTGTGCTAGGCTTCAAGGAAGATCCAGAGCTGGTATCAGGTCAGAGGGGGAGTACCCTTTACCAAGCACTATCTGCTTGACTCACCTAATCTTAAGGTGGAGAACAGTATTCCCATCTCCCTGAGGAGAAAACTGAAGCTCAAGAGTGCCTGAGGTCTCTCAAAGCTAATGAATCTGTCAACACAAAACCAGCTAGGTACCAGGTTCTGTTCTAGGCCCAGGACACACTGCAGAGAATGAGACAGGCAGAACCCCTGCTCTCCAGGGACAACTTTAGAATGCTGCCTTAGCAGAGTAGAGAAGTCTTACCTGCTCTACTGGACTGCTCACATTCCCTAAACAAGCCGGTTCCTTTTCTGTTAACCTGTGTTTGCTCATACTGGGTCTTCCACCTGGGGCCCTCTCCCCTTTCTCATCCTGGCCACTACCTGATTCCCTTCAAGGACCATCTCAAAAGTCATCTCCCCTTTAAAGTTTTCCCTAAATACTCCTGATCCTTGCAGTCTTCTGGCACCTTCTACATGCTACTGTGATAGCACTTCTATGTGTGCTGGTTATTTAATACTTACTCATCTGTCTCTTCTGCCAGATTGACCTCCTCAAGGGCAGGGAATGTATTTTTTCATTTTTGTAGATTCAGGGCCTAGAACACAGCCTCTAGAGAGATGTATATGCATATAATGAGGTGCTGATGATGTTCTGTCCCTGGAGTAGGTAAGAAAGACTTTGCGGAGATGAGGAAGTTCTGAATGAGGCCTCTGAAGATAAATGGGACTGAATAATAGTGGGGTTAGAGGTGAGGGAGGGTGGCTCAGGGACCAGACTACCTAGAGATAGGACTGGGGAAAAAGGAGCGATGTTTCGAGGGAATAGGAGTAGCCCGAGATTTCTGTTGGACAAGGAGGGCAGTAGGACGCCTTGAAGGAGTCTGGCAGAAGAGGGACCTTGTGTAAGCTGTGAGTCAAGACTAATTCAGTAAGATACATCAATCAGATGTAGCAGTTTGGTAAGGATGTGTAAGGGGACCTTATGTGAGTTAGGTTGGCTGCAGGTGCCCACAGTGAGATTGATTTGAGAGCCTTATTACCAGATGGGGAATTTCAAGCATTATTCTTCCTGGTAGGGGTAGGGGCTTGGGGAAGGGATGTTTTGGCTGAAATAGTCTTTATACCTTTCTGCAGTTGTCAAGGGGAGTTGCCCAGGGGGTTTCTGCTTTGGTCAGTGCCTTTCTCTAGCAGAGTGGTAGCCAGCAAGGCTGGTGCCTAAAAGAATCATTTCTTCCATCTGAACCTTGGGAGGGAGTGGTGGGGGGTGCAGTTGAAGCTGAGCAGAGTGGAGAGCTGGGCAGAGGCGCAGGGCACTGAGGCCAGTGAAGGGTAGAGAGAACCTGTTTACCATTGTGCACTGACCCAGGGCTAGAAGGAGCAAAGCCAAGGAATTCTGTATGGGAGAGGGAGGCAGGCCCAGAATTAACTTGCACTGGGAGTGGGGGTTGCGGGTAGGGTGAAGCAAGCCAGATTCTCCCCCAGAGAGCCTAGACACTGCCCTACCTCCAGGCTAGGGGCTGCCAGGCTTCAGGAGGGAGCTCCAGGCGCTACTGATCAAGTCTTACTTTTTCACACTGACTCAGTGTGGCCTTGGGCAGATCACTTATTATCTGGGTTAGGAGCTTCCCTGGCTGTCTGGGGGAGGCTAGACTCACTGAGTGATCTCACAGACTTCTTAGCTCTCACCATTGGCTATTTGCACACTACCAACACACCCTCCCTTGCATTCCATTTTCCTATCATCAGTTATTATGGTACTGGCATAAAAATTATTTATATTTTCAGTCATTACCACCTCTTAGGTTAATGAACTCCAGAAGTTGTTGCCCCTTGTGCAAAATAGGTTAGCTTTTTATTTATTCTCACTTCTTTTTCCAGCTCCAGGTGGGAGAGGGGAGCTCCTCTGCCCTATTGTCCCTGCATCTGTGGTTGGCCATGCTCTCTCTCAATTTTCCACATATTCATGTTGTTTACTCCTGCTCTTCTAGGCACAGAGGGTGGTTTTTCTACTGGGTGGTGAAGAAGAGGGAAGGGAATGTTGCGGGTATTGAGGCAGTGCTACATGTGGGGCACTTCCTCTTTATTGGATAGTTTAGTGCTTACACAGCAGCCTCTACTTCCAAGCTGTGTAACCTTGGGCAGAATACTCAACTATGCTGGGTTTTAGTTTTCTTCTTTTTTATATGGAAGTTACAAAAGCTATTCCCTTGGAGAATTATGTGCCTGTGTAGTACTTGGCAGAGCTAGTACACAGCCAGTGCCGGAAATGTGTCAGGTCTTACAGTCTTGTGTGATCTTTACCACTCAGAATGCCACTCTGAGGAGGTAGCATTCCCTCCATATTACAGATGGGGAATCGGAAGCTCAGAGAGTGGAGCATCCTTTCCTTTTCACACAACCCTAAAGTGGTCCAGCTGGACTCAAGCCAGGAATTGTAGTCTGTGTGTATATCATTAAATAAATTCCTTAATCTCTTGGCATTTCCATTGCTTTTGGACAAAATGGGGATAATTTTGCCCTGTTACATGTTTATGTGGCTGTGTACATATACGGACCAGTCAGATAAGAAAAGGGATGTGAAAGTGTGAGGTAAGCTGCAAATCTACACAGGCTGGGCCCTTATTCCTCATTGTAGCCCTATAAAATGTGTGTTGTGTTCCTACTTAAAGATGAAGTTGAGACTTAAGGAGGGCAAGTATTTTGCACATGTTCTCTTAGATGGAGGACCTGCAATGGAAACCTAGGTTGGTAGGCTTCAAAGTCCCCACTCTGTTTACTTTCTACCTCACCCCACATGGACTTTCCAGTAGTTAAGATGAGGAAGATTAGCCCTGTGGTCCGTGACCTTGAATTTTCTGCTGGGGGTGTGTTTCTCTTCCTTGGACTGGTTTGGAGAATAAAGCTTGGAGGAGGAGCTTAGACTGGTTTCTTGAGACCAAGTTTTATCATCCGCTGGCCCATAAATGGGTTATCAGCACAGGTGCCATATCTGATTGAGTCTGCCAACCAGAGGGGCTGAGGTATACCTGGGCAGAAAGCAGACAGCTGGAAGGACAAGGGGAATGAAAACCCAGCCTAGAGTCTCAGTAGCTTTGGGAAACAGTCTTGTCCCTCTGAGCTCTTGGAAGTCCCCAGCCTCACCTTTGTCTTCTGTGCCACTCTCTCTCAGGTGAGGGCAGACAGCAAATGACAAATTGCCTAGGCTTACTGTCTCCAGCTGAGGTTGTCCTTATAAACTGCATTCATTCAGCATATTAGCCTCACTGAGCATTGTTAGGTATGGGCCAGCTACTCTGTGAGACAGTCAGAACACTGGAGGAGGAGGGTTAGACTGTCTCTAGGAACTTGGGGGCTAGAGATAGAGCCCTATGGCAGCATCTTTAGAATGGCCTTATTTTCCCATAGCCTTCCCAAGGGAGTCAGAAGAAGCATAACAGTCACTGTGGCAGAGAGGAAGCTCTGGTTCTACCATTAGCTGTGACTTTGCCCAACTAATAAAAGCCTCTGATTGGGTCAAGTTTCTCATGGGCCAAATGGCAATAGTAATTAACCTATGAGGGGTTCACCTTACTGGGTCATGAGGGGCACAAATAAAATCGTTGTGGACAGCAGTGGCATGTAGCCCTGAACGCAATGCAAATGAAAGTAATGATGTCATGGCAAAAACCATGCAGGCACCTGCTGAATGCCTGTGAGGTGCATAGTGGGAGTTACAGAAGTTCAAGACCCAGGAGGGATATGCAGAGCAATAGGAGCAAGTTGTAATGTGCTCAGTTCAGACTTCATGTCTTGATTCATTAAAGAATTAGTGATAAAATCAATCTTAAGGGATTGTGATCAGCATTAAAAAAAAGAAATATCATGGAATAATATAAAATTTGACTGAAATATCTCAGTGCATTAGTACATGTAGGAGTAAAATGCCTTGTACTGGCTTGGTTGTTCAGTTGGTTGGAGCATTGTCCCGTACACCAAAAGCTTGTGGGTTTTAAATCCAATCACAACACATACTTACATTTTGGGTCCAATTCCCAGTCGGGGCAAGTATGGGAAGCAATCTATCAATGTTTCTCTCTTCTTCTTCTTCCTTCCCCTCTCTAAAATCAATAAACATATCCTCAGGTGAGGATTTTAAAAGAGTAAATTGTTTCATAAAATTTAGTTATATATATACACATACACACACGTGTGTGTGTGTGCACGTGTGTGTGTGTGTATAACCTCAGTATACAATGTAGTTCCTACTGTGGGTCTCAGTTTAAAAACTTTGAGAAACAGTGTTCTAAGTCAGGATGAAAGGCTTTTTATTTAATTTAATTTTATTGTTGTTTTATTATATCCATCCCCTTGTTCCTTCCCTCTGTCCCCTTCCCCACCCACCCACTCCCCCTGAAAGTCAATCCCACTTGTTGTCCATGTCCATGGTTCTTCCATACTAGTTCCTTGACTAAACTTCTCCCCTTCTTTGCCTCCTCCTCTCCACTCCCACCCTCTCCCTCCCCTCTGCCCACTGGAGATCTATTCATTGTATTCATGTATCTGGTTCTGTTCTGCCTATTTGTTTGTTTTATTCATTATTGTCGTGAAATGGGTGAGATCATATGGTATTTGTCTTTCACTGACTGGCTTATTTCACTAAGCATAATACTTTCTAGTTCCAGGATGAACGTCTTAATGTTGGAAGATAGTAGGCAGGTGCGGGGCTAAGGGATTGACCTATAGGGACAGAATGTTGTAGTGCAAGGGTCAGGAGCATGGCTATGGAATCAGGCAGGCAGGAGTTTTAGTTTCAGTTTGTCACTTACCGCTACATGGCCTTGAATGAGGAACTTAACCTCACTAAGTTGTGGATTCTACTTCTGTAAAATAGAATGATACTATAATAGGTTATTATGAAATATACATGAGATAATATATGTAAAGCACTTAGAAAGAAATTGGTAAGTAGTAAATGATGTACAAATGATCGTTATGAATAACTTTAATTGTAGTAATTGAAGTTGTGGTTTTTTAAGTTATATTGGGTTCTGAAAGGGTTTTTATGGTTACATGGAGAGGGGGAGGAAAAAGGACATTCCAGGTAAGGATGAGGGAGTGACAAAAGATAAATAAGCAGTGTGTATACCTGGCCTGACAATTGTGCAGCCTTAGAAGGGAGTGCTGAGACTGTAGGAAAATTTTGGCATTTTGTGAGGAAGAAAGTTTTAACAGTTAGAAACTTCAGCAATAGGGTGGCTTTACCTGACAATAACGAGACCCCATACCTGGAGGCATTCCAGTAGAGGGTGGGCTGCTAGAGACAATTCTCTTTAGGTTCTTTTGGTTGCAGACTCCCTCAAGCCACCTTAAGGAAAGAAGGGTTTTCTGAAGGGCGAATGAAGCCCTCAGACCTGAAGCATCCACCATGGGCCATTTAGGCCCTTAAACTGGCCATATGGTCAGCTTTTCTGTCACTAGAAACTGGCTCAGGCTCTCCTTCCACTATCAATAGGAAGCCACCTCTGGGCCTCTATCCCATCATGCTAGTTGCAGAGACATCTTGACCATAATTTCATTTTATGGCTTCTTTCAGGGAGTCCTTTGAGGGTCAATTCACAATGCAGGCCATCCAATCATATAGAAAAACTGAGGCTCAGAGAGGGCAAGGAGGCATACCTGTTGTAGAAAGTATTGGCTGCGCAAACTGTTTTAATTGTATGGATATTGGCTGGGTACTTTTGGAAAGACCTTGTATTTCAGACAGCAACTTGGTCAGATGTTTTCTGAGGTCCTAACCGACTAGACCAAAGGATATGTGAATCTTCTGATTTTTAAAAAAATGTTTATTGATTTTAGAGAGAGAGGAAGAGAGAGATACATTGATGTAAGAGAGAAACATCAATTGACTGCTTCCCACATGCTCCCTTACCCAGGATCAAACTGCAGCCTAGGTCATGTGCCCTGACTGGGAATTAAACCTCCAGCCTTTTGGGTATACAGAATGATATTCCAACCAACTGGGCCACACTGGCCAGGGCTGAATCTTCTGATTTTATTTTCTTTTTTGAATATTTTATTTATTTATTGTTAGAGAGAGGGGAAGGGAAGGAGAAAAAGGGAGAGAAACATTGATGTGCATATCCATCAGTTGCCTCTCACACACCCCCAACAGGGACCTGGCCTGCAAGCCAGGCATGTGCCCAGACCGGGAATGGAACTGGTGACTTGGGTTCCAGTGCTTAATCTATTGAGCAATACCATACCAGCCAGGGCTGAATCTTCTAATTTTTAGTAATTGGATAGCCTACAACTCTTTAAGGCTCATCCTGTACATAAAGAAAAATCTGGCCCTGGCTGGTGGCACAGTGGATAAGGTGCCAGCCTGTGAACCCAAAGATTGCTGGTTCGATTCCCAGCCAGGGCACATAACCAGGTTGCAAGCCAGGTCTCCAGCCAAGTCCATAGCTGGAGGCAGGTGAAAGGCAACTATACATGGATGTTTCTCTCCCTCTCTGCCTGTCTCCCTTCCCCTCTCTCTGAAAATAATAAATAAAATATTTTTTTTTAAAAGAAAAATCTCCCTGTAGTTAGAGAGCATGTGATGTGCTGAGTGCTGGGCACAATCAGATCTTCAGCGTCCTCTTTCTCACCATCTCCGGGTATGTTAAACCCCTCTGCTGTTGAAGGAGAACCCATTCAACTGACCACGTTTCCTTAAAATTTCCCAATTTAAAGTTTTAAATATCAAAATAATCTTTCAATTGCCATATGCATTTAAAGTAGCGGTAGATTTATCTACTTATTTTTTTGTATGTTTCTGAGAAGATCTTGCCAAATCAATGGTGTAACTTAAAGTCAGTAGTATCTGAGAATCCAGGAAATATGGTCGTTTGTTTTGTACCCAGTTGAAATTCCGGTTTGAGGTTTGATGTTCAGGCTTTGAAACTACCAGAGCTGTTATCTGGCATCAGTTGAAAAAAAAAAAAAAATTGAACTTGAATATGTTCCCCTTTGTATCTGCATTTGAGAGAATGGGTATCTCTGAGGCCTTGCAATCAGATCTTATCAACAAAGACAGATCTGAGGGTTGAGATGTCAAATGGGCATGTATTACTTGGAATTCTTTGGAAACTGGTAATCTCAGGTGAAAGCTGTGCCCTCTTGGAGCCTTAGTTTTCTCATCTGCTCTGTGGGGATTGGATCAGACATGATCTGCATCCAGGACTGCCCAAACTTCTGTTGACTCAGTGTGGGCACTCCCTTTCATGTAGTTAACTAGAAGCCTCATCCCCTGACTTGTGTAACTGAGTGTTTTGTAGGTAGTGGAAAACAGGATGGCCAGTGATTCACGGTTCTTTGGTTTCTAGTCCCTGTGTATTTGGGGGTTGCCAAACCTGATCTAAAGGTGTGGTCTCTACTTTTCTTTTTGCAAAGAGGGAAAGGGAGTGTCTTCATGCCTTGGTTTTGCCTCTAGGTGATGCAAGAGTCAGAAGTTCAAGAGTGGGATGACCAGGTTTGCCTCAGGCTGTCATCCCCCCTCAGCTGTTCGGCTGTAAGGCTATTCTCTGGCTTTTGTGGTTCCCCAGATAAATTGCAATGAAGGAGAGGACCTGCCCTTTTGTGTCTCAGAGGCCTCCGCTCTGCCAAGGCCCCACCCTCTGCTCTTCCAACCAGTAAAAGTCACAGCAGTGCATTTCCTTCCGGCAGCGGGAATCAGAATTGAGGGCTGGGCCAAGCCCTGGCCTCACCATGTCCTGTTTCCAAGAGCCTCCTCCCAACCGCCTCAATGTCTTTGACCCTGCTCTCCTTCCTGGGAGGTCAGGCAGGACTGAGTTCAGGCTCTTGGCTAGGATCTGATGTGGATTTGAGTCTGGGTTTTTCCACTGATTTGCTGTTTGACTCTGAGCAAGATACCCTTTCTGGATATCTTACCTCTCAATCCCATCAAGTACTTTTTTAAATAGGGGAGAAAAATAAGAAGCACCAAAGTAACTTTAAAAATATATAATCCACCATTAAAAAGGGAATGTGTGTATAGATAGGTGCACATACCCATTTTGTTGTTGTTTTACCAGTATTGCCCTGTAGGCTAAATAGTAAAGCCTATGTAAATACCCAGCCTACAGATGCTAGTCTCTTTCTCATTGCTTCTCAGAGCTAGGTGAACTCATGAATTCCTGGTCACTCATTCCTTAGAGGAAACCCACACACTTGAAGTATCCTTTGGCAAAGCCAGGGATTCCTGTTCCAGCCCACCTCAGCTGCTTTGGTGCCCATCTGCCTGCTTGGGGCGGGGGGCATCTCCATGCTGAGGTATTTCCTCCACCAGCTCTTGTGAGCATTCAATGCAAATGGAATGTTAACACCAAGAATTTCAGAACTTTGTTCTGGGCATAGGAGTGCTTCCCTACAGCCTGCCTAGAGGCCCTGGCCCTAGAACATAGCTGTGATAACTGCTCAGTTAGTAGATGTACTGATTCTGGTAGTCTTTGATGGAGCTTTGATGTATGTATAGGATTTTGATTGGTAGAGACAACTGGGAGAGTGTTCCAGCAAAGGGACTGCATGAACAAAGTGTGAAAGGTGGGAAAGGGCCAGGGTGTAATTGGGGAAACCATGAGTAACTAGTTTTGCTGGAGTGAAGAGGTGAGTATATTATTTTGGTACTTGTTTGACTAGTTTTTTCATCCAACTCTGCACCTTGCACATAGGCCCTCTGAAGAGGCTTATTTATCTAGACAGATCTCATATAGGAATGCTTTGCTTTGATGCACAGATAATAGCACTCAGTCCGCTGCCTCAGAAAGACACTGTGATCCTTGGTCACATGATCACATTGTGGGAATGGGCACTTGAACCTGCTGTCTTTCTGGCCAATGCCTTTCAGGGAGGGGGCAGAGTTTCCTCTCATCTGTGTTAGGACATTCATGATTTAGCAGCCCCAAAGGAAATAGCAGAGATGGAGGTCAGGGGGAAGAAATAACGACTAACCAGACTGGTGGCTAGGGCCTAAGCCAAGGCCTTTGCTTTTCTTGGCACCTCTGATCGCCCTCCCCTCTGCTCCATAGGCTGGAGGAAGTCCCCCTGGAGGTGCTGAGGCAGAGGGAGTCCAAGTGGCTGGACATGCTCAACAACTGGGACAAGTGGATGGCCAAGAGGCACAAAAAGGTGAGGGGCCTAGCTTTGGGCTTTGGGCTGCAAGTTGGCAGCCTAAGGGGAAAAAGGGATTAGGAGGTACTATATCAGCTTGTAGGAATAGGGGTTTTTCCAACTGCCAGTAGCCATAGGTGTACCCTGTCTACCTGCTCTGAAATGGGAATAGAAGCTGTCTGGGGAGGGCAGGGCCCAGGCTTCACTTGGTTCTCCCATATGGCTTCAGAGTCATGCAAACTTTGTCCCAGAGTCAAACTTCAAAGCTGCTCTTAGCCAAAAGCCCTTATAGGCAGCTTCCTTGAGGAAGTCCTTACTGCTGCTTACCTGTCGGACAGGACTTTATAATACTAATTAATAATAGCTAACTGTGCCAAACATTTGCCATGTGCTGGGCACTTGACTTGGATAATCCTTATAACAATGCAATCAAGTTGATAGTAGTAGTATTCCCAATTTATAGATGATTTGCAGAATCAAAATTTGAACCAAGGTGTCTAATAATTTTAGTGCCTATCCCCTACACACCACTAAGGCAGACGACTTCACCCTATAGATCAATTTGATCAGTTTCCTCTTGCCTCCTGGCCAAAGCAAAAAGGAAGAAAAATAATCTCACAGTTTAATAGTCTTATTAAAAAAATGGGTGGGCCTTTTCTAGTCAAGCTATCTTTAAGTACCAACTCTATTGTCCTGTAGGAATGTTCTTGCCCACTACTCATGAGTGTATGTTGATATCCTTGGCCATCTTGGCAGGGTTTAGTTACTCCCTAGCCTAGTGGAGTCCTGCCTAGAGCCTCACATCTGGGGTCTCTCTGCACAAGTTCCCAGTGCATCTAGCAAACCTGCTGGCTCACTGTCATCAGCTGACACACAAGTGTGGTTCAGGCTGGCATAGCTGCAGGGTCTAGCAGAAAACTCAGAATCAAAGGTCAGGTGTAGGAATGGGCATTGTCCCACTGCCTTTCTTTCTTCATGTGCATAGCTAGCTGTGTAACTTTGGGTGAGTCACTTCACCCTTAGCCTCAGTTTCCCACATCAAGTGGGAATGACAGTCCTGTTTTGTGGCTTCTACGGGGTGGTGTCTGTAAAGTCCATGGGAAGAGAAGAGCAGCTAGGCCTAGGCTCGCTCTTGCTGTTCTACATGGGCTTAAGGGCACTTGTTTTTTGTTTATTAGCAAGTCTCTCTTCTCTTTTCTTAAAAGAAAGAAAGAAATTAATTAATTACAGGCAACTGTTTCTCAACTGCCTCTAGTCTGATTCTCGTCTTTTGCTGCCATTCACCCTTCAGCTCTTACCCTGAGCTTCAGCTCTCTCTTCACTCTGTTGTGACAGTGGCTCTGACCTTCTACCTTCTTGCCATAACCTCCCTTGCAAATGGGGATTCCAGAGGGGTGCCTTGGGGAGCTCCTCTCAGCAGAGCAACCAGCACCACTTCCTCTTCCCCTTTGCTTTTCTGCCCCTGTGGTTAGAGGCTGAGGGCTATCCCTGCCCGGGAAGAGCCACCACAGGAGGCTTCACCCCACCCTACCCAGAGGCCCTAGCCCTCTGCTGTATGCCAGCCACCTCAGCTGTGGTCACATTGGCCCTGGGAGCTTTTTCTGCCTGGCTGTGCAGACTTGGGCTCTCCCTGTAGAGAGGAAGTCATGGCACAAGACAGATAATACCTACCTGTTTCAGAAAGTGTGTCCAGACCCAACACTTCTGGATTTATCTCAAGTTCCCAGGAGAGGGGTCCAGCCCTGTGGTTGAAATGCTGTCTTCTCCTGCAGGACTCTGCTCAAGCACTGTGAATTCAGCAGGCAGGGTGTGGCCTCACTCAACACTCACAGGTACCTCCTTTCCCAAGGTGTTGCCTCAGAAATTGATAATCCCTCTGCTTTCCTTACTGATCCCCACCATTGCCTTCTCCCTAAGGCAGGCATGTGGAGATTATCTCTGTGCTGAGGAGGATTCCAGAGGCCAGAGCGTGAAAGACTAGCTGAACTCCTGGATTTCACGCCCCAGCCCTGAGCCTAAGTAAGGTCATGACCTCTTTGAGAACCTTAGTGGACTGAAGGTATTCCTGGGCTCTCCTGGGGCAGGCCAAGTGTGACAGGGCTATGATGATGTGGGGGCTGGTTCGACTGAGCTTGATCCTGAGAGGAGCCTAAAGGGCCTGTGGCTCTGGGCCATACTGCATCCCTTTGCCAAAACCTGCCCAGACCAAGTGGCTTCCTAAGGAGACCCTTATCCCACAGAAGCAGGAAACTGTTCCCAGAGCCTGGGGCAGTTCCCTTCCGCTCCCTTACACTCCCCACTTTGCAGACAGTCCCAGAAGCTTAAGTTTGGCTTCTTTGACCAGTCACTCTGCTCTTCCCCCACTGCCTTCAGCCTCTGCTTGTCTCCTTCCTGGTTCTTGACTCTCACTGACCCTTGGAAAGTTTTCTCTTGTTTATGTTGGTCATCAGGAAGCCAGGCTTTCTGCATTCCCTCCTCTGAGAGTTTGCAATGGGACTGTTTGAGGGGGTTTCCAGGTGAGGGGAAGTTAGGTGTTAGCCCAAGACCCTGGGGCTTCTGTGTCAGGCATTTTCCTGGGGTGGAGGGGTGGAGGGGTGGAGCGGAAATCATCATTTACTGAAGACAGACTGCTAGGTATGTTTCCCCCCATACTCTAATAGAATCCTAGGTATTAGCATTCTGATCTTACTATTAATGAAAAATGATCGGCTTGGTGCTAGATACAACCCACATATAGGTGCTCTCCCTGCTGCCCTGGACTTCGATCTTCTTTGTCTTAGGCCAGGTTGCTTAGTACAGGGGTTGAGGAGAGTGTCGGTGCCCCCACCCCATTCTCACCCTCCTTGACCCTTAGCTTGGAAGTCAAGGAGGACAATCAGGCCAGCTGCCTCAGAGCCTCATTCAGTCCCAAGCCCAGGGGGAGCCTGCCTCCCTGCCTGGCTTTGAGAGGCCAGTGAAGTGGAAAGTGCATGGGAGTGGATCCCTCTGGTCTGTGTAGTGTAGCTAGGAGATAGTGTGGTCCTCTACTGTGTGGTCAACTCTGATAGTGTGACTGAAATATTTTCCCACTCTTTGCCTCATTGTCTCCATTTGTAAAAGACATGATGGTTTTTCAGACTGGGTTTTGGCAATGAAAGCCTTCCCCCCCAACCCTAAAGGGGCACACCGTTCCTAGAGGTACTGCAATACAAGGTCAATGCGCAGTGTGGACAGAGCAATTTCCTATTCCATCTCCCTGCTTCAAAAATTCATTTGACATGTGGTCCTCAGATGGAGAATGTATCAGATGTTAAGCTGATAAGAACAGATAACTATACTTGATCTTAGCCAAAAGACTGAAAAGCAATGAAAGTCTTTTTTTTTTCTGATAAAAATAGCTAGATATGAATTGGGTTATGAGCTACCCCAAACACTTTTTCCCTCACCTCTGCCAGCCTGTGAGTGGTGGGGGAAGACCTGTGCCATTTAGTGTTCAGGCCAGCCTCCACTGCCCCAGGCTGGTGATCATGGTGATCAGGGTTATAGAGAGAAGATGAGAGGGAGGGGGGAATTCTTGATCAAAACAAAGAGGAAACCATTTTGATCAGCTCCCATCTTCCTTCTGAGTTGCTGAGATCTCCCCTCCGCATGGCCTCAGCATGGCCTCAGCAGGGCAGTAGGAGGCATGTCCTACTGCATGGCCTCTTAAACACTCCCATGAAAGTGCCCCATTGGTCATTTCATGAGCTACCCTCCCTGTAGCTATCCATAGCTGTGCCCCACACCATGCAAATTCCTTCCTAGTGACATCCTATAGGGTTCCTCCAACTTATATTGTTTCATTTTGATTCAGAAAATGTCGATCCGGATTCAGAAATCTGTGGTAGACCTCAGGGATACCTGCATTGTCACTGGAGCAGGGGATGTGAGGACTCTGCCATCACCTGGTGGCAGCACATTTACTTGCACTCATACACACCCCTAATCATAGGATCTGCTTCATAGTGATAATAGGAAAGTCCTCTTTTCTCCTCTTTTCTGCTCTTACTTATGTGTTCACCAAAGGCCTGCCATGCACCAGCAGAGGGGCTGGGCTGGCATGCAGCCTCTGGGGAGCTGCCTGGGTAGATGCATTGGCACACCCTTTTGACTTTCAGATCCGTTTGCGGTGCCAGAAGGGCATCCCACCTTCTCTGCGGGGCCGTGCTTGGCAGTACCTGTCAGGAGGCAAGGTGAAGCTGCAGCAGAACCCTGGAAAATTTGACGTGAGTTGCCCTTCCTTCACCCTGTTCTTCCTTCTGCATCTCTTGGCATCTTCCCCGTGGTGATCCTCCATGGATTCACCTGGACCCCAGCAGGATGAGCAGTGGATGGAACCACCCATCAAGTACCTGACTGCCCATTCCAGCTCTTTCTCTTGATAATCACTCAGGTTTGCTTTCTTGGGTTTAGTGGGCCACCTGGCAGCTCTTGCTTATCAGGAGGGGACACTCAGACCACTCCTCTGGCAGCCTTGGGCCCTGTGCTTAAGGCCTTTGGAGCCTGCCCAGTAGGGTCACAGAACCCTCAACCCTTCCTGGCCTCCCATCCTCCCATCCTCTCAAGCTTGGATGTCTCTCCAAGCTTGGCCAGACATAGTTCACCTGTGTTGCTTGTGGGGTTATCAAAATCAGTTAGTGGCCAAGGTAAGAACACTCTGCCATTCATGGGGCTTTTTGGGCTTGCCAGGGCTGGGCAGCTCCTCTAGTCTGCTCCCTTAGGGAACTGTGGGCGGCTTCCCTGGGGTTGCCCCACCTTACCTACTAGACCTGGCCCCAGGCATGAGGCTTTTCTCCCAGGCTCTTGGAACTGGTGACAGAAAGACAGTGAAAGCTATGAGCCACTAGCTCTTTGTTTACATACTTCATGCTTCAGTGAACACCGTTCCCAGACAAGAGTGGGTAAAGCAGGGCAGCCTAGAAATTCTGCTATTGACCTAGAGAGGGTAATAGATGTTTGTTGGCAGTACTTGGCATTGGAAATCAGGGAGTCTGGTAATGTGTCTGCCTGGGGGCAGTCCTGAATTAGAGCAGTTGGACTGGACACCAATCAGGCTCTACTTAAGCAGCTTCTCAATTTCTTGGTCTTCCTTCCAATGACTACATATCTTTCATTTCAGGGGGCTGCATCCTGAGCAGAGGGGAAACTCAGGGGTGGGAGCCTACATTTGGCTGCCAGAGTACAGCATGAAAGCTAAGAGCTTGGGCAGTCTGGCTAGCCTCCTATTAGCAATTATGAGTGAATCTTGTGTGAATAGCAGAGCGCAGAGCTATGTGTGCTGAGTGGTGTGTTAAGAGGGATGGGATACCCCTGTGATGCTTGTGGAAGGAGGTAGATTTGCCAAGAAACGTCTTTAAGATGCCATGAAGCAGAGTGGTGGGTCCCTAAGGCAGTCCTAGGTGCTGGAACACTAGGACTAGTGGTTTATGAGCACATCTGGAAGGACTTTGCCTGTGAATGACATGGAGGAAATGGACCCGGATGGAAGCCTCCTTTTGGCTGCTGTGGGCACATGAAGCCAAAGCAAGAGGTATGGTTAAGTGGCCAACCCCAACCTCTGCTGTCAAGGCAGGTGCTACAGTACCTAGTGACTTTAAGACAAAGCACTGTTTCTTCTTCTTTTCTTGGGCAGGACCTTCCATCTATTTCTTTCTTACCTGGTTTTCTTTTCTGGCTTCACCTCATAATGGCAGCAGTGCCTTCAGGCTCTCACGGAGGCTATGGTAGCAGCAGCATCTGTCAGCAACCCACACTTGCCTTTTACTCCCAGCACCCTTTCCCTCTACTGGTCCTTCAATCACATTGTTTTCATTCTTACCCACTTGTGTGTGTTAAGCACCTTGGGCTGCTGAGGTACCAGGTGAGCAAATCCTAGAAACTGACTTTTTGGGTTCTGAGGTCCCCACCTCATGGGAACCCTCAGGAGGACTTGTAGGGCCTTCCTTCTTTTCTGACAAAAGCAGACTTGCTTTGTACTCTGTACCCTTGGCCTGACTAGGGGGTGCATAGGACACAAACAGACCTTTGTCTTTTTTTTTTTTTTTTTAAGATTTTATTTATTTATTTTTAGAGAGAAAGGAAGGGAGGGAGAAAGAGAGGGAGAGAAACATCAGTGTGGTTGCCTTAGCATGCCCCCAACTGGGGATCTGGCCCACAACCCAGACATATGCCCTGACAGGGAATTAAACTGGTGACCTTTTGGTTCTCAAGCTGGTGCTCAGTCCACTGGGCCACATCATCCAGGACCAGCCCCTTGTCTTGAGGTTGTGTAGGGCTCTAGAGGTTGCACACCCATCTCTTTAGCTGTGTGCCTGCTCAAGGGCCTTCTCTGGAAGCCCCTGGTCCCTTCTGCCACCCTCCAGCCTTGACCACTCCATTAGCTCTTTTTTTCTTAGTACTTACTCTCATATATTAAGTTACCTGGAACCCCAGGTCATTTAGTTCATTCCTGGAATACCCCCACCAAGGGAAAAGGGCTTGTATGAAGTTTCCGGCTAATCAGGGCCCAGGCCGGGGCCTGCACCCACTTGGTGTATTTGCTAAGGACCAAGCCTTCCTCCTGGGGCCTTCCCTGATGCTGTCCCAATCCTGCAGATAATGTACTTAGTCTGCTTCCTTGCTCAGCCCTCTGGATTTCGTTTTTACTGATTTTTTTCTTCTTTCAAAGTTGGGGTATGAATATACTCTTACATAGAGTGAAATGCACACATCTTAAGTGTGTTCAATGACTTTTGATAAATAATATACATGTAACCAACATGTGAATCAAGATATAGAACATTTCAGATGACCAAGAGGTTGACTCTTTTTTTAAAAATCCTCACCCAAGGATATATTTGTTGATTTTTTTTTTTTTTTTTTAAGTAAGAGAAAAAAAGAAACAAACAAACATCATTCGATTGCCTCATGTACACACCCTGACTAGGGTCAAACCCGCCACCTTTTTGATGCACAGGACAATACTTCAACCAACTGAACCACCTGACCAGAGCATACAGTTGACACTTGAACAACATGGGGGTGAGGGGTGCTGACCCCCATGCAGGTGAAAATCCACCTATAACTTAAGTTGGCCCTCTGCCTTTGATCCTTGAGTTGTGTGGGTCTGCTTATGTAAGGATTTTAAAAAATCTGCATATACTGAAAATACTAATTTGAAAAAATACATGCACTCTTACATTCGTGGAAGCATTATTTATAATAGCCAAGGTATGGAAGCAACCTAGGTGTTCACTGGTACATATATATTCAATGTAATATTACTGGCCACAAAAAATAGTGAAATCTGCCATTTATGACAACATAGATGGACCTAGGGAGTATTTTGTTAAGTAAAATAAGTCAGATAGAGACCATATTATTTCACTTATATGTGGAATCTGAAAAACCAAAAAAATGTGAGCAAACAGTGAAACAGACACAAACTTGTAGATACAGAGAATAAACTGATGGTTACCAAATGGGAGAGGGTGGGGAACAGATGAAAAGATGAGGGATTAGTAAGTACAAATTGGCAGTTACAGAATAGTCATGGTCATAAAGTACAGCATATGGAATATAGTCAATAATATTGTAATAACTGTATGGTGTCAGATGGGTCCCAAACGGGGTGATCACTTTGTAAGGTATATAAATGTCTATGTTGCACACCTGAAATGTACATAAACTCATGTCAACTATAGTTGTAAAATAAATTTTTTTAAAAAATATTTATTTCCAGAGAGAGGGGAAGGGAGAGGCAGAAAGGGAGAGAAACATCAATGTATGGTTGCCGTTCGCCTGCCTCCAGCCACGGACCTGGCTGGAAACCCAGCCCGCAACCTGGCCGTGTGCCCTGGCTGGGGAATCGAACCAGCGACCTTTGGGTTCACAGGCCAGCCCCTTATCCACTGTGCTACCAGCCAGGGCGTAAAATAAATTTTTTAGAAATCCACAGATAACTGAACCTGTGCAGTCCAGCAGTCTAAATCTGTGCTGTTGAAGGGTTAGCTGTACTTTATGTTCATAACTGGTATTCATGCTTAAAATGTTCACAGAAATGCAAAGAAAATAGTTAAACTTTGTTGACATTTCAACATGCAGATGGCTCTGAGATTAATGGTTTGAAAAATGTCATGTCTTTCCAGATAGCACTATAGCACTATGTGTGGATCAAACACACACACACACACACACACACACACACACACACACACCCTTTCTGAATAGGTGACTCCAATTGCACAGGGAGACAGGTAGCAGAAGAGTTGGGACTGATGGCTCTGAGTCAACCTAGCTTCCAGGCCCAACCTCATCATTTTTCTAACCAGAAGGCTTTGAGCAAATGACTCCCCTCCTATTCTCATCTGTGAACAGTATAACAATAGGATCTTTATGGTAGCCTTCCATCTTAAGGATGAGACATAAGGTGAGCCCTAAAAGAAATTCCTAGAATTTACTTCCAGCTACTGCTATGATGGACATTTTTACCCAAACAGGTCTTCCTGGGGCCAGGGTCACCCCTCAGAGTTTCCAGGGCCCTTCCTTGCTCTTCCTTCTTTGCCCTACCCAGGCTTTTTCACCTGCGTTTCCTGGCCTACCCTCCAGAAGGTCCAGTCCATGACATTATTGGAAGGGCATTGTCCCTGGTGGGTGGCTCCTCCAATACCTGGGATAGCTTTATCCTCCTGGCCATCCCTAACTCCTAATATACTCTCTCAACTTTGCTTCTAGGAGCTGGATATGTCCCCTGGGGACTCCAAGTGGCTGGATGTGATTGAGCGTGATCTGCACCGGCAGTTCCCTTTCCATGAGATGTTTGTGTCCCGGGGGGGCCATGGGTGAGCAGCCAGGACATGGTAGTCTGTTGATGGCTTTAGGCCCTATCTCTTAGGAGCCAGAGGAGGTAAAATGAATTTGGTGGTATCTAGGGGGCCCAGGAGCTAGGGACCACAAAGTCCACTTTTAATTTTCCTTCTTTGGTTTGAATCTGATGGGTCTTCTTGGCATCTCTTCTTACCTCTGGGGCAACTTTCATTATTTACTCTCCAGAGTGTTAGCACTTTCCCAGCCTGCTTGCCTTCTGGAAATAGGTTTTAATGGGGAGGAAGAGGGTTAGATAGTGGGGTGAAGCAGAAGTTATGTAGGACAGGAAAAATGTGGTAGGCCAAGGGACCAAGACCGACACCTGGGACAGGTGGGCTGGCTGAGATGCGACAGCTTCTGGGTGAGGGTCCCATACTTCCCGCCTCTGACACCTCTTTACCCTGTATTTGGCATCCTGTCTTGGCCTTGTCCTTCTGCTTTCTCTTTTGAGGCTCTGCTCTCACCTGTCAAATGGAGGATGCACCTCCCTTCCTCTGGTCATGTGAGCATTCCTGTATTATAGTCAGGCACATCTCCTCTCTAGAGAGGTACAGATTCTTAGGTCTCGTCTAGTGGGGCACAGGTGAGGGCAGGGTCACACCTGTCATTCCTACAATGCTTGGCCTTTCCACAGCCAGCAGGACCTATTCCGTGTGCTGAAGGCCTACACATTGTACCGACCTGAGGAAGGCTACTGCCAGGCCCAGGCACCCATTGCCGCTGTCCTGCTCATGCACATGCCTGCTGAGGTACCACCAGGCCCTGGGTGGGCAAGTGGGTGGGCAAGGAACACTGAACAGCAAGGCCTTATGTGTGTGTCTCCCACAGCAAGCATTCTGGTGCCTGGTGCAGATCTGTGAGAAGTACCTGCCCGGTTACTACAGTGAGAAACTGGTGAGTGCTTGCTGGGCCCCGGACCACACCTGGGACCTGCCCTAGGCTCGACACCATTTGCGGTATCTCCAGGCCTCTCTCTCCAGAGGCACTCCTGCCCTCGCTTGAACCCTCCCAGCCTTCCGTTGCTTTCAAGGTGAAGTCCCCAGGCTGGCCAGGGTCAGGTCTCCCAGACTGGCATCATCAGTTCCACATTTGTTTCTGTCTTAGCCTTCAGCCATCTGGCTACTTGGCTGGCTCCCAGTTCCTCCAGTACACCATTTCTTCCCTGCCTTGGCCTTGGCATAGACTTACACCTCTGCCCCTTTCCTTCCCTTCCTTCCTCTGATAACTCCTTCTTTCCCTCACCTTTCTGTCCTTAGGGAGATTTCCTTGACCCTGACAAGTAGGACATCTGAATTATGCCACCCAGCATTCTTGTTCCTGCGATGTTCTTGGCACTTAGCCCTTCTCCTATGCCATGTAGTCATTTTGTTCCTGTGACTCATGTCTGTGTGTCCCTTTTCACTACATGTTCACAAAGGGGACTGTCTGTTGGCTCATCATTGTATCTCAGAATCCAGCATGAGGCTGATTCCTTGCAGGCAGGAAGCCACCTAAGGAATGAATGAGTGCTTTCCTGGTGCTGAGGATGGGGAGCCTGGGCATAGGCTGATGCGGGCTATGGTCATGGCCTCACTTTTCCCACAGGAGGCAATCCAGCTGGATGGAGAGATCCTATTCTCATTGCTGCAGAAGGTGTCACCCGTGGCCCACAAGCACCTCAGCCGGCAGAAGATTGACCCCCTGCTCTATATGACAGAGTGGTTCATGTGTGCCTTCGCCCGCACCCTGCCTTGGAGCTCTGTGCTGCGAGTCTGGGACATGTTCTTCTGCGAAGGTACTGGGCTGTGCTCTGGGGAGCCCTGCTCTCCCCTGCCCCCAGCTCGGCCCAGAGGGGACCTCTCTTTTCAGAGAGAGTCCCTAAAGGCCTCCTTGTCCTCATTGCCCACCTTCTCATACAGGAGTCAAGATCATCTTCCGGGTGGGGTTGGTGCTACTGAAGCATGCACTGGGCTCCCCGGAGAAGCTCAAGTCCTGCCAGGGCCAGTACGAGACTATCGAGCAGCTGCGAAGTCTCAGCCCCAAGATCATGCAGGAAGCCTTTCTGGTTCAGGAGGTGCGGCCCACTTGGAGTGGGGAGACATGTGGGCCTTTTGGAGGGGAACCTGGTAACCCTCTGCCCCTGAAAGTGGGAGACTGTTGCCAGGCTCAATGCCCAGCAGCCTAGCATGGTGTGGTAGACCTCATCCTACTTGAACAAGAAGAGTGGGCACTGAGAAGCCTAAGTTTTTGGGGCCTTTCCTCTTCTGAACCACTTGGGAATGAGGAGCTGCAACCCATCGCTTCCTCTTCCTCCCTGGTACCACATCCATGGCCTTGGCATTAATTTCCATTTTTTTCTTTCTTTTGTGGATTTTTGTCTCTCAGGGGCTGTAATTAGGTGACACATAGGCGAGTGAGGTCATGATTGTGGGTAGCTCTCTCCTCTGAGGGAGTGGGTCTCAAGTGCCTGGCTCACCACCACCAGGAGACCTGTGACCACCAGAGGGATCAGACCTTATTCTTCCTATGAACGGATTTTAGTGACCAGGACTGGGGGACTCTTGGGTAGAAGGGGATCCAGGCTGGGAGGCAGAGGGGAAGGTTCTTCCTGGTGCCCACCTGCCTGTCACTGCTCCCACAGGTGATAGAGTTGCCAGTGACAGAGCGGCAGATTGAACGTGAGCACCTTATCCAGCTACGGCGCTGGCAAGAGACCCGGGGTGAACTACAGTGCCGCCCCCCGCCTAGGCTGCATGGTGCCAAGGCTATCCTGGAGGCAGAGCCAGGCCCCCGGCCCACCCTACAACCTTCACCATCTATCCGCCTGCCCCCAGGTGCCCTACTCCCTGGCTCCAAAGGCAAACCCAAGCAGATTCAGAAGGAGCAGCAGAATCAGGAGAAGGCAAGTGGGCAGCTGGACAAGACCCTGATGCCAAGTCAAGCCAAAGTGGGAACTGCTGCAGGGGATGCATGTCCACCACAGGATGTACCCCTGAAGGATCCAGTCCACCCAGACCCAGCCCCTCAGGACTTGCCTCCCCAGGATTCAGCCCATCACCAGTCCCAGGAGAGCCTGACATCCCAGGAGAGTGAGGACACCTACTTGTAACCCTGGCATCTCAGGCCTCTGGGGTAGGGTCTCCACACACCATGGACTGACACTCCAGGGCCTGCCCACCTGCTAAGGATACAGCTGCCTGGTCACTGGGTAGAGTCTGGTTGGCTCAGTACAGATTCTGTCTGAACCTTATTTATTTTCTCCAGAGTGGAGCTCAGGCCAGCCCAGCTGGGGCAGGAAGACATGAGGGCCTCACTCAGGCCCCTTCTCCGAGGAGGATGCTCCCCAGGGCTAGGGCACTGACATTAGGGGAGAGGGTGGGGTGTGCTTTGTGTAAAATAGAAACATGGTTTTGTACAGAAATAAACAGGCTTGTGTAGAGAGCTGGTGTACAGCTAGGGACTGGGAATGGGGTACACCCCCGGTGCTCAACACCCCTTTTCCATTCCCTATAGAGCCCTCATCCTGGCCCCAGCCAAGCACCAGAGCCTCTCTGAGAAGTACTTTTGCCAGAAGGGATGGCAAGTCCAGAGCCAGCCCTTATTCTTGGTCCTCATTTTCCTCACCCTATTGCTTTGTCCCATGTGTACCACCTACCATGGGCGAGGGTCAGCAGGGCCAGATCCCAGTGCTGGGGCAGAACAGGACCTGCTCCCTAGGCTTTGATCCCTACTCATCACTGATTGAGGAGGGGGTCCTTAAGGATATCCTTTCAGGGTCTTCCTCTTCAAGTCCTGGCCTGGATACCACTTGGAACCCCAATAAGGCTCTGAGTGTTCATTCTGGATCAGGTGCTGGCGCCAGAGGTGGGAGATCATGAATGCCCTCACATATATAGCCCAGGTCTCCACTGGAAGAGAAGGGAGAAAGCTGGGTCTTGGGTAAAAGGCTACCTGTCATTTAAGTGCTATGCTGGGCTAGCTGTGTCAGTAGTTGATCAGGTAGGCTCTATTATTATCTCTATTTGACAGGTGGGGCAATAGAGGAGCTGAGTGAGAGATGAGGCTGGTCCAAACTTACACCCAGAGCCCCTCAGCTACCTCTCCTGACCAAGATGCCAAATGACTGACTACCACAGAGTGCCCAGGCAGGCTCTGTGGTCACAACCTGATGACTGGTGAGGTTACGAACAGGGTGTCCCTGGAAGAGGCCCCCCTTCTGCTGAGGAAGCAGCTTTTCCAGTCAAACAATAGCGGCTTTTTCTGGCAGGCCACCAAGCTAGGCTGGGCCATGAAGGAGTGGGGGTGGGGTGAGGCGAGAGAGTAGAACCTCCCTAGGAGCTTTCAGGCATCTCAGGGCTTGGGTCTGGGACATTTTGTCCTGGTACAGCTGGGGATACTGAGGCCTGAGAAGGTCAAGGGTCACATGAGTTTGTCAGAGCAGGCCATCAATTCCTGCTTTCCTATCCTGACCCCTGTTGTTTTCCATCACATCTGCACCATTAATGAAATGAGGGGGCGCAGCTTTTGAGGACAGTCCTCTCCCCCGGACCTTCCAGGGGACAGGTCAGGATGTGGCGGCTGCATAGTGTTCCAAGGAACCCACTGAGCCAGGCAAAGCCCAGGGAGGGAAGGCACTGCTCCGCTTCCATCCACCAACAGTGGAGGCTCCTGAGTAGGCAGGAGGCCTGTGCAGGCCTGCTCGGTTCAAAGCTTGAGCCAAACAAGGGCCCCCCAGAGCATGCTCAGTCCTGCTACTGGGCCAGCCCTGGTGTGCTGATGCCTGCTCAGCCTTGGGGTCTTCTTAGACCTGAGGACGCCTCAACAGAGCCCAGTCCTAACACCAAAATGAGCCCAAGTTGGTCCTAACAAGCCTCAGGTCTGTGGTGCCTGCCAGGACATGCTTGGGGCCTCCTTGGACGTGAAGCAAGTTTAGATATGCTCAGGCTAGATGCGTTCTTCTAATGGCTGCTGGCTTTGGGAGGCCTCAGTGGGCTCAAGTCTCAGGTCTGAGATTTGAGTACCCAGTGAGTCCCAGATACACAGTACCCTGAGGTCTGAGCCTTGGACATTCCTGGCCCAAGCAATTAGTCTTGAGGGGCCTCCTTAGGCCTGGCCATCTTTAGCACCCTTCCCAACAGTATAACAGAATGATGGGGCCCTTCCTACCTCTGTGACCATGGTGGGGATACCTCCCATGAAAAGATGGAGAAAATTTTGTTGGGAGAGAATCAGAGTCCCCAGGGCTGCAGAGGAGACCCCTACCCCTGCATGCTCCAGAGGTTTAGGGCAGGGTTCTGGTCCCCGACAAGCCCTGATTCGCCTCGAGGCCTTTGCAAGCCTTAATGACTTCAACCATAAGACCTGAAGAACAGAAACGACCACAAGCTACCTATCCCAGGCTTCAACAGCAACCTGCGAGAAGGGCGGAGCTTGGAGGGGGCGTGGTATGGGTGGGGTCTGAGGGCTCAAAGGGGATGGGGTAAACGGGTGACCGATCCCTAAACCAACACTAAAGGGGCGGAGTCAGTGGGGGCGGGGCTCGGCGGATGGGAGGAGCATGGGAGGCTCTGGCATTAGAAGGGGCGTGGCCTCCCCGGATAGGCCTCCCGTCCCGCGGGGCGTGGCTCACGGAGCTGTGCGCGGCGCGGGGCTGGGCGGGTCCGAGGCGTAGCGGGCGGCGTGGACCCGGCTGCGTAGAGGCTCCTTTAAGCCCCCGGCACCGCCTCACCCCACCCCTAAGGCGGCCTGAGTTTGGCCATTTGCTGGGTCGGGTCCGCGCGGACCGCGATGGAGCTGCACATCCTAGAGCACCGTGTGCGAGTGCTGAGTCTCGCCCGCTCCGGTCTCTGGCTCTACACCCACCCGCTCATCAAGCTGCTATTCCTGCCCCGCCGAAGCCGGTGCGCGCCCGGGTTCGGGAGCACAGACTAGGGTGGGCTCCACGGTCGCTCCGGGACAGGATCGGGAGATTAGAGTCGCCGCGTGGCGCTCGGAGGCAAACGGGAGCGGGCGGAAGGGCCCTTCCACCCCACCCCAACCCCCGGCCGCCATCCGGCAGGGCCTTACCCTCCCTGGGACCGCCGCCTATCCGGGGCCATTTAAGGCGCAAACAACCTAAGGTGGGCAATTTCGAGTGGTATCAGATTGGGACATTCCTTCCTGGCGACTTATTCCAGACTCTTCTAATCGTTTCAGAGGGGTTGGTGTGGGCAACTCCAGGTCCGATGCCCCGGGCTGTTGCCGTGGGTGAGCCTCTCCTCCCTCCCAGAATGGAGGGGTGGGGGCTCCTGCCGAGGTCGGGAGGCAAAATTCTGTTCGCGATCCCACTGCCATTGGCAGAAAAGTGAGGCTTCAGGGGGCAGGGAGGCGCCTGGCGAAGGGGTACTTTGGGCGGACGGATCGAAGCCTACCCGCCCCCTACCCCCAACACAGGCTGAAGGTGTCCCCCATCCCCAACTAGGTGCAAGTTCTTCAGCCTGACGGAGACTCCTGAGGATTACACGCTCATGGTGGACGAGGAGGGCTTCAAAGGTGGGGGCTGGGCTGGGGAGAGATGTTGCGCTCTCCGTTTTACGGGATTCTCAGTAGATGCTGGTGTTCAGTGACCCAGCAGCTGAGGCCTTCAAGGTAGCTCGGTCTGGGTTCAACTTGGACTCCACAACTCACTGGCTGTGTGCCCTTGAGCAAGTCACTTCCCCTCTCTGAGCTGTTTGTTTCCTCTTATGGAAAATGGGTAGAGTTATAGTTCTGATCTAATAGGGTCCCATGAGGGCTTTATAAACAGGCTGAGTTTGAAGGGCATTTAGCATGCTGCCTCAGACTGGCAGCAGGGCCTTAGTTATACTTGCTGGCAAGAATCTGGTTCCCGCAGCTGTTATATCCCCTTAGCCATTATTTTCTCTTGGACTTTTCTCCCTGGTGCTTGTTCATCCCCTCCCTGGCCTGGCTGTCTGGTCTGGGAACTCTAGGAGTCTGAGGGTTGGGGAAGGAATGCAGGAGCAGGCAGCAAGCCCAGGGCTGGATCCTAGGGGTGGGGTGGGGGAGGTCTTAGCTATGCTTGGGTAATTAGCAGCCACCTTGGCCCCAGCCCCTGGTCTGGACTGGACGCCAGCCTGGCCCCTCCCCAGTCTCTGGGGCTGACATCTGGCTCCTACTCCTGCCAGCCTGACCTATCTTCGCAGGCCTGGAATTTCAGGCCAGCCAAATGGGGTTTGACCCATCTCCCACAGTGCTGCCACAGGCCTTAGTTTCCCTGTTTGTACTGCAGGCATGTTTGGATCTGAAAGTTTGGGTCTGTTAAGCAAAGGGCATATCCGAGCCAACCTGATCTCCTGGCGCTCTCTTGTGGTGTCATTTGGTATAAAGCCTGTTAACCCACAAAACACTGTCGAGGTACATTCTGTCATCCCATTTTACACATGAGGAAACTGAAGCTCAGAGAAGTCAAATAATTGGCACCAAATCAACAGCAAGTAAATGGAAAAACTGGGGTTTGAACCCAGGCCTTTCTAAATCTGGAGGTCTGATCTCAACTGTAAAGTTTGAATCCCTAGCAGGCCAGCACCTGAAACACATACCACTCCTTGCATACATGCAGGTGTCAGGAGCAGAACTTGGGGGAGGGAGGTAGCCCCAGTCTCCAGACCTGGCCTTACCCTGGTACCCCTTCAAAGCGCAGACAGGGAAACTGAGGGGCAGGAGCCAGCCCTTCAGCCCCTGACTGGTCATGTGCCCTCTGCCTGCAGAGCTGCCCGCATCTGAGTTCCTGCAAGTGGCTGAGGCCACATGGCTGGTGATGAATGTGTCATCCCACAGTGGTGGAGCAGTGCAGGCTGCTGGGGTCACCAAGATTGCCCGCTCAGTCATTGCACCACTGGCCGAGCACCATGTGTCGGTGCTGATGCTGTCCACTTACCAGACAGACTTTATCCTGGTGAGTTTCCCACAGGTACTGATATAGGTGGATACAGCTGCCTGGGGACCAATGTAATATTCCATCTTCCTGTGGCCCAGGTGCGGGAGCAGGACCTGTCTGTGGTGATCCACACATTGGCCCAGGAGTTCGCCATTTACCGAGAGGTGGGCGGGGAGCCTGTGCCTGTTGCCAGGGATGATTCCAGCAATGGCTTTCCCCGTGCTCAGCATGGTGAGGGTGCCCTTTACACCCAGACCTGGCTTCTCTTCCCATTATGACCCTTTGCTTTTGCAGGGATGTCTATGCATGTGGGAAAACTAGCTGACACTGATTGCCTCCTAAAGATAGGGAATTGGGGCTGGGGAAACCGAAGCAGATTTCCGTAGAACGAGATGCTACACCCAGTTCAGGCCCCTCCCTGGCTGGCCACCAGGGGGCGCCCCAGCCCACGGTCTTTTTTTTCACCCTCCACCTCCTGGTTTCTCCTAGCAGGGCCCAACCCTACAGTGCATCCCATCCAGAGCCCTCAGAACCGCTTTTGCGTCCTCACGCTGGACCCTGAAACACTGCCAGCCATCGCCACCACCCTCATTGATGTCCTTTTCTATTCCCATAGGTGAGCCTTGTTTACATCTAGCCTCTTTGTTTCACATCATTGTTCCCTGTGCTTTGCCCCACCACTTTCTGCCCATCCCTTGGTTCTGCAACTCTGTGCCCTGTTCTGTGCCTTGGGTTCCTGGCAGCCTGTGATGCATATATGCCCTTGACTGATGTTTGGGAAAGGCCCCCATGCTACATACATACAGCTGGAGCTTTCTGCTGCAGTGTGGGCAGAGCCACCCGGGAGCCATGCCCTGGTCAGGCCTTCTGGCCCTGAAGTCCTTTCGAATAGGCAGAGTTTGTTGTCCTCTCCCACTCCCACCTCCACCTAGCACCATTAGAAGATCAGGGTCCTAGGACAGGAAAAGAAACTAGCCCAGAGACAGCAGGGCCTGCCCAGGAGTCTGGAGGCTGACCGGGAGGAGATGGGAGTAGACTGGGTGCCTAGCAGAGTCCCTGAGCTTCCTGTCCTTTCCCAGTGTTCCCAAAGAGGCAGCCCCTGGTGATCCCGGACCCAGCTCCATCACGTTCTTTGCCTTCTCCCTCATTGAGGGCTACATCTCCATCGTCATGGATGCGGAGACACAGAAAAAGTATGTGATCTCTGACCCTGGGTGGGCCACAGACCCTAATCCAGGCCCAGGGAAGGAGGAGGTGGAACATCAGACTCAGGAGTCACAGGTCCTCCTGCGTCCCCAGGTTTCCCAGTGACCTCTTGCTGACCAGTTCCACGGGAGAGCTGTGGAGGATGGTGCGCATAGGGGGACAGCCGCTGGGTTTTGGTGAGGAGCATTTCCTGTGTGTTGGGGGCTTGGGAAGGGCCTGGGGTGCCAGAGTGATCCACATGGACCTCTCCTCAACTGTCAGATGAATGCGGAATCGTGGCCCAGATTGCAGGTCCCCTGGCTGCGGCCGACATCTCTGCCTATTACATCAGCACCTTCAACTTCGACCATGCCCTGGTGAGCTCCATGGGATGGGGTAGGGGGTCCCAGAGGGACAATGGAATCCAGAAGGATAGGGGGTGTATGGGCAGGAGGTTGTCCCAGTGGGCCAGGAAGTTGGGGTGGCTCTGAACCCTTCCTCCCCGACTTGTCCACAGGTGCCTGAGGATGGCATTGGCAGCGTCATAGAAGTCCTCCAGCGACGGCAGGAGGGCCTGGGCTCCTGAGGCTGGGGAAGAGCAGGAGCCTCTGTGCTCTCCTCCTGTCCCCAAGTTTCCAGAGACTTCTCTAAGCTATTTCCTCAAGCTCTGGAATGAGCCCACTTCCCTCTCCTTCCTCCCCCATTTGTGCAGGGGGACCCCCTCCTGCGCTCGGTATGTAAGCTGCGTGCAGGCACCTGCTCTCACGTGGACACGCGCGTGTCTGCCCACACAGGGGAACACGGTGCTCTGAGCGTCCGAGGGGAAGCCTGCAACCCATCGCTCCCCACCCAGCCTCTGGCGTTTGCACATTCCCTGCCTGAGGCTCGAGCCATCCCCCTCAACCCGGGCCAGCTGCTCCCTGGACAGGGCCCTAATCTTCATTCAGTGCCTCCCCGTCACAGGGCCTCCAGGAAAAGTATTTTTACATCTCTTTCTTCTTAAAAAAAAAAAACAACAAAAAACCTTAATAAAGGGCTTGTAGTGACCATGCTGGGCTGTGGTCTTTGGGGGTTGTCTGAGCCTCAGCTAGTGGCTGTGCTGCTCCTTGGGCCCTACTGCCTGAGGTCCTGGTCTCCCCACTGTGGCTGGCTTGGGCCTAGGCTCACCTCACTTCACTCAGTTCTCACCTCCAGAGTGGTAGGTGAACCATCGCTATTTAAAACGAGGAACCAAAGCTTTGGGAAGTAACATGACATAGCCAGGTTACATGATTCCCATCTGGGGCTGCCTGGCTCTGAAGTCTGGGCTCTTTCTTCATTCCTTGCTGCTCCTGGAGTAGCCCAGAAGGCTCTGAACACAGGCAGAACTCCCAGATGCTTATGTCCAGGGATCCCCAGTTCTCCCTGCCACCTGGATATGGCTGACCTGTTGTGAAACCTCAGGGAGAGCCCGAGAGCACCCCCTGCATTCTTTTGGCCACAGGAGTCCCCAATGGCCCAGAAATCAGTCAATTCTTGCCTTAGGGCTCTCCTGGCATAGTGGTGGGAGAGGGCCAGCCAGAGCGGGTAGGTGGGAGTCCCCTCGCTGTTCTTGCCCTGCCTGGCTAGGAGCACAGGAGGGGGACCTGGAGACCACCCGGAGCCTGCTTTCCTCTTGATGGTGACACACTTGGACTCAATCAGCACATCTGGGCCTGAGTTTCCTGTCATGCAGGGACCACCTCCCCACTCTGTGAGGCTGGGATTCCACTGTGGCCTAATGGGGCCCCACAGATGCAGCCTGGAGGTTATCAGGTACCTTCAGCCTAGACCCGCCCGCACTCAGGAAGGGAAGAAGGGTGTGACTTCGTCGTATTCTGGGCTTGTGGTGGCTCCCCAGAAAAGTCAGAACAGGGGCCAGGCCTCTGGCAGTGCGCCCGCCCTGGCCCTGGGGACCTGAGGACTTGGGGACCTACAGATCAGAACAGCTAAGAGCGCATCCTGGCCTGGTGAGTGAGCAGTTAGGGACCCTGGGGATAGCCATTTACCCTTGGCCTCAGTTTCCCCATTTGCATCAGGATCAGATACCCCTTGGCCCTGGGTAGCGGGTATTTCTTTGTTGTTAATCTTTCATGGTGGGAGAGAGTCCTAAATCTCCCTGAAGGGCCTGTCATGGACCCTGCCTGGCTCGAGTGATGTCTGGGGCTGAGGTAGGGGTTTTAGAACCAGAATTCTTAGGGCTGCTTGATATGCAGTTAGCTACTAGCCCCACATTTTGCTCTGGGGGTTCTGTCCATCTGTCTGTCTACCTCTGAATCCCCGCTCGACTTGAGTGTTTGTGCCATCCTGGTTTCCCAAGTGCCTCAGGCCTCACTCAGTCCTTCAAACCAACATCGGTTAGTTCCTGGGGCTGCCCCCGGGACTGGCCTGATTAAGGGGGCTGCAGGCGTTCCCGGTGGGCTGGTCTGGCTTGGACTCGGGCCTAGAGGTTGGAGTCCCCACCAACCTCTTTCATGTGTGTGTATCTTGGTGGAGGGTTTTTGTCTCTCAGGGTATCTTTGCAGGTCACTGGATCAGCTTTCGACCTTCAGTGAGTTACAAAATGGGAGACCTGCTCTGGGAGTGCCCGGGAGACCTGGACCCACTGGGGACAGGCATACAGGGCTTGGGAGCTACCTGGGGGCTATGACCCTACATCTTACCCACTGCTGATGCTCCAGATGTTGTCATGAGACAGGCCTTGAGCCTGTCTCCCAGGCTGAAGGGGTAGCTCACAGAACCACATCCTTGTCCCACCCAGGCCCTGGAAGAGTTTTAGGGCACAGAAATCAGTCTGGTCATCCCAGGCCTGGGGTTGGGCTCAGTTTGGGTCATTCATAACTGGGGCTGAGGGCGCTTGCTGATATGCATGCATCCCATGTCCTTGTCCTCCCAGGCCTGGGAGCCCCAGTCCACCTGTCCACATCAGCACAGCCACTCCCAGGTGCAAGGGTCAGGGCCCAGACTGTGGAGTCTGGGTGCTTGTCATCATAAAGGCGGTAGCCTGGGCCTGGGAGGGCCCTGCCCACGGGCCCTCCGAGAGTGGGAAGGTGCTCTCAGTGGTCCAACTGTCAGCCGGGTGTCCGGCATCTGCAGGGAGGATGTGAACCTAGGTGGGGGGTTCCTGGGTGGGTGGGGACAGGACATGAGGAAACCTCAGATGGGAAGAGTCAGCAAGGCTCATTTCCACCCTTTCGGATTTTCATGCCTATACAGAGGAAGTGACCTATGAAGTCCTCCTCGAAGATATTTAAGCAGAAATTCAGGGTTTAAAGTCCCACCACTGCCAGGCAGGCCCATGCAGTCCAATGCTTGCCAAATTGCTCCAAAGCTGGATTCTTGGTCCTGTGTAGAGGGGAGAATAAACTACATGCCTCCTTGTTCCACCAAGCCTCAGGATTTTATCAAGTGGTAAGGGACTGGGCAGAAACGGGGAGGAGGAGCCCCGTCTGCAGCTAGCTTCCCATGTCCCTACGTCAAGGAGCGGGGTACTCAATTATTCATTCATTTATTCAGCCCATGCTTTTCATCCCCCTCAATACACGGGGAATGAAGCACAGAGAGGTGAAGTGGTTTACCCCAGGTCACCCAGCTGGGCATGGCAAAGACAATCCGAAAAGAAGGAGCCTGGGGAAGTTCCCTGGAGAAAGAGACACTTTAGCTGAACCCTGAGGGGTGAGATGATTTTGTAAGATCCCTAGCAATCTCAGCTGTCTGCATTGGTGGCTGGGCGTCTGTTGCCGGTGGCAGCAAGTGCGTGGGCAGGCACGTGAGGCCTCGCCACGGCTCCTCCCTGACCTTGGGCCTGGCCGGATGGATGAGTTGGGCAATGGCCGTGATTTGCGTCTCACTTTCCCAGACCAGCCCTGGTGCTGGGGTTCCCGAGCCAGGACTGTCTCAAGTGGGGCTGCCCAAAGCTTCCTTCCCAGGGGATTGTTCAAGGCCAAGTGGATTTGTGAACTGCATGGTTGTCTGTGCAGGGCGACATCTGCAGTCGGTAGAGGCCTTTGTGTGCATCTGGATGGATGAGTTTTGGTGGAAAGTGTATGTCCTTCTACACATGTGTCTAAGTTTCAGTATATCCTGGCATGTACTTGTGTCTCTGTTAAGAGTGTGCTTGTCAGCCCTGGCTGGTGGCACAGTGGATCAGGCACCAGCCTGCAAACTCAAAGGTCACTGGTTCGATTCCCAGCCAGGGCACATAACCAGGTTGCAAGCCAGGTCTCCAGCCAGATCCGTAGCTGGAGGCAGGTGAAAGGCAACCATACATAGATGTCTCTCTCCCTCTCTGCCTCTCTCCCAACCCCTCTCTCTAAAAAAAATAAATAAAATCTTAAAAAGAAAAAAAAGAGTGTGCATGTCTATGGCTATATGTCCATCTGAATATGTATGAGTATCAGCTGTGTGCCTGGCTCCATCACTGCATGTGTCCTATGCATGTGCGTCTGTGCCTGTGTATGTACATGTGAGCATATGTGGTTCATGTTTCTGTGTGTCTACTCTTTTTCTCTTTCAAGGATTTTATTCATTCATTTTTAGGGAGAGGGGAAAGGAGGGAGAAAGAAAGGGAGAGAAACATTGTGCGTGAGGGAAATAGCAAACGGTTACCTGCTTCCCTCACGGCCACTACTGGGGACCCAGCCCACAACCCAAGCATGTGCCCTGACTGGGAATCAGAAGACCACACCAGCTAGGGCTCTGTACGACTACTCTTGACTGTGGTTGGCGAAGTTTGTGTCTTGTCCTTGTGCGTACGCACATGTACAACTGCATCTTCTGTGTTT
Source organism: Noctilio leporinus (assembly GCA_004026585.1). Taxonomy (NCBI): domain Eukaryota; kingdom Metazoa; phylum Chordata; class Mammalia; order Chiroptera; family Noctilionidae; genus Noctilio; species Noctilio leporinus. Next base: position 138,773 of record PVIW01000792.1, read on the forward strand.
TCATGTTCATAAATATACACATGTGTAACCTTGTGACCACTTTCCTTCCCTGCAGCCACATCCCCTCAGGCCTTCCTGCCTCTCCCTGATCCCAGAAGGGCCAACTCCACAGTCATCAGGGGAGTTGCTCTGGGCCTGCCCTCGATCCCTAACCCTTTCCCTTCCACCCTCACCTTCCCCACTGCCTCAGCCTCATCCCCCCTGGCCTCCTTGCTACTTTTCCACCTAATCCTTCTCCATCTATAGCCCAAAGCAACCCTGGCCCTGCTTTCTGCTCACTGTGCACAGGACCCTCAGCCTGGACCCTCAGAAGTGACACCCTCACTTCCCAGGGCCATGATTCAGCCCATGATTGTACTCACCTGTGTTGCTACCCCAGTCTTCCTGCTGGTCTCCCTGCCTCAGTCTCCCTCTCATCTCACTGCACAAACATACAACCTGCACAACCCTAGCATGTCCCCTCATTTCCTGATCACCAGCCTCTGGTAGACCCCCTCCTCAGGAAGACTGCCTTTGAGACCCCCCTGTCCTCCAGCCTGCCCCAGCTTCATTGCCACTCAGTGCCTTGCCCTGGACATGCTTTCACCCAAAGCCAGGAACCTACCTTCCTGGCAGCTGCACAACCTGTTTCCAAGCCAACAAACGAGCCCTAGGATAGGTGCTAATCTGGCAGTAACACTGGCAGGGCTGTGGGAGGTCTGCCCCTTTATAGCCCACTGCTTTATAGCCCCTTGGTTTTCCTGGGGTGGCTGTGTTTCTAAGCTCTGCTTTCGAGAAGGGTTTTTTAATTCAGGTGAAAGTCATATAACATAAAATTAACCATTTTAAAGCGAATAATTCAGTGGCATTTGGTATATTCACAATGTTGTATGACCGTCACTTCTACCTCATTCCAAAAATAATTTCAGCCTTGGCTGGTGTGGCTCAGTGGATTGGGTGCCAGCCTGTGAGCCAAAGGGTTGCCAGTTCAAATCCCAGTCAGGGCACATGCCTGGGTTATGGGCCAGGTCCCCAGTTGGGGGTGTGTGAGAGGCAACCACACATTGATGTTTCGCTCCCTCTCTCATTCCCTTCTCCTCTTTCTTTTCTTTTCTTTTTTCTTTTTTCCCTTCTCCTATTTCTGTAAATAAATAAATAAAATGTTGAAAAAAATTTTTTTCATTACCCCCAAAGGAAATCCCAAACCCAGATGCTATCCCTCCTGATTCCTCCTCCCTACCCCTAGCCCCTGGTAACAACCAATTTGCTTGCCTCTGGATTTTCCTATTCCTAATATTTCATATGGATAGAATTGTATAATAGTTGACCTTTAACATCCAGCCTATTTCACTCAACATAATGGGTTTTAAAAAAGATTTTATTTATTATTTTTAGAGAGAGGGGAAGGGAGGGAGGCAGAGGGAGAGAAACATCAATGTATGGTTGCCTTTCACCTGCTTCCAGCTACGGATCTGGCTGGAAACCTGGCTTGCAACCTGTTTATGTTGCCCTGGCTGGGAATCAAACCAGCTACCTTTGGGTTCGCAGGCCAGCACCTTATCCACTGTGCCACCAGGCAGGAAACATAATGTTTTTAATGTGCATCCAGGTGATAGTGTGTGTCAGGACTTTATTACTTTTCAGAGCTCAGTAATATTCCATTGTATAGACACACCACATTTTTAAACCAGTATCTGTTGATGGACATTGGGCTTCTCATGTTTGCCTTCTTGACTATGGAGGTGCCCAGCATTTGCCACTAATGGCATATTATCTGCTTCTCTCCCTCACACACTCAATCTGTGGACAGGGTGCCCTGGACCCTTTGCCCCTTGAATAGCCAGTAGTTTCCTGGACAGAACCAGCTTTTTTTTTTTTTTTTTAAGATTTTATTATTTTCAGAGAGAAGGGCAGGGAGGGAGGAAGAAAGGGAGTGAAACATCAGTCTCTCTCCAGCTAAGGACCTGGCTGGAGACCTGGTTTGCAACCTGGGTATGTGCCCTGACTGGGAATTGAACCAGTGACCTTTGGGTTCACAGGCCGGCACCAATCCACTGATCCACACCAGCCAGGGCTCAGAATCAGCTTTGATGGCCTTTTCTCCCCTTGGAGCTGCAGAATTTGTTTCTTTTTTTAGATCAAGACAAATGCTTAGTTTCCTTGATGTCTGCCTAACAACAAGACAGGGAAGAAAGCAGGTCTTCCTGGCACCTATCCTTGGTCATTTCCTCTAGGCCAGTAGTTGGCATCCTTGCAAGTGAGCCCCATCTCTGTGTTCCAGGGTCCCCTTGGGACCAGGGCTGTCATTTGTAGACAGCCCTGTTCCTCCCACATGTTACCAGTTGTCTTCTCTATTGCTGCACTCACTGTGCCTGTGTGGCTGGCACCAAGAAAAGGCTCCAAGGCCATCCCACTTCCTCCTTTCCTGCCCTCCACCCCTCCTGCCCCCATCCTCATGCTGTGGCTGAACTAAGGACTCCCTCCTGCAAGTGCCAGGAAACCAGTACAACCAGCAGAAAAGAAACTGCCATCACATCCTGTGTAGCTGAGACATGCTGTGTTATTGACTTGGATTTCAAGCAGGGACCAGAAGCTCAGGGAAACCACTCAGCATCCCAGCTACATCTTGCCCTGCCCACTTGGCAGTGCTCCACCGATGCCCAACGATGTTGGGGAAGGGAGCTTTCCAAAGCAATTGGCCCGTGAGATCCTGTCCCAGAAACCCCACTCGCACAAGGCAGGTGTGTCTCCTGGGTCTGACATTAGTTCTGGGAAAGGATTCTGAAGAATTCTGTTCAGGACATAGTTGCATTGCTAGACTCCAGGGGCACCACCAAGGCCAAGGATGAGTGGTATCCCCTCCTGTGGCCTGGGGCCAGGAATGGGCAGCTTGACAAATGGGTCTTCCAGGCCTGTCCACATGCTGGATGTTGGCCTGTGTGTCTGTTTACCACTCAGAACCTGGATATAAAAATGCATTTATCGGAATTTCACTCCCCTGTAAGCCTTGTCTTTCTTACCAGTTTATCCCCTGCACCAAGGCTGGCGCCCCACACATGCAGTGAATCACTTCAGTATCGGTTGAACAAGGGACTAAAAACCAACTGTGACTTGTCTGTTTTTCAAAATGTAGGATTGTCCCTTCAGATGAAGATTAGCCCTTTTCTATGAGGCTGTCAGTTGTTGCTGAAGTTGAATTTGTTCTGAAGTGAATTCCTTAAAGGAGGCCAGAGAAAGGTCTTGGTTTTTTCTTTTTTAGTGTATTTTCCAGGAAAATGTTGACATCTGCAGTGAGTGAAAGAACATGTTTTGAACTGGTTTTAGAAAAATTATCATAAAGGAAAAAGTCAGCGTCTTTGATATCAAGGCTTCCCCGAAAGGAGATCATGTGCTTTGGTGTATTGTAAGTGATATGATTCTGATTTCCTTGGGGAGAAACGACTGGAGAGGGCATGGCAAGGGCTCCAGGAGAACCTGCTCCTACGTGGCAACGAGGCTGGCCTGCACCTCTAGAGGCCCGGCTGCAGCGGTGCTAGATGTAGAATAGGGACATGTCTGGGTCCTGCACCCTGAAGGCCACAAATGCCCTTCCCGGGGCCCCTGCAGATAACCACACCTGTACAACCATGCATTCACCCTGTCAATAAGAATTCAGTGAGCACCTAGTACATGCAGAGCTCTTGGTGGCTCCAGAGAGGGATGACAGGGAGCCACCACACAGTCCACACCCTCAGAATTTATAATTGGGCTGAGAAGACAACCCCACAGTTGTAAAAATGTACAACTTTGAAGAGTGGTATAAAGAGGGGTGACGTGGTACTCTGAAAGGGTCAGGGGAGCAGGGGCAGGATCCAGCTTGGGGAGGAGGGAGTCAGGGAGGGCTTCCCTGAAGAGATGAAGCTTGGACTGGACCTTGATGTCCAGGTGGCAGTTGAGTAGGTGGGGTGTTCAGGCAGTGGGAACAGCATGTGTAAAGGCCCTGGGGTGAGGACCCAGCTCCCCTGGTCAGGAAAACAGAAGGTTACAGAGGTGTGAGTGAGGCTGGGGTGGTGGGCAGGTCCTGGTGGCCATGGTAATGGCTTTTGGCTTTTCCCAAATGTCCACGGGAAGCCAGGGGAGTGCAACGAGGCTGCATAACACAAGCCCCACCCGAGGGGCTACAATAGCAGCAAAGCTATTTTGCAAGTGACTCCATTTCCCCCTTCCTCCCCGTCTTCCACACTTTCTGGTAATTTCCAGTTACCTGTGCCATTCTCTGAACTTGTCCTGTGGGGTCTTGTTTGCATGTTGCTTTATGGAGGTAACCTCCACCCATAGAATTTATGGCATCTCTTATTCTGTATTCTGCATTCAAGGAAAGTGTTATCTTTCCAGAACTGCAGAAATACAGCTTTCTGAGCCAAGACCTTCTAGCCTCTGGCAGCGCCCCTACCAGGGTGTGAACCTCCTGTCTCCCCGCTTTGAGAGCCCTTTGTGTTCCTTTTGTTTGAGCCTTTGCTTGCTCCCCTCTGTGAGACCTCGGCAAATACCCCATCTCTCAGGCCTCGGTGTCCACATCTAGAGGACAGAGACAATGATTTCTTCCTCATAAGATGCCTGTGAGGATTCAATGAGCTTGCCCATGTGAAAGGCACGGAGCTGGGCCCAGGGCACAGGAACAGGCAGTTGCCGCTACTGGATGCATGCCTGGGCGGCAAACCATTTTTGGCAGGACTGTGATGTTTCAAAATAGGCATTGTATGTTGTCATCATGAGAAAAGACAGGACTTGCTGGACTTACTGATCGTGCGTTCACATTTAGGGTTATTTTACTTATAGTGACTTCTCAGTGCTTAGGGCTGCTAAGGGACCCCAGGCTTCTCTACAGGGTTGTGGCCCTCTGTGGGCACCTCACCTGTCCCCTCACCTCATAGAGAGGCACTGGGCTTAGAAACAGTGGCCCGGTGGAGGGGCGGGTTGTTTCAGGCCAGCCAGGGAGTGGACAGCAGGGCAGCCTCCTCAACCCATGGTCATTCTACCTCAGAGGACGTGTGTCGGCCCTCCACTTGCCTTCTTCTCCTTGACTTGACTTAAGGGTTCCCTTCAGAGGGCCTGGTCTAGGTGTCGGGTAAGACATATAGTAAGAGGTTCCTACAGAGAAGTGAGTTCTTTCTCCTCTGCTGCACTTCCCTGAATGGGTGTTTGGGCCGCTTAGAAGGGGGATCAGTTATCCAATTAGGAGGAGTCACTGGAGCTGGGTTGGGGACATGGCTCCTCATCTCTGTTGACGCATCAGATCCCAAAAAGACTACGTAGCAATTCTGGAGCCAAAGGATCCCCGAGCCCAAGATGCACTTACTGACCTCATTCTACGTCTTGCTCACCCCAGGTTTTGTAACAATGTCTTTCTCAACCAACCCCAAAGCCACTCTGTGACCTAAGCAAACGTGAGCCTTCATCTGCCCCAGTGGCTGCTGGGTAGGGTATTATCAGGCACTTGCTAAGGGCCAAGTGCTTCCAAACATGACCTCACTGAATTATGCTGACCATCCTGCAAGGCAGTGTTTGCCACTACATTTTTAAAAATTGAGATACAATTCACATATCATCAAATGTATCATTTTTAGAGCGCATAATCAGTGGTTTTTAGTGTAGTCACAAGATTGTGCAACCATCAACACTACCTTATTCAAAAACATTTCATCACCCCAAAAGAAACCCTGCACCCACTAGCTGTCCACTCTCCAACCCCAGAGCTCCCAACCCAAGCCCCTGGAAACCACTAATCTACTCTTTACCTCTATGGATTTACTATTCTTGACATTTCATATAAAGGGAATCATAAAGCATGTGGCCTTTTCTGACTGGCCACTTTCACTTAGCATAATGTTTCCAAGGTTCATCTGTATTGTAGTATGTATCAGTATCTCATTCCTTTTTGTGGCTGAAGAATAATATATTGTATGGATAAACCACAATTTTTAAAAAGATTTTATTTTTAGAGAGAGAATGGGAGGGGGAAAGGCGGGCGGGGTGGGGGAGAAAGAGAGGGAGAGAGATGCACCCGAGAAACATTGGTCGGTTGCTTCTTGTGCCCTGACCAGCAATTGAACCAGTGACCCCTGGGTCTGCCCAACCCACTGAGCCACACCCATCAGGGTTAGCCCACAATTTTTAAATCCATTAAAAAAATTTTTGCTGGACATTTGAGTTGCTTCCACTTTGGGACTATTGAAAATAAATGCTGCTATGAACATTTGTGTACAAGTTTTTGTGTAGATATACATTTTCAATGCTCTTGATGTACATCTAGGTGTGGAATAGTTGTGTCTCTATCTCTGTGTTTAACTCTTTGAGGAACTGCCAGGCTGTCTCCAGGGTGGCTGCCTCATTGAACCTTCACACCAGCAATGTTCCAGGGGTCAGATTTTTCCACATCTTCCCCACTTGTTACACTTGTTACTCTCTGTCTTTGGTTATAGTCGCTGTCGTGGATGTGAAGTAGCATCTCGTGGTGGTTTTGACTTGCATTTCCTTTTTGTCGAATGATAATCCTGAACATCTTTTTCATGTGCTAATTGACCATTTGTCTCTCTCTTTTGTAGAAATATCTATTCAAATCCTTTGCCCATTTTTATTTTGGATATTTTTATAAGTATAGTTTCCATTTTTATTTTTTTCCAGAAAACTTGTCCTCCACCCTTGTGGGCTTTGGTGGAGATCATGGGGCAGCACCACAGGTCTGAATCGGGGTGAGAGTGTTTGGTTCTTCCAGGCTTCATGAGAAGGATTCCTGACCACCTTGCTGTGAAGGTTGCAACTCACACGATGATGCAGCTTTACGTACAGCTTGGGAATCACATAGGTTTCAAAAGCACTCACTTCAAAAACGTCCCTGATGGCTTCGGCCTCTACTGTGTTTCAAATGACAAACTTCTTCATGGCCTTGTCCTTAGGCACACATCGGGCGCAGCTGGTGCAGGGAATAGGCTGCACGTGGCTGTGGCCTCTTTTGGCAAGAGTGTTGTTCCTGCTTTTCTTGGTCATCTTGGAAGGGAGGACCCGAGGAAGCTTCTTTGTCCATTTTTAAAGTGGGTTGTTTGTCTCTTGATTGTTAAATTGCTCCACTGTGTTCTACAGAGTAGAAACTGAGGCTCAGAAAGGGGGTGTGACTGGATTGAGAAGCCTAGACTCGTAATTAGATTGGTTTCTCCTCCCATCCAGCAGGTCGGGGGACACTGCCTCTCCACCCAGTGGACCAATGGAGAGGCTTGCAATTTTGACCCGCCTCCCAGTTTCACCCCGGTCTCTGTCCTTGCAGAGGGTGGGCCAGGAAGCAGCAATTCTGAGGAACCAAGTTGGCCCTCTCTTCCCCTCCAAATCACGCGGAACTGGCTGACGTGGCCTGGGAAGAGGGGCAGCCTGGGTCCTGTGGTCAGGGAGCCTATTTATACTAAATGGGCCATGTTGCAAGCTTTTCCTGCTGGCGACGGGGACGTCACTAGGTGCTGACCTCACCAGAAATTCTGATGTATCTTCTCTTCATGCTTTGCTCAAATGGGCAGTTGGACCTCCTCACCTTGGGGCCACTATATGGTGTCCGCCTGCTCATTACTGTCCCCTCCCACTTAGTTCTGGAATTCCAGTCCCCGCCCCGTGTCCCCACTTCCTATCGTCTTCCACGTCCCCTTCTTGTAAGCTGTTACGGGCTGAACAGTGTCCCTCTAATTCATTCACTGGTTGAAATCCAAACCTCCAGTACCTCAGAATGGGAATGTACTTGGAGATGGGGCCCAGTTAACATAAAATGAGGTTATTGGGTTGACCGAAACGCAATGTGACTGATGTCCTTATAGACTGAGGGAGGACCACCTGAGGAGACGAGAAGGTAGCCATCTGCAAATTAAGGAGGGAAGCGGTAGGATAAAATCAACCTTGCTGACACCTTGACCTCAGACTTCTAGCCCCAAGACTCTGAGAAAATATCTTTCTATTATATATATTATATAAATCCCAGTCTGTGGGATTTGGGTAAAGCACCCTGAGCAAAACAATATATAAGCCTCTTCCTGCCTTTGATAGCCCTGGTCCCTGGGGCCTGTGCAGCGGCTCAGAGCCTGGTCTTTCAAATTTCACAGCCCTGGTGTCAATGTCTTAGGTGTTACATAGTGACCTCAGGTAGAGTGACTTCATGTCTCTGGGACTCAGAGGCTTCTTTGTTTTATTATTTTTTATATTGCATTTATGTATTTTTAGAACGAGGGGACAGGAGGGAGAAAGAGAGGAAGAGAAACATCTATGTGCAAGAAATACATTTATGGGTACATCGATGGGTTGCCTCTCACACACCCCCAACTGGGAACCTGGCGGGAAACCCAGGTATGTGTCCTGATTGGGAATCGAACCAGCAACTTTTTGGTTCACAGGCTAGCACTCAATCACTGAACCACACCAGCCAGGGCTGCAGAGGCTTCTTTAAACCAAAGAGACAATTAGCCTCCCTGGACTATGAGGAGGGGTAGGGATAAAGCACAAGACCGTTTCTCAGGGTAGAGGTTGGTCAGCAGTAGCTGAGAGGGGCTAGAAGCTCTCTGACCAGACCAGGAGCCAGGCGCTGAGCTTTTCTGAATTTCAATTTCCTCACTAAAGGGAGCCGAAGGACCCCTGCCCAGCCAGCCGCTCCCCATCATGAGGCTGTTACAAAATGAAATCTGGGATGTGAAATGAAGAAGGACCTTGGCTTGGCATGGACACAGGAAGCAGCCTTGCGGGGGTGGGCACAGAAATGAGGAATTTAGCGGAAGCAACATTCGCAGGAGGAGAATCCAGAACTGGCCGTCAGGCGATGGTGGGGTGATTGGGATGGTGCAATGAGTGCCATGCTGTGGTGCCAGGGCATGGGGCGCGGCCGGTGATGTCCAATGCTGGAAACTCAGCCAGCACGTGGTAGTGGCGGACACAGAACAGGGGCAAAATTTTGTTGAATGAGTTAAGAATTGATGAGCATGGTCTCTACGGAGGAGGTACAGGTGGGAATGGCTTTGTGGGTCAGAATGGATGCCAGAGGTGGAAGCGGACAGGAGAGTGTCCGGCCCTGACCACCATGACTCCCTGGGTCCAGGTTCCAAAGGAGCAGCTGGAGTAGCTCAGCCCTTCCTGGAGGTCCCCAGGGACCCCACCTTGGCTTCCGACGCCCTCCTCCCTGCCAGACTCCTGCGGGCGAGGGCCAGTGACCTTCCAGGCCCGCTTAACTGTGCCGGAACCTCCAGGCATGGTCTGCAGGCCCGGGCCAGCCCCTCTGCCTCCTTGTCCCCCCTCCCCTGGGCCTCAGTTTACCACATGGTGAAGGGACTGGTCTACTCCTGAGGCCTTGTCTCCAGGGCCCTCTGGTTCTGACGTTGAGAGGTCTCTGAAGCGCAGAGGACCAACCCATGATCACTATCTTTCAGAGAAAGTGAAACCTGGTCCCCAACCGTCACCACGGTGACTCCCCCTCCCTAGTTTCCCCTCTGAGCTCATTGCTTCCCCATCTCCTCCACTCCCCACCCTGCGCCCCTCCCCACGAGCCAGTACTTGGAATTTGACTTTCATCTTTCCTTTTTTCTTCAAAGAGCTTTTGCCTTTTATGTCCATGACGGCAGCAGCTCTGTGGGTCGGGGAAACGCTTTTCAAATCCTCATTTTACAGGTGGGGCCTCTGAGGCCCAGAGAGGTGAAGCAACTTATCTCGGGTCACAGAGGCTGTCAGTGGGCTTGAGCCCTTATCGCCTGCCTTTCTTGCTGCAAGTGCCTGGTTCTCCCCAGAGGACCCTGTCTGGAGAGAAAGGGCCTGGCTGCTGCCATGGGCCTGGGCGCTGCGTGTGGAAGGTGCATGGCTGGGGAAAGGAGGCAGCCGGGAGCCCTGCTGTGGGGTGTAGGTCCTGGGGCCAGAACCACAATCTCAGGGTTGCCAGCCTGGGTCTGGCTCTGTGCCCAGAGCCCAGTGGTTTCCGCTCACAGATGTCCTAACAGCCCCGGCAGGAGGGCGGGAAGGGCACTCAAGAAGGAAGATGTCTTGCTCTTCTCAGCCCCAAACCACAAGGGCCTGCGAGACCGATGATGGCTCCTGGGCTAAGACTGACCTGCGGGCCCTCAAGGGACCCAGCTGGCAGACTTTCCCTTCTATCCCAGGCAGGGCACCTGGCAGAAGGCATGGACCCCCTTGCTCCCCGTTCACCCCAGGAAGGCTGAGGCTGCAGTTTGCATCATCCTTGGGTGTGGGGCTGACCTCGAAGAACGAATTCGAAGAAAACAGGAGGAGGAGCAGGCATGCTGCTGTGCCCAGCGCCCATTGGCCGCTTGTGGAAACTTTGGTTTTTGGGGTCATGTTCCCAGAAGGCCTGCCCTCCCCCCACCCCCTCCCCACCCACCTCACGAGGTGTTGGCCAATCGCTCTGGCAGGCAATAAAGTGGCTGTCAGCCCGCAGGGCTCCCAGCCGGGAGGTGTCATCCCCAACAGGCACAGGCCAGAGCTTGGACACCCAGCATGTGGGCACAACTTATGAGGAGGACGCTGCTCAGTAAGTACTTCCTTCCTCCCCACCAGCACCCACTTTCTGTGAACCATGGGTGCCGGTGGGAAGCACAGGGGTACCCACTGTCCTGTTGGAGCTGGGGAGGCCAGAAGGATGCTGACATGGAAAGAGGAGGTCAGGCAAAGAGAGGGTTTCACTGAGTACACAGCATCTTCACAGGGTGGAGAAGGGGTATCCCAAGAGGGCTTCCAGAGGGAGGCAATGTAAAGGCAACTCAGTGAGCCAGGGAGTGAGGGAAGGGGACGGATTAGGAGAGAGGCTGGGAAGGCAGGAGGGGGGTGGGAGTCGTGCTGTTTGGAGGAGGAAGCTGCAGAAGCTGAGCAGAAAAATGGTGCAATGTCTGGAGGGGCCTCCTTCTTGCCTTGATTTGTAGGGTCTGGGATGAATAGACACAGTCAGCCAGGCCCAGGGGCTCTGAAGCCCACACAATCACACAGCACACATAGCCACACCCACAGGGTGACACACACACATAGAGCAAAGTGACATCATCCAGAGCCTCAATCTCGTCAACCTGGGAACCCCACGTGCAGCCCAGGGCCCCCACAGTGGATGGGGCACAAATGCTCCCTTGAACCTCACACAGACCCAGACACACAAAAGGCAGACGCCCTGGTCCCACCTGTGCACTCAGCAGATACCTGGGGAGGTGGCGAGGGGAGCGCTGTGGTTACTGTGCCTGGGCGCCCAGCACCTCCACCCTTCCTAGCAGCGTCTTCCCCAAGGGGCCGGATGGTTCTTAGGAAGCGAACGTGGTGTCACTGCCTTCCGGGCCATTGCACCACAGGCCCCTTCCGACCACGTGGCTGCTGGTGGGTGGGGGGAGGCAGAAGAGCCGTAACTGTGCCCAGCCCCCCGGAGCGTTCCAACAAGCATCCCGGTAAGCTGACAGCAGTGGCCACTTACGAAGAGAGGAGGAAGGCTCAAGGTTAGGGGACAGGCTAGTTTTGTGTAACTTGGGCAGCCCTTCTTCAGCTCCTTATTTTTTCTGTCAGTAAAGGGGGTCCAGGAGCCTATGGCACTAGCTACCCCTTAGCCTGGAAGTCTTGCAGAAAGCAGCCCCACTTGGGCCCCCCACGGCAGCTCCTGAGGTTGGCAGAACTGGCAGGCACAGGAGCTCGAGCCGGGGCCCACGACCTCCTCTTAAAGGCCTGGTTGGTGCATTGCAGCCACTGCTTCAAGGTGCTGGGCAGTAACTTAACAGACCAGCGTCAGCAGCCCCAGCAGGTGCTCCTGTGCATGTGAAATGCCCAGTCCCACCCTCCACGACACATAGGCCAGATGATGGGCTGTACCCTCTGAGCGCCCTCCCCTCTGAAAGCTGCCCACCCATGTATGGCTTCCTCATCAAGTCAGGTGATACCCCCTTTTTCTGCCCCAGGTCTGATCCTCAGACTCCTGTTCCTGAACCCAGTGTCCTCGGGCAGCTGCTCGGGCGATGGCCAACAGCTCCTCCAGCAGCTCCAGAATCAGGCGGACCTCATGCAAGACACCAGTAGGCTCCTGGACCCTTATGTGAGCACCTGGCCCCTGGTGTCATCTGAGTCTCGGAGAACTTTGGGGTTAGGGCAGGACTGAGCTCCAGAGAGGATCCGAACCCACTTCCGCTTGCTCAACCCCAACTCAATATGGGGGTGGGGGTGGAGAAACCGAGTCCCTGTGTTATCCCAGGACCATGTCAAACATCCCAGGCCTAACCCTGACACACTCACTCCCCTAGCTCAGCGGGCCTCAAGTGTGAATCCCAGCCATATTACCCCATTCCTCCATTTGTCCAGCATGCTTAGTGCACGCCTCCCACATGCCTTGTTCTGGGCCCTGGTGATGCAGCAGTGAACCAGTCTGTCCTCCTAAAGCTCCTGGTCACCTTCCCACTGACATTCCCCACACCATAATCATCTGTGTGACCACCCCCCACCAGGCCCCTTGCATCCCTGCAACCCTGCCTGCAATGGCCAGAGAGTCCTCTCCTCTTGTGGGCCTCAGTTTCTGGATCTGTACAATGGGTAGATTGGATAGGGGCTGGACGAGATTAAGCATTTCAAGGCTGACCAGAGCAGACTTGTCTGGGTGTGTATGGTGGAGGCTTCAGCACTCACCCCCTGATTCTCCTTGTCCCCCAGATCCAAATCCAAGGCCTTGACATGTCTGCACTGAAAGAACACTGCCGAGAGCGCCCTGGGGTCTTTCCTAGTGAGCATGCCCTGCAGGGGCTCAGCAGGAGGGGCTTCTTACGGACCCTCAACACCACCCTGGGCCATGTCTTACACAGACTGACCACCTTCCAGAAGGATCTCCCCAATGCTCAGATCTTCATAATGGCGAAGCCGAATATCCAAGGGATCAGGAACAACATTCACTGCATGGCCCAGCTCATTCAAGGCTCCTCAGAGGTGGCTGAACCCACTCTGGCAGGCCCGAGGACCTCACCACCCACCAGCCCTGCCTCAAATACCTTTCAGCGCAAGCTGGAGGGCTGCCAGTTTCTGCGTGGCTACCTCCGATTCATGCACTCAGTGGGACGGGTCTTCCGAAGGTGGAGGGAGACCCCGAGCCGGAGGAGGAGACACAGCCCCAGACGGGTCCTGCGGAAGGGGGTTAGCAGAATGCAACCCTCCATGAGGGGCAAAAGACGTGTGCACAGGGGTCCGCTGCCCCGATAGCATTAGGGACCCCACAGCAGGTGAAGGATCAGTAGGTGCGCCTCAGGATGGTGCCACCCCAGGGTCTCCAGACCTGCTTCCCACCTCTCAGAAGTGCACTTTAAGGGGTGAGAGCCAGGTGGGCTCCTCTACCTCGTCCCAGGTTGGGGGGATAGGATCAGACCATTATGCCTCCCCAGCCATGAGTTCCCCAGTCCCAGTGGGGTGGCTGGGTCAGGCCACGTGGGGCCAACTTTCCATTGATTCAGGGGTCTGATGACACAGGCTGACTCATGGCCAGACTGACTGCCCCCCTTCCACCCCCCAACTCTGCTACCCGGAGATCTGCTGGCCCTTCCTTCTCATGACTTGCAGAGCCGTTGCCCCCAGACTTCCTCCTTTCCATGGTGGCAAGGTTCCAAGGGGGAGGTCAGGGTCTGAGCTGGCCTCCTATGCCTCATCGCCAGTCTCAGGCCAGACACCTGGATGTCTGGGTGACCTCACTTTAGGCAGCTATGACAGGGGCAGGGTGTCATGTAAGAAGCACTGATCTGGGAAGTCCAAGGAAAGGGGCTCAGGTCCCAGCTTGGCCCGTAACTCACTGTGTCGCCTCAGACAGGCCACTTGACCTCTGTGCACCTCAATTTTACTTTCGTGAATTGAAGGGGTTAAGGACCGCGTAAAGCCCTCTCTGCCTGTCAGCTGCTGGAACTCCATGACATAGGGTGGATTTCAAATTCTTTCCATAAATCGGGACACGCTGTGCAAATGGACAGGGGTGCAGACAGTTCTCTTTGCAAGCGCCTAGCCTGGTCTTGAGTTCTGGCTGCTGACTGCTCCCCCTGGTGGTGGATCTTGAAATTTTCTCATGCTGAAACCATTGTCCTGAAGGGTTAGAGGTCAGTTCCTTGCAGGGACAGAATTAATTTATCAATTTGTATCAGTTTTTTAAATCTTTTTTTTTTAATTTATGAGGCTTATTTATGATGTATATTTAATATTAATATTGTGCCAACAGATATTTAAAACTTGCCTGGTTTCTAAAGCCCCTGTGTCTCTTTGTTGCCTCGTGGAGGAGGATTCGGGCGAGGCTGGCCTCTTGGGAGGGTGGGGGGAAGGCGGCCCCTAGGTGGCAAGGCCACAAGCGTCTACCACCTGAGTAGCTCCAGCCCTCATGAGTCCCTTCCCAGGAAGGGAAGTCTCATGCGCCAGTCTGACTGTGGGGGCGTTTCAAACACAGACAAAGTTTGTTGTGTCTGAACCGGTCTCCCTTGAGACGCTGGAGACTAGGGGTGCCGGCGCTTGGGGGCATGTGGGGAGGGATGCAGGCTGGAGTGTCTGATGATCCTCTGGCCCCTGTGGGTGTGCGCCTGGGGTATGTGTACCGGCGTGTTGCATGAAATGAAGACAATAACAGATCCTGCCTGACATGTGGCCTGCGACCTGGTTATGTGCTTAAAACTGCTTCCTAAAGGGCCATAGATGTTTTCTGGCCTTCAGAAAACTGGGCTGCTTCCCGATGCACCTCCAGGCCGATGGATGATGTGCTGAGGCAGAAACTACAAAGGAAGGGCTCATAGAAGCCTATGAACTGGACCTGGATCAGTCCCTGGTTACTCCTACTTCCTGGGATTGAAGCCAAAGGTGGAAACGGGACTTAATAACAGAAGTGGAGGAGCTCCCCATGCGGGTCTCTCTCCAATACATATGGCCCAGTTGGCAGATGAGAAGACAGGCTCGGGGAGTTTGAGCTTCCTACCTACATCCTCAGAGCAATTTACTGTGGGTGAACACATTTTGAATTCAGGTCCACTAGATGCCAGGGTGGGAGCATCTTTCTGTTACTCTTCAGCTTCTATAACTGCTGACCATTTGATGAGTCCCTGAGAGCAAAGAGCTCCCAGGTGAGGGGGCAGACAAGCGAAAGTACTAACAGGTGCATCTAAGATTGTAGTGCAAACTCAGCAAAAATAAAGCATTGTGATGTAATAGAAAGTGAAGGAGGTAAGTGATGTGGGTGGTCAGGGTGGCACTTGAAAGAGGTAACATCCACTCTGCAGTCTAAGGGAGATACAGGTGCCTCTCCAAGTGGCACAGTTAGGGCGAAGGCTCTGAACATTCAAGGATCAGAGTATCAAAAAGTCCCAGAGATGAGAATCATCTTGCTCAAGGTCACAGTGCAGGGCTAGGGCTGAGCTCTCAGTCTCTGACTCCCAACCAGCCCTCTTCCTGAGCAGCTGCCCGAAGTATTCCAGGTTATATACTTAGAGCCTAATAAGGGTTCTCCACTGCCCCCAACTGGACTCTCCCTTTTACTCAGGTTCCTTCCACACTGGCCATTTTTGGGCTGCCGAAATGCCCAGAGCTCTGTCCTCTTACAAGGCCTCCACCTATGCTGTTCCCTCTGTCTGGAATGCTGTTCCCATGGCCTGGGCCCAGCAACTTGGTCCTTACCAGTGTAGTGTTTACATTACTGTCCACTTCCCTCACTAGCCTGGAGCTGCAAAGGAGGAGAACTTATCTGCTTCTCTCTGCACAGCTCAGCACCCAGCACCGAGTCTACACCGAGTGGAGCTCGGTGAGGAGCAAGACAGAAGGGGGCCTGGAGGAAATCAAAGCTCTGAGTGTGCCAGGCAGTCTGGCTCAGAGAGGTGCCACCCAGGTGCTGTCAACAGCAGGGAGCCTCTTTTCTGCCCTGCCCCAGCATGGGGGCAGGGGGCTTTCCTCAGGCTGGGCTGCTGGGAAGCTGTGGGTGGGAGGCAGCAACCGAAAGTCAGGCACGCTCAGGTTCTCGGAGCGGAAGGTGAGCTGGTGCTGCGGCGGGTGTGCGGTTGCCCACGGAGAGGGCAGAGGTTGGTCTGCGGAGGAAGGGCTGGGAAACCCAGAGTGGCTGTCTCACACCTTTGGCTGGGCCCCATGCCAGCTCTCCAATCTGTGGATAAGCCCCAGGTGAAGGGGTCTGGGGCTGGCTTTGATCAGTGCCCACTCCGTAGAAAGCAGATTAGAATTTTAAGACTCTGGGGCAGGGATCTCAAGGGTCCCACCTGTGAGGATTTGTCACCTCTACATTGCATCCTGATGAGATCACTGTTGCAGGTGCCCTCAAACCGTTATCTGTAGCCTGCTTCTCTCCAAGTCCAGGTCCACAGACTCAGCTGCCAGGAGCACCCTTGGGTACCTCAAGGCCAAAATCACCCCCCAACCTCACACCTTTCTGCTTCTTATTTGCCCTCCCTGAACTTCCGGAACCCCAACCCATCCCCTTCTCTTCCTCAGCTCCTGCTCTCTGATTACAAAGACCTACGCCCCATCTCTGGCATATGCCTTTTCTCCCTCTCGCCCGCCAGCTCCTGGCTCCCTGGACACAGTCCAAAGTCTTAACCATCATGCCTTCTGCTCACAAACCTTCGATGACTCCCTCCTGTCCTACTGCCCGTGGCATCAATTCCAAATTCCTCATGGCAGCATGCCAGGCTGACGCTGCCAGCTCATCTCAGTTGGCACCCTGACCACCCCAATGCCTGCATTCTCCCTCCCCCTCCTCCCACTCGCCCACCCAGAGGGTCAGCTCAAATGTCCCCTCCTTCTTGACTACCCCATCCAGTCGGGCTGGTGGGGCTTCTCTGGGCTGTGGGCAGTTTGCAGGGGGTCATATCTGGGGTTAGAATGAGAGCCCCTATCCCCTTCGAACAGCACCTACTGCTGTGAGATGGGTTCCCATGACAATTTGCTGTGACAGGCAGCTAGACAGGGGTTCTAGTCACAACTTTTGTGCCACAGAGCGTGTTGATCCCCCAACAAGGCACGTTTGCCCTGGAGTGGAGATAGGCCAAGAGCCTGCAAATAGCGTATGCTCAGGTTCACCCACTAGGGCTCAGGTGAGGGACAAAGTAGCCATGGGCCACAAGTGAGCAGACGCAGGCTGAGAAGACAAAGGAGTCCTCATGTGAACCGGTTGCTGAAATCAACTCCGCGCCAGGTTTTCTTTTTCAAGTTTTCAGGGTGACAGCCACAGCCCCTTGGTCAATGCTGCCTGATGGAAAGAAATTCCTGAGGACAGAGAGTGTGGAGGGCAGGGAAACTGCAGGGAAAAGGCAGAGGAGGGGTCCTGGCACTGCCTACCCATCTGCAGAACAAACTCACGGTCTGCAAACGGCACTGCCAGGTCTTCAGCCTCCATATCTTATTACCTTCGCTGCCACCAGTTCTAATGCGATTTCCCCCCCTTTTCTCATGGGCTGAGAAAGTGCTTGAGAGTTCAACCGAATGAGGTTAAACCCCAGCCCCCCTGCCCTTAAGCTGTGTAACCTCCCAGGCTGGGCCTCAACTTTCCGCTCTGTACAATGGCCTAACTCGGCACACACACACACACACACACACACACACAGTGCTATATCTGCACTGTTGTACGCTATTATTGAGAAGGTGCACAAGCAACTTTCTCTTTCTTTCTTTCATTTTTCCTTTTCTTGCTTCACAGCTCTTTGTCCTTGTCCCCTTGCACCCCCACCCCCACACCAGGCCTGGCACCCGAAGTGTCCACAGAACCCCTTTCCCACGCTGAGGGAAGGGTCACAGTCCAAGTCAGAGTGGGTAGGCCCTTGGCAAGGCCAGTCCCACTCCCTGCTTCCTGGGGCGTCCCAGAGGGCTGGGCTCGGGGAGGGGCGAAGGTCTCCGAGGGAGGGTGTTGGGCAGGTGGGGCCCTGGAGTCTGTGGAGGAGGGCAGACCAGATGGGTCAGGTGGCTTCAGAGTTCTGAGGTGGGTACCAGGGCAGGGAGTGGTGGCTTGGGATGAGACTATATCCAGGGAGGTGGCTGTAGCCCTGTGACTCTTCTGGGGACAGGGACAAGGGAGCATGGCCCTGGTGCACACGGCCTGTGGCAGGTCTGAGTCAAAACACCTAAGGCCGACCCTGGCTGGTCATGCGGAGGTCTGCCCAGTCATCGCCTTATGCTGGCCTGGGTCACCCAGAAGGGCTGGGCGCGGCCCAGTCAGCTGTGACTCAGGTCCCAACAGCCTTGCCACACAGCACCGGGCAGGGGCTTGAGATACAGGCGCGCCCCCTCCCCACCTCTGGCCCCACTTCTCCCCTCATCCACCCTGAAAATCCTACCTCACCTGTCAGGTGCAGTCTGGCCAGGAATCTGGGGTTCTCTTTCCCTGTTGCCCCCAGCCCTACACCCGGGGGGTGGGGTAGAAGTGGGGGGAGCCTCAGAGCCACCCGGCCCTTGACGGGAAGTCAAGTGGGGGGCAGGGTGAGGAGCTGTCTCCAGAGAAGATTCAGCAGGAGAGGGAAGCAGAGGGGGCCCTGGCCCCGAAGACGACAGTGTCCCACTGAAGATCTGACACTCACCTTACACAACGCCGGAGGGTCCTGTGCCAGCACAGACCACGGTAGGTTTTCTTGATGGGGCAGAGCTGGGGAGGGGGGTAGGTGCTAGCCCCGGAATTTATCCTCAGCAGGGCAAACATGACCTCCTCCTTCGTGTGTCTGGGAGGCACCTAGTGACCCACATGTCCTCCAGGCCTCAGTCCTTCCATCTGTGTATGGTAAGACGTGCCCTGTACATCTCTCTGAGGATGTTGAGGTAAAGAGGGCAGACAGATGTGAATGTGTCAGGTGGACACGTGAGGGGTTAAAGATCACCTCGGGGTTAAAGGGCAGAGGAGAGAGAGCCTAGATGGGGAAGACAGAATCCTGGCTTTTTGTGACACCAGAGAAGTCACCCCTCTGGGGCTATTGATTCCTGGATTCCCAAGGGACCTCCCAGTTCCTTTTTCTGCAGATGAAGATAAGGCAGGCAGAGGGTCCCTGTCCTCCAGCACAGGTTGTGGTGGGTCATGATGTGGCACCTGTCTGCCTGTACTTTGGGGAGAAGGGTGATGATGGCTTTTGCCAAAGTGAAGTTCCTTATGGTAGGCTCTGGGGTGTGGGGGCCTGTGGTCAGTCAAGGTCATGGCCCCTTTGTTTTTGACCTTGGGCTTGCACAGGATTTGACCACTCTGTACTTTGCTTACTCTGTAAGATGGGCCCAATTGTGGAAACACCAGGGTGAGGTCGAAGGAAAAATATAAACAAAATCTGCAGAGCCTGGAACCTGAGGTGGGGCACAAATAATCCTAGAAGGGGCTTGAACTCAATCTTGTCAACAGTTCCCAAGGACTGCAGATAGGCTTTCAGGAGGGCAGGGACACAGTCCTAGGTGTCCTAGGTAGGGACTAGGTGAACCTGGGGCTTGAGGTGGGTGGGAATGGGCGGAAGCGTCCCTCCTCCCCTTCTTCCTCCTCCCCGAGAGCCCAGAGCTCCAGCTGGGCGAAGACTGCGGGCCCCCATCCCAAGCTCAGTGAGCGTGGCCCTGGCGCCCCCTAGTGGGCAATCCTTACCTTTTTCTCCTCTCCACTCCTTCCCCCAGGAGGGGGCTAGACAGTTAGGAGACCCCTCCAGGACTCCTCCAATTGTGTCTCCTTACCCCGCCTTGGCGAATGGTCCCTGCCCGCCCTCCGTTCCGAGCCTCAGGCATCCCTGCCCACTTCCTCAATCCCCAAACCCTGCTCTGCGGGCCTCTGGCAGAGGGTGGTGTCCTGGCCGCGGCGCCTGCTGCCTGCTGGGCAGTGGGGGGCGCTGCAGTCCACTGCTTGGAACTGAGCTCGGCGCTCAGCTCGGAGTCCAGCACCTGGCCCTCGCTCCCACCACGGGGCCTAGATTCCAGGGCGCCTGCAAGGTCTTCTCTATCCCTCACCACTCAGCCCATAGTGCACTTTTGAACTCTTGATAAGATTGAGATCAAGCCCCTTCTAGGATTATTTGTGCCCTACTCCAGGTTCCAGCCTTTTCTAGCTCCTTCAAGACTGAAGGCCCTCTCCAGGCCCATTTTACAGATGGGTAGACAGGCTCCAGGAAGCTTCTTTGTGGGATTTTCACAGCCTATCAGAGCTGAAACCCAGGGCTCCTGACTCCCTGTCTAGGTGAGGCAAGCTGTTCACATGCTGTTTAGGGTGTGCTGCTAACTTGCTGTGTTTCCTAGGAAAAGTGACTTCCCCTCTCGGGCCCAACCTGTTAAGTTTTAATAGTGAAGATAATATCAGTAACTCAGGCACGTCTTCTATGCCTGCCAGGACTTTCCAAAGGGCGTTGCTAACCTCACAGGTTAACACTGTGTCCCATTTTGTAGAGGTTGGAACTGAGACCTGAGTGATGAGGTCACCTGTGTGAGGTACACAGCTTAGAAATAGCAGGGCTAGAACTGGACTTGTGATCTGATTGGTTGTAGAGCCCACCTAGCACCCCCTTCCCCCTTTCACCCTTCTGCAGCTTCATCTTTCCAGCCTTTTCCCTTTACAAGTGGGGACACTGAGGCCAGCAGAGGGTGGGGTGGTCTCTAAGTTCCCCTAGGCTGACATCATTTCAATAGGTAGGTGGCCTCTGGGAGGGGAGCCCAAGGGTTGGGGCTACAAGCCACTGCCCTCCTTCTATGAGAGTTCCTTGTTGCCATCTCACTGACTAGAGAAGACCCGGGGTGAGGTGGGGTGCATACATGGCCACTGAGGGGACTTGCATAGGATGCTGGCTCTCCAGGCAGCCCACTGTGATTCCAGGGCAGGCTGGTCCCACCCAGAAAGGGAGGAAGCGGAAATGGGGTCCAGGGTGGGGCAGGGTGGAGGAGGCCGGCTGGGCAGGAGATCAGAACAGGGTTGTGTCATGAAGTCCTGCGGCTGATAAGCAACTGAGAGGCCAGCCCAGACAGAAGGAGGGGCTCCCCGGGGGTGAGCCACCCTTGGGACCCCTATTACCCCTGCAGCCAGTGAGCCTGGCCAGGCTACCCAGACCACACTTGGCCTCCTGGCTCCTGATTATGGAAGGCTGTGGAAGCGTGGGAGGAGAACTGACTCCAATACACCCTGTGTGACCTAGAACAAATTATTTCACTCGGAGCCTCAGTTTCCATGTCTGTAAAACCTGGATTTAAATGCCTCCCTTGGAGATGGGGGTTAGGGCTAGAGATAACAGGGGGTGCTAGCAAGCACTTTGTTGCAAAGGTTTGCTCGGGGGGATGTAGGTCTGAGAGAGGCTCATGAAGGCCTTTGGGGTTGGCAGCGTGCCAGCCACATGCCGCAGAAAGGGAGGGAAGCAGGCTGCAGCGGCCCAAGGGTGCAGGTTTGGAGACAGGTACCGTGCCCAGGTTGCCTGAAGGATGCACGGGGCCTGGTCCTCTCCTTCCAGCTCCTAACAAGCTGCTCTCCTACTTGGTCCCATCCCTGCTCCCTTCCTCTGAGTTTGGGGAGCTCATCCTTTCTTCTCTTCCCAGGGAAGAGGATGGTCCAACCTCACCGGGACCTCACTCCCTCCACCCTCCCCACCCACTGGGACAGGACCACTCTACTCTTTCCATCCACCATCCTCAAAGCATTTCCTCAGTCCCTGTAGGCACCGAAGGGACGGATTTGGGAGTGTGCCTGGCTGCCTCCCCATCATCATTTCTAGGATAGAGTCGGGGTAGCCCCAGTAAGCTTGTCTCCAGGTGAAAGGTTGGGGGGTGGGAGGCCAGGCCCCACCTTGGTGCCAGCCAGTTGCAGGCTGAGTGGGTCCTCGGACTGCTTCCTGTTCTGTTTATTGCCTCTGAGTTCAGGAAATCATTGAGTGAAACATCCTCCCCCACCCCCGGCCCCGAGATTATTTAATAGGAGCTGAGCTGTGGTCTCTCTCTTTTGGAAAATCCAGTGGGAGAAGGAAGCTGTCAGCTCAGCTCTGACATCAGCTTTGTCCCTGAGCCAAGAGTCAGGGTGGCCAGGGCGGGAGGGGGGTGACGGGGGGGGGGCAGGGTGGGGAGGAAACCAGCTGCTGGTGGCCCCTGTGACGTGAGGCTGCCACACGGTTCCCAGGCGCGGGGGCTGGAGGGTAAAGAGCAGGGATCGTTAGAGACACACACAGGGTATATGTGAATACATGCACAGGGTCATACCTCCCCACTCATGGGCTCCCATCATGCACAGACTCCCACAGACGTGGAATCAGACACACTCATACAAGATTCATACACATGATCACCCAATCACACAAAGGGCTCACAAAGTCAGCCAGAGGTACACATGCTCCAGCTCTCTCCCAGCCACACACAGGCAGACCGAGCAGCACAGACACACGTATGCACGTACACAGGGCCAGGCACAGCTGAACACAGATGTGCGGACACACAATGGTCCTCACCACACAAGAACATACATGACGATGCCCACTCAGGCCCATGGGGAGCCTATTGGGCCCAGATGAAGGGTGGGCCTCCGGGGCTCAGTCTCCCCCTGTCTTCTGTGAGACTGTAGGGCTCCCATGCCTGGCAGAAGGAGGAAAGACCTGTGACTACCCTGGGCCTCACTTGTGGGGGGCAGGGCAGGGAGGGGAACCCAGGGGGTCTGAGGCTTAAAAAGGGAGTGGACGGTGAGAGTCTGGACGCTGGGAGGGCCTTTGTCCTTGCACAGGGTGATGACAGGAGCCTGCCACCCTACTATGAGCACCTGCCTGCCCCACACTGCCTGCAGAACGTTCTGCCCATTCCTGAGCTGCAAGGGGTGGGAGTTGAGGTGCAAGTCAGAAGCCCCGTGCTCCTGTGACCTTAGGCAGGTCACTCCTCAGGCCCTCGGGGCCTGGCTTTCATCAATGATACTGGCGGCTCACAACCATTTTGACGGTGACCACAGTTAGCAACACACTGCACCTTGCGACCAGAGGATGATGATGCAGGGCTGACACACACAGACAACGGAAAGAAAAACTTCTGCGGAGCAGAGCTTGCCCTTGCTCCAGGCAGTGCCGGGTGACTTTGCTATTCCATTTCCTTTTCAAACTTGCTGGCGGCAACCCTCTCAATTGAATTCATGATCCATCTAGAAGCAGAGAGACCCACCGTGTGAAAATGTCACCCGCTACATTGGCCTGCAACGGTCTCGGGCCATTTTGAGATCCAGGGAGGGCCTGGAGGAGGTCAAAGTGCTTGCAGAGGCAAGAACACCACATCCCTTGAGTGCTGCTGGGTGAGCCGGGAGGGGGGCAACTCATTCTACAGGTGGAGATGCTGCGGGCAGGGCTCGCAGCAAACAGTATGGCCCTCAGAGCCGAGCCTCTGGCCCTGCCAGTGACAGGAGCTCCATGGGCGACTGCTTCTCCTTCAGCTTCTATCAGAATTGAAGAAAAAAAAAATGCACTCACTCTGAGTCACCCCCAGGGGGTTAATTCCTGATACAGAACCAGTGGGGAAATGTCAGGGTAATGCTGGGGGCAGCTGGCGGGAGGCCAGTGCAGCTTCCGTAATTTCCTTGGTCCCAGGGGGTATAACTGGTTCCTGCCAGAGATTTGATGGAGTGAGGGTGAAATGGGGCAGACAATAGGCCCAGAGCCTGGGCCTGAAGGGCCCCAAACGCAGGTGGGCTCTCCAGGGCCCCAGGTGGGAAATGTTGCGTATCTCCTTGCTGAGGCTCTGAGCTACTGCCTATTAACCCAGGACCCCGGCCATGGTCTGTGTACTGAGAGGACCCAGGGGCCCACCCTGGCCCCCTGGACCAGGTCCAACTCAACTTCTTCCTGTGGCCACCTGGAGCCCCAGTTAGAATGGCTGTCACCTGTTCTGTGCTTTATCTGCCTTTCCTACTTAACATCCTCAAGACAGCCTCATGAGGCTGGTGCTACAGTAATCCCCACTCTCAGAGGGGGAATGGAGGCTCAGAGAGAGGAAGTCAGTTTTGCCGGGTCAGAGTGCTGTTAAGTGGTGTGGGCAAGGGTTGGAACCCAGGTTTACCTGGGCTAAGCCACACCCTTCTGCGCCGGTACCATCACAGCCTAGCCGCAAAGCTGACTATCAAAGCTGAGCCAGGGCCACAGGGAAGTCCGAGAGGATGGCTCCGTGGTGCTACGGGGTGGAGATGATGGGTCCACGGGTATAGTTCCACCCTCATTTCTTGAGTGCTGAATAATGAGGTGCTTTTGCTGTTTTGGACAAGGCACCGAACTTCCAGGGCTGTGCCAGGAATTCCTGAGCTTCTCCCTTCTCCTCTGGCTCCCCTCTCCCTGGCTCTGGCCCCGAACTTCCTCTCCTGGGGCCACCAGATTCCTCTATGCTCGTTTCCCAGGTGGGAACATCAAGGTAGGAGCTGGCCTTGAACTGATGCCTGAAAGCCACTGCTGGTTGGGTTTTCAGAGAATTGAGACCTTAGCTGGGCATAGGAGGGGATGGTGAAGAAAGGAGGGGGACAGCCTGGGCAGTGGGGCTTGCCCAGAGCACTTAGTTTCTGGGTCACTGGTCTTGGGGAATTCCCCAATGCCCAGAGAGCTGCTTACCTGGTGACTAACTGCTGCTGGCTGCCCACACAGGATGCCTGACTGTCAGGATCCCTCCCTGCTACCTTTCTGCCAATGGCCACTGCCACACTGCCCTCTCCACCCAGTGCCCTGGGGTTTGGGAAAGAGACAGACAGACACACAGGGGGTTGGTCCCCACCCCCACACCTCCTGGGGCTTCACAGGGGGCGGCTGGTGATTCAAGCCCCTCGGAGCTGAGCTATGTCTCCTTCCTTCTCAGATGGGGCCTGGGGGGTGAATCAGCTCCTGGGGGCGGCAAGGTCGGGTCAGCCACTGTCCTCAGCTCAGGCCTGGGGTGGGGGTGGGGGGACCAGGGGCCAGAATGGGACATTGGGGGAGAGTGAGCACACACTGCCATGCCAGCCCCACACACAACCCCTCTGATTTTCCGGAAGCTCACCCAAAGCTGGAGGTATAAGGGGACCTTGCCTGCATTAGCTACTAGAAGAGGTGGCTAGGCCCCTCTCCTGTCCAGCTTTCCCCACTCAGCCCTGGAGTGTACCCATGTTTTCTCATCTATTAAATGGGGACAAGAACCCCTATTTCACATGGAGGTGGTGAGGACCAATATTGACTTGTAGAGGGCTCTCTCAGTGTCCGGAACTGCACAGAGCTCCGAGGCTCCACAGCAAACCCATGGTGTAGGCACCACAATTCCCATTTTACAGATGAAGAAACTGAGGCCAGGGGGTGATAACTTCCCCAAAGCCACCCAACTCAAAACTGGCAGAGCCAGACTTCCAACACAGCTCTGGAAGTTCAAGGCCAAAGTCCAAGCTTCAAACGGGCGGACTCCACACCTTCTAGCCATGGTAGATGTGGCACAGACAGCTTTTGGAAATGATGAAACACTTCATACTTAGTACTTAGCATGCCCTGGCCAGGCAATTCAGTTGGTTCAAGTGTCATCCCGAGACACCAAGGTTATGCATTTGATCCCCGATCAGGGCGCATACAAGAATTAACCAATTATTGCATAAATAGGTGGAAAACAACACTCTCTCTCTCTCTGCGCCCCCTTTCTTCTCTCTTTAAAATCATTTGAAAAATAATAATACTTAGCATCTACTCTGGTATAATCCTGAGCCAGGTGCTGTCAAGGACACAAATGAATATCAGACTTCACCCATGTCCTCAAAGAGTGGAGAATAAGGGATGTCCCCACTCAAAAGGACAGTGGGCAGCATCAGGCAGACTCAGCCCATCTGGGCCACAGAAGGCAGCCTGGAAGAAGTGGCCTCAGTGCCCCTTGCAGCATGAGGTGCTGCTGGCACTGCCGTAACCTGCAAACCAGAGGCCTGGGTCCCAGATCCTGCTCTGCTGTTAATTAACTCTCTCTGTGGCCCTGGGCAAGTGCCTCACTTCTCTGAGCCTCAGTTTCCACACCTGGAGAATAAAATATCTGTGACATTCTAGGAGAGGCTTGGGGGCAAGAATCCGCAGGAAAGGAGGGGCTGGGGATGGCATGCACCCAAGTGTGTATGAAAAAATGCTTTGGGGATGCTGGGAAGGTCCCGGGCTGGTGCATGGGCTCACTTTCTGGAGAGAGGATGAGCAAGCGGATGGCACAGCCACCCAGGACCCTGGTTCAGTAGCCCCCTGCCCAGGCTGAGGGGCCCCAGGTGGACCCTGACTGTCTCTCTCACCCTGAGGCCAGTGAAATCCCCAGCAGGCCCAATGTGCAGGAGCAGGACAGGCTGGGGATGAGGTCACAGCTGGAAGGGGCCGGGCTGGGGCTGCCACTCCAGGGTGGGGCCTGGGGTCACAACCCTGGGAGCAGGCAGCCAAGAAGGGAGGACGCCTTCTGTGAGGAAGCTGGGGAAAACACACACACACAGCAGTGTAGGGAAGGAGGGAAGCAAACAAACTCCAGGAGACCAAAGCTGTCCTGGAGCGAGGCCTGGGCTGCCGATTCCTGGGGACCAACGCCACGTTGCAGGCGGCTCACAGCCTGGCGTCTCCGAGACCCTGCCCAGCCTGCCCCCAGAGGCCCAGTGCAGGTGGTGCCTGGACATGGACAGGAGAGGGAGGCTGGGCCTGGGGTGCCGAGGGGCCCACAGCACTTGGGGAGCACGGACCAAGTCAGGTACCATGAGAGGGTAAACTGAGGCATGGGCTGGGGGCCAGTCAGGATAGGAGTTTAGTGTCTCCTAAACTCTGCCCCTACTTCCTGTTTCCTGTGGGGTGGGGCTGAGGTTTTACCGGGGGGAATTATAGGGCTGATGTGGGGGTTGGGGGCAGAGCGCAGTGGAAGGCCCTAGAAGTCCATGTGGAAGGATGCAGGAGGGAGGCTGGGCCAGAAGAGAGGTGGGACAGGGTGGCAGGCAGCCCCAGGAGAATCAGGACATCTAGAGAGAAAGATCTTGGCAGGGAAACCAAGGGACCCTTATATGGGGCACAGTGGGACCATGGTCAAATGGATTTGGGGTCCATGTCAAAAGAGCCCAGATGAGTCAAGTGACAGGGCTCTGAGAGATGTGGTGATGAGGCTGGAGGCTGCTCCAGAGTTCACGTGTGCCAAGCGTTCAGCCTTTTGTGCAAGAGTGGCTGGGGGTGGGGTGGGGTGAGAAGAGGGAGGTGAGCTGGGATATCCTGGACCATGGGGTTGCCTGAGTTAGGCTGGGGTGGGTGGATGTCCCGGGAGTATATGCTGACCACAGAGAGGTGTGTGGGAAGGGCAAGTGTGGGAAGGGCGAGTGCCAGGTGAGGCCTTCCGTGGCCTCCCCAAGGAAGCCACGAGGTACAGGGGAATAGGGAAGAGGAAGGAGAGCCAGCCTGGGCTCTACCAGCCTCCTCCCTGCTGGGAAGTGCCAGGTGGGATTGGCAGTTTTGTCAGCCTACATCCAGGTCCCCAGAACATGGGGGAATTGAGTCTGGATGGGGCAGGGTGTGTGTGTGTGGTGTGGTAGGTAGGGGGACAGCAACGGGCACTAGGGCCCATCCCGGCATGATGAGGGAGGGACTCCTGGCTGGGCAGGTCTGGGATGTGGCAAGAAGTGGGAGTGGGGGGCATCCACTGAGGATGGGGGATGGGCAGGAAGCAGGCACTGGGGGCCAGGGAAAGGCTGTGGGGCTCCCTGGCCTGGGGAAATCAGTTCTCATGCCTTGTGTCTGGTCAGAGTCAGGTGGGAGGGCTGCAGTGGGGTCCCCAGAGAAATAACAAGGCATCTCCTGGGACAAGGGGTGCACCTGGCAACTTGTGGGACAATGTGGCCCCAGATGTCTGTTCTCTGCTCCCTACTACCCCACCACACTTTTTAAAAATGCTTTTTACTGGGGAGGAATCCCTGTGTTCGTTTTGCTCTGGTCCCCACCATTCTTTCCTGCCCCTCCTTGCTGTATCTGACCGCAATAGAATTTGTGACCCTGCCTTAAAGACTCTAGAAGCACTTTCGGGGCACCACCAATATTCTTTGAGGCTCCCAAAGGGGCTTCTGAGGCAGGTCTGGGAGGGGCAAACTCTGTTTTCCCCAGCCACCCCTCTGCGCCCTGAAGAGGAGACCTGGATCCGGTTTGCTAAGCCCCTCCAGGTCTCTGCTTCAGGTGTCCTTCCAGGGTGGAAATTTGGGGCTACTCTCCCCTGAAGTGGGAGGTGGGGTTGCAAAGAGTTTAGGTAAACTCCAGACACAAAATGCCTTCCCACAAGCTCCTCCCCAAGCTGTCCCCAAATAACCCAGTCACAGTAACCCTCCAACCCCCATCTTCTCAGCCTCCACCCCGGCCTCACAGGTACCTGTGGTCAGCAGTGCAGGCTTGCTGATGGCAGCCGGGAGGCCTGGCCGGGAGGGACCCTGGGTACTGTTCCCGTTGGAGCCCTACTTTGCTCAGTGGCAATGGGCAGGTTGAAGGAGGCTACCTATGAGGTGGCTTCCAGTGCCCACGTTCAGTTCCGCTTTATTACTGTCTAAAGTCCAGGCCGGGTCCCAGTCCCAATTCCTGGAATCTCCTTCTCGGCCAAGCCCTGGCCTGCCTCCTGCCCACTGTCCCCAAAACCCTCAATCCAGGGGCCACAGGTGCCAGCCTCCATCAGCTTGGTTAGTCCCAAGCCACCTCCCCAAACCCAGGTGAGTCAGGGCTGTCTGGGGCACCCACTACCCGGGGACCCTGATGACTCGACCTGGGGACCCTCCTCCCCCTCCTCATCTCCAGGGCAAGCCACTCAGGAAAACCACAGGGTGTTTTGTCGAAGAGTTCATTATAATTTTATCAATCAAATTCTTAGAAGAGGGAAAAAGTCTGCTCTCCCCACCCTCCTCCCTCCCTCGCCCCCCCTTCACTCTCACTTTCTCCCATTCATAATTTCCTATGATGCACCTCAAACAACTTCCTGGACGGGGATCCCTGCTAAATATAGCCGTTTCTCTCTCTGTCTTACAACACAGGCTCCAGTATATAAATCAGGCAAATTCCCCATTTGAGCATGAACCTCTGAAAACTGCCGGCATCTAAGGTCTCCTCCAAGGCCCTCTGGAGTCCAGCCCATAATGAAGGTCTTGGCAGCAGGTAAATCCGCCCGCCCCGCGCTGGCTTCCGCGCCCTGCTGCGAGCGCAGCAGCAACTGGGGGCACTTGGCGACCGCGAACGGGACACCTACCTACCCGCCGCAGGCACGCAGGACACTTGCGGCGCCCGCGCAGCTGTCCCGGCCGCTGGAGGCGCTGGGTGACGGCCGGGGCGAGCGCAGGCACATGGTTCCCGCACCGCACGCCTAGCTCGCCCGCCCCGGGGCCAGCAGGTTGTCGGGCCAGGGAGCGGGCGCCTCAGCCTTCCTCCACCTCCTGCTCCTCCTCCTCTTCCTCCTCAGTCCTGCCACTGCCCTCCCCGTTCTGCTGCCTCCCGCATTCACCCTCCCTCTTTTCTTTCTTTCTGTCTTTCCGCTTTCTCTTTTCCAACTGTGTCCCGGCTGCTCCCTGGGAGGGGCGCCGGCGCTGAGCAGCTTGCAAACTCTGGCTGGGACGGGAGCAGGTGCCGCCTCCATCTGCTCGTACCTGAAAAGCTGCAGTCCGTGCTAGGTGAGCTGAAGGAGCGGGGTGGGGGTCCCCCAGCCCTCCGGGGGACTCAGCATTGCCTGGGGATGCTGGGAGGAACCGGGGAACCAGAAATGTGAACTTGAGGCTGCCGCTGTCCCAGCAGGGGGACCCGAGCAGGAAGTCCTGCAGTTCCCTCTTCCCAGCCTCGCTGTCTGCCGGGCCCAGCCCCTAGTGCCGAGCCACCTGGAAAGACCCCTCTGAGGGGCCCTAAGAGCGAGGGAGGGAAAGCGGGCACCCTGGGGGAGGGGTGACCTGGACAGGCCCCAACAGCTCCCAGCTCTCCTGTCACCTTTCACTTTCTTTCCTCCCCCGCCCACCTGTCTGCTTCGACCTTTTCCCTTTTCTTGTTGTACCATTTCCTCTTCCTCCCCAAGGCTCTGGGGGCCTATGGGACCCTTGGATTCTCCTTGTCCAAACCTCAGGGCCTGGGGCAAGGAGCGGTAAAGAGGGAGGTGTGGAGGTGCGGAGCTGGGCGGAGCTGGGGGACAGAAAGTTTTTGGACGATGATCTGGGGATGGGTGAGGGAGTAGAGCTGCAGAATTGGGTGGAATTGAGGATCCTAGTAGAGGAGTGACCACACCTGTGGGATAGAAATAGAAGAGATGGGCGGGGTGGGGTGGGGTGGGGGGACAGGATTAGAGAACAAATGGCCCTGGGAGCCAGAATCACGTGACAGGTTTGGGAGGGATAAATGGGTCAGCCCAGGACCCATGAAACAATGCTGAGGAATCTGGACTATCCCCAGAGATGGGGAGATAGGGGTCATCCTCCCCCCCCCCCGCCCCCCTCCTGGGGCTGGGCTCCGTGCCTTCCTGCCAGGGGGCCAGGAAGCCTTAGGGTCTTTTGCATTCCTAAGGGAAAGGGCGGGATAGTTGGTGTCATTCTGGATCCAGCTTCTAACTGGTGAGAACAACTCTTGTCCTTCCCCTTTGCTCCTTTCCTCAGGAAAATCAGGGAGAGATACGGTGGAGAGAGGGGATATGGAGAGTTAGAGATGTGGAGAGAGGGAAAAACAGAGAAACTAGAATTGGCCAGGCCAGAGGATGGAGCTGGAGGCTGAGAGGGGACATTGGTGTCCCAGAGGAGATGAGGACCATCCTCTGCTATGAGCCCTTTGCCTACCCCCCACCTCCCTGCTCATAACTTCATCTTGCCTGTTCTCAGGAGTCGTGCCCCTGCTGCTGGTTCTGCACTGGAAACACGGGACAGGGAGCCCCCTTCCCATCACTCCTGTCAATGCCACCTGTGTGACACGCCACCCATGTCACAGCAACGTCATGAACCAGATAAGGAGCCAACTGGCTCAGCTCAACAGCAGTGCCAATGCGCTCTTCATTCTCTATGTAAGTCAACTCCAGGTACGGAGGAAGGGGGAAGGGGGGAGGGGTGTTTGCCGCACTGACCTGGGCTGGCAGGGCTGGACACGGAAGGGATTCTTTTGTACCTGAAAGGTGATAACGTGGAGGGGAGTTGGTTCAACCAACCACTTCTGCCCCACTCGGGGCTCAGGCTTAGAAACTGGAAGTCACTTTCCCAGGGTGCCTAGTTAGGTAGGGTGGAAATAGGGGAAAATGGGAGTTCTCCAACCCGGGGAGCCAGAGGCCGATGAGAGACAAAGGAGCAAAAGGTGGTGAGGTGGATGGGGAGGTGCAGCTGGGAGAGAAAGTGGCTGTGGGTGTCCGGAGGTGAGAAGGCAAGTATGTGGTACACCTATTCTAGGTGAGACGTGGCCTTTTCCCTTCTGTCCCTATGTGGTCCTGATGGTGATGATGATATACCTTCCGTGGTCTTGATTCTTTACCACGTGCGTTCACATCCATGATTACTTCTGGCTCTCATGACAATCCTGAGATGCCTGTAGGACAAGCAGTTGTGTCCCTATGCTACAGATCAGGAACTGGGACCTGAGAGCCTGCCCAGAGGATTACTGACAGGGCTGGAATACCTGTCCCTGACTCCCTTGTCACCTCCCCTCTACCTCTCTGCTTCTCAGTATACAGCCCAGGGAGAGCCGTTTCCCAACAACTTGGACAAGCTGTGTGGCCCCAATGTGACAGACTTCCCACCCTTCCACGCCAACGGCACAGAGAAGGCCCGGCTGGTAGAGCTGTACCGCATCGTCGCCTACCTTGGTGCCTCCCTGGGCAACATCACGCGGGATCAGAAGACCCTCAATCCCAATGCCATCAGCCTCCACAGCAAACTGAACACCACTTCGGACATCATGCGGGGCCTCCTTAGCAACATACTTTGCCGCCTGTGCAGCAAGTACCATGTGGCCCATGTGGAGGTGGCCTATGGCCCTGACACCTCAGGCAAGGATGTCTTCCAGAAGAAGAAGCTGGGCTGTCAGCTGCTGGGGAAGTATAAGCAGGTCATCGCTGTGCTGGCCCAGGCCTTCTAGACAGAAGGTCTTGAATCGTGCGGTGACCCAGATCTTAGACTCAGGTGGCTGTCAAACTGTGGTCAGGGCCCAAAGCGTCGCCACACCCAATTGCATGCTGCTGGCGGACCCTGAGGGGTTGTGGCCAGTCCATTCCCCTCCAGAAAGGACTGTGATGACATCGAGCAGAGTCAGAACTCCCAAGGGCAGGGCCTCTATACAGTGCCAGCTGGAAGAAGGTGCCCCTTCCTCTGGGACACTGTAGCCAGGCCTGGGGTGTGAGGCTGGTGAGCGGAGTACGGGCTGGCCTTCCGCTTCCACGTGTCCCCTCTCAGCCAGGGGCTTTCTGACCAAACTGAAGAAGTTATCTACCGTGACCCTGACCACAGGGCAGGACAGCAGAGGGGCAGGGGAGTTGCCTGGCCCCAGCAGCATGACCACCATCAGTGCCTTTGCTGCCCCTTGGGTATACTTGGAAAGGTTTGGTTGAGGCAGGCAGAGGGGCCGGACTCTGGAAGGACTCCTTGGCCTCTGTAAGTGTGGCGAGTAGAAGTTAGAGAAGGGAACTCTGATTTGAGATGCTGCCTTCTCTTGAGCATCAGTGGAGAGCTCAGGCCCAGCAACTGTTAGGCAGAAGGTTCCAGAAGGAGGTAACTGGCATTCAGGCTCCTGGGGAGGCAGAGAAGCCACTTTCAGGCCTGGGAAGAAAGGCACTGGAAGGAAGGGAGGCCCTGAAAGTCTTAATGGGCTCTCTTTCCTCTTCCTCAGTCTTTCCTGCAGCCCAGGGTGGCCAGACACTGCTGGCTGGACCTGGACGTAGTGTATGTGAAGGTGGGCAGACGGCAACGTCGGGTGAGGAGGTTCTGAGAGGACCCAGGGTCTTCCTTTTGGGTGAGGGCCTCTAGTGGAGGGCATGGACTAGGTAGTTCAGAGTGTCATCTCAGATCCGAGGCCTGTGGAGGCCCTGTGAGGTCACAAAAAGGTACTTGAGGGGGACAGAGGCCATCTCTGGTCCCCAGAGCAAGGGGACAGCAGAACTTGAGGTCAGGATCTCAGGGGAGCCTGAGACCCATGAGTGCTGTGTGTCTGACCCAGCACAATTGTCTATTTATTATGATGCCCTATTTATATTAACTTATTGGTGCTTTAAATGGCAACGTTAAGTTCTTTCTCCCTGTTCCCAACTCAATAGAAATAATATGATGGCTCCTTTAGGAGCCAAGGCCAGGGCCAGGCCTTAGCAGGGCTTGCTCTGGAAGATGTTACAAATAGGATCGGATTTATGGGTGAAGGTCAGAGAAGGGTCAGAACCTGAGAGAACTGGTCAGCCTGGGGGGACAGTAGGAGACCCAGCTCCATCCCTCCACCCCAACTGTGACTTGCTTTAAGGCTATCAGGGTCCTGGTTGAGGCTGGAGGTAGGGGCTTTTCAGCAGGGTCACCAGGTTGCTTAGCTCCAGGAGGTCACTCAACGCTGTGTTCTTGGGTGCATCCTGGACTTGTGCTGAGAGGGCCAGTGGGCGAGGCAGCCCTGCTGCTGTTTCCTTGTCCCCATGCTGCCTGTCTAGACTGGCAGCTGAGGGGCCCTGGAACAGTCCTGACCCAGCACCCAGCATGCTTGCACACAGCAGGGAAGCTCCTTCTCTGGTGGCCTGAACACCCACAGAGGGCAAGAGGGCCTGGCTGGACCTCAGCAGGCTGGGGCAGTGCAGGGAGGAGCCCCCTGCTGCAGAGAGGACAGGGAGGCCCTGGGAGGAGGACCAGGAAGCTGTGGTCCCTCCTGCCCCACCTCCCCCCACTCCCCCACCCATGTCTGGGCTCCCAGGCAGGGAACCTGATCTTTTCCTTTGTGCTGGGGCCAGGGAGCGAGCGGAGAAACGCCCTCCAGTCTGGGAACAGGGGAGGAGGGCTCGGAGCTGGGGCAGCTGCTAAGAGCTGCGTTCTGGCTTCTTCTCAAACCCTGAGTGGGCTGCTGTCCAGAGGTTCAACCAATGCAGTTACGGTACTTTGTACTCACTTTGCGCCTCTCTGTCTTCTCTGAGGCCTTCATCCTCACCCACCCAGAGGGCAGGTGAGTGGGCAGCAGGCAGGCCCTGGGACACCGGGAGGGGGGGTGTATGGAGTGGGGAGTTGTCTGCCCCACTGGCAAGACTAAGCTGTAAGGCGGGTGGTGGAGGAGACCATGGAGGTCTTGGGTTTTGCAATGCTGGTTTACCGTGGGAGGGGCTCTCAGCCTGCTGCCTGCCCCGACCTCTGCTCCTTCAATGAATGTGGCTCTGAAGCTTGGAGCAGGCTGGACCTCCCATCATCTCATCACCCCGAGGATGTGCCAGGCCAACCTGGATGGTCCCTGAGGCTCAGGGACCAAGAAAAGCTCTTCTTCTGGGCCCAATGCTGCCCCTAACTCTTTATGCTCTGCCTTGGCCTTCTCCTCCTTTTTCATACGCTGGTGTTGACCAGAACGTGCATTCTGGGTCACTGGCCAGGCCCAGGTGGAGGAAGAGGCCATTAGCAGAGGAGGGCGTAAGATAGTCATTTTTGCAATTTATTGAGAGAGGAGTACTGGGGACCTTATTTATTTCAAAAATAATTTTTTAAACAAAAAGCACCACTGATTTATTTGTCTCCCCTCCTTATTGTTGTCCTCCCCCTTCTTGTCACCTCCTTGGGAACACCCTCCCTGACAGAAGCAATCCCACTCTGCCTGGATGGGCCTGCAGAATAGACACAGTGTCGGGGGTTGGAGTCTGGCATCCAGCAAGTTCATTTCCCTTCAGATGGTACAGATGTTTTTGCCTTCGGGTCACCCCAGACTCCCTACCCCCCACCCCCATCCCTGCCAAGTCCCAGTACCTGGGTGTCTCCCACCCACACTGCTAGCTCCATGCTCCATGAGTCCTTCCGTATTTCCCTCCTTCCTTTCTACTGGAAAGGACTTGGCCTTGGGGACAAATTCCTCTTTGATGAATGTACCCTGTGGGAATGTTTCATACTGACAGAATTATTTTTATTTATTCAATGTCATATTTAAAATATTTATTTTTTTATACTGAAGGAATCCTTTTTTTTTTTTAAGAAAAAAGAGAAATTAATAAAGAATCTGCTCTTGGCAAAGCTTTCCAGAGTGTACTGATATGGGGAATGGGGCTGGAGGGGCCGAGAGGTCTCTGTCCTGGTTGCCCAGATGAGGGGTCTCTGCTGGGCACAGGGAAGAAGGGTCCCTCCACTGGGTAAGGGTGCCACCACAGGCAAAAGAAGGGAAGAGCTGCCCCAGAGAGGGGAGGGGTATCAGTTGATGGTCTTAGCTCCTTCCCTCCCGGCCCCTCACTTACTCTAGTCCCATGAGTCCCCCAGAATCGACATCCTCATTAAACAGAGGGGGAAACCGAGGCTCAAAGAGATAAAGCCCTTGCATAGGTCACACTGGCAAGGTGTTCAGGCCACCCGTCTGGCTCCACATCTCACGATTTTCCCCCTACACGGAACTTCAGAGACTAAGAGATGGCAGTGGCTGAGACCTCTGTCCCCATGGAAGGGACAATTGCCCATTCACTGGGAAATGAAGGGAGAGGGCTTGAAGGACTCTGGAGCAGGAAGTTCAAGGTTCCTGTCTGGAATCACACAGGACTGAGGCTAGAACCAAGGCTCTTCCACCGGAGTCTCCTAGGCCTGAGCAGTTCTCCCCCCGGGGACACTGCCATCCTCCTCCTGTCTCACACCTGGGGATCACTGCAATCTTCTTCCTAGCCTCCAGGGACCCTTCCTTGGGGATCAGGAGAGGTTGAAATCAGCTGAGCACAGATGCAGGGGCTCTGGAGCAGCCTCAGATATCTCTGTTGTACTTTGCTCTAGGGTTTAGTTTCAGTCTGGGCTCCCCTAGCTGAGATTCATCTGAGGACCTGGGCGGTTTTTCTGATCATCACTTACTTACTTGTCCATGAATGTTTGTGTTAGGTCCTGTGTTGGATTCCAAAGGTGAAAGGAACACAGTCTGTGCCTTCTGGAAGCTCCTAGGCTAATGTGGACCGTGAATGAGCTCGCCCCGGAGGCTGTGAGTGATGGAAGAGGCACATAAAGGTGCCAAGACCAAGGTGGAAAGATTGTGCTGGGTGTCAGCAGGGTACTTAGGCTGGGGGTCTCCCTGCTTTCTGTGCAACGAAGGGGCCTGACCCACATTGGGCAACCTTGGCCTCACCTGGGAGCTGACCGGGAATGTAAAATTTTGTCTCCGCCTCCCAGCACTTTTGCCACCTCCACCCGAGACATGCTGAGTCAGAATCTGCCTTTTAACTAGATCCCAGGGGACTTGTGTGCACATTAATATCTGAGAAAGGCCACTGTGCACTACTTCCATCTCTTACTCCTCCTGATTTTATTAAGATGCCAAATGCAAATCACCAAGGGTAGTTACAGGCAGCCATCCGGCCAGGTGAAGCCCATGGGCTGGGGAGCAGGTGCATGGCTGCTTCAGACTCTTCCTTCAGCAGTTCCGGCACCCCACCCCCACGGCAGGCTAAACCCCATGCCCTGCCCCACCTCACCCGAGTCCTTCCCCTTCCCTTTGATGGAGGAAGACAAGATTGAAGCTGTCTAAAGAAAACTTTACTAGGAAATGAGAGGAAAACAAAACAAACACCTAAGCACAAAAATCAGGGACATGTAGCAGTCAGGTTCTAACTGCTGTCCTGTGGGGCTGGCTGGGCCACCCCTGGTCCTCAAGTCCTTCCTCACCTTCCTCCCCCATTTGGGGAGCTCTCTGTCCAGTCTCAGAGGAGGGGCTGGGCCCTCTCTTCTCTGCCCTGGCCTGGCCAGAGAGAACAAAGGATCGTTACTTGGTTATTGGGTCACTCTCCCAATAAGAAGTGAAAACAATCATATGGTGGGAGGAAGGGAGGCCCTCAACCCCCACGCCTTGAGACTTGGGTCCTCCTCTGGCTCTGCTACAGCGCAGTCCCGTGACTCTCCCAGGCGAGCTCAGTCCCTTATCTGTGTGACACTGCACAAGACATCAGTGATGAATGCTGCCCTATCTGCTTCACAAGGCTGTGGAAAGGAGCTCAGGAGATGGGAACGCTGCCTGAGTCAGGCTGTCTGGCCCATCCACAGATCAGGTAGAGATAGAGAAAGAATGAATCTCAGACACTGATGCCTTCTCTGCAGGGCAAAGGGGGTCCTCTCCTCCCAGTGAATGCAGAAGGGAGGGTCTGACAACTTTGAGTCCAAGGTCAGGGGGGCCATACTGATGGGGAAGGCGGTGAGCTGGGTGGACAAGCCTCCGGTTGACGGAAACTAGAGCTCAAGTTCTGGAGAAGACCAGCACAGGGAGGCCTCCTCACTTGAGAGAGGAGGTGGACGAAGTCAGGAGCTGCCCAGAGACCCAGCTGAGTCTTCTGCCATCACCCCAAGAGGATGATGGCCAACAGCTATGCTCCTGAATGCACAAGCCCACAGGCTCTGTGCTTTACAGTTTACAAAGCGTTTTCTCATCAGATCTTCCCAACCTTCCCGAGGCGACTGTCTCCCTGTTATAGACTGAGAGGCTAAGGGACTATCTTGATATCACTCAGCTTGTGAAATATTTGCTTATCTTTATATTCATCACTCACCTGCTCAAGAGGGGTAAGGGCTTAGAGATAGAAGAGAGAGAACTACTCAGGTCACCTTTGCCCTAAATTCAGACTCTGCAGAAGAGGAATTTACTTATCACGCTAAACAACCACATTTTCCGAGATAAAATCGAGGTCATAAAGGAACCACTGTCCTTAATTACGATCCTCTTAGTTCTAAACAGCATGTAAAGCAGCTTACAACAGAAGGCACTTAATATAAATACTGATAGAAACAGATAAAGTGAATCAGCATCAGAGTAGATCTCAACGGAATGAGAAAAGCAAGACCACAGAAGGCAAGAAAATAAATGTTTTAGGTCACAGACGGGCCACTGAATTACCATGGCTGAGCTTCAAAGTTGGCTTGAGATTCCTGGCAGCTAAAGGAAAAGGAGAAATGTGACCTGCAATCAAGCGGTTCTCATTGTCAGACAGGAGGAGACTTTCTCCAGCCTCGGGGAAAACAGATTCTCCCTTTAGCCCCATGGTGGATAGGTGATGGGCTCCATCTGCTGTTTCTGCAGTGGTCTTTGCAAAATCCAACGCCCAGTGTCCAATGCCACCCAGTGAAGGGGTTTCTAGAGGACCCAGGATGACACAGGCATTGACTGGGTCTTTGGTCTGACCCAACAGTGGACTTTTGAGTCCCGAGGGTGCAACAGGGTCTAAATAGACCTCAGAAGCTGCTCCTGTCCCCAGGATTTTGAAAAACCTTTTTATCAATGTCTAGTCTACCTACAAGATGAACATCTGATAACTTCCTCCCTCCTGGAAGGTTCTGTGAGGCTGGAATCATGCCAGGTGGGGCATGAGAAAGGGTAGGAAGGATAGCACAGGTCAGAAGCAGGGGTTTGGGGGTGGGAGGGCTCGGAGTCTCTGTCCCAGCCTCACCCCACAGCCATGCGGGTCCTCTGGGGTCCAGCAGGAAGCCTTTTGCTTGGCCACTGGCTTCCGCATCCAGGATTCTTCCTGCGCTCCCAGCCTGCCTGAGCGGAGCCCAGCTTGACTCCCTCCCTTTGACTTGGGGGAGGCACCACCCTGCTTTGGCCTTGCTTCAGGGGCCAAATATTTCAATTATGAGGACGTGGTCAAGCCCGGCCCACTGCAGCCTTAATGACCGGGCAGTAAAGAGAGGGTGTCTCTAGGGGAAGAGGTGGGCGGCATGCAGACGGGACAAGGGATGAGGGGCTGAGCGGGGTTAACTGAGCAGACAAGCCTTCTCTGCAGACTAAGAACAAAACCACCAGCCGGAGGAAAATATGTGTGAGGCATTTTTGTAATTCCAAGAAGCTTGGTCCAGCTCTTGCCCAGACGGTCAATGAATCAAAGCCAGGAAGGGTTCTACCTGTCAGCAGGCTTCCTCCTGGCCCTGTTCACCAAGGCCCCGCCCCTCTGACCCCTGCAGGCCAGCTGGAAGGCTCCCAATCCCCAGAAGGCTAGTTCTTTGAAGAAGAGTGTGTCACAGGCAAAGGCCAGACAAAGGCAGCCCACAGGCAGAGCTCTTAGCATCTTCCTTTGTCTGTTCTGCATTGCCTGCTATAGTGGGTTGAATGGTGACCCCCCAAAAGATATATCCACATCCTAGTCCATGGAACCTGTGAATGTGTCCTTATTTGGAAAAAGAATCTTTGCAGATGTAATTAAGTGAGATCATCCTGGATTATTCAAGTGAGCCCTAAATCCAAGGACAAGTGTTCTTAGAGGAGACAGAGAAAAGGAGAGAAGGTCATAGGAAGGCAGAGGAAGAAATTGGAATGATGTGGCCACAAGCCAAGGAATGCCTGGGACCACTGGAAGTTGGAAGAGACAAGGAAGGGCCCTCCCCTCGAGCCTTTGGAGGGAGCTCAGCCTTACCCCTTGGTTTTTCAACTTCTGGCCTTGGTAATTGTAAGAGAATAAATGGCTGCTTTTTCAAGCCACCAGTTTGTGATAATGTGTTACAGCAGCTGGCGGACACCAATCCAACCATCTATCCCTTTCCAACAAGTCATGCATTTTCATTTTGCAAATCATTTCCTGCCCAACTTAACCTTTTTGGTTCACTTTCTCCAAATCCCCTGCTGGCCACCTTGTGCTTGATGGTCTATTAAATGTCACATTTTTCCCACCTCTCCACACCTTTGCTCTGGTTCTCCCTTTGTCTAGAATGTCCTTCCTCCTTTGCTACATGGAAAATTCTGCATGGTCCTTCAAGGCCCACCTCAAATGTCCCCTTTTCCATGAAGTCTTCCTTTTCCATTTAACTCCCTTAAGTCCACTTTAGCTCAATTACATTGGCACAGTGCTCTAGAATTCACCAAGCTCTTCTTTAGATAATCCTGTTTCAAAGATACAATGATACCTATGGTTTATTGACCATGCACAGAGTGTGTTTTAGGTACTTTAACAGGTAATAGAGGTAATGTTTCCAATTTACTGAAGGTCCATGCCAGGCACTTAATCATATTACCTTATGTAGAATAAGTAGAGCACCAACCAGTTGTGTCCACAGCCCTGGGAGCTGAGAAACACAGCATGAGGACGCCACCTCAGACAGGCCAAATTGATATCTGCATTTCGGTACAGTTTTTAGGGAATTCTGTGCATTCCAGCATGAGAAGGGCTGACCTACAGTACCCAGTGTAGGGCTAGGGCTCTGACGTGCCTGGATTTGCATACGGGCTCTATTATTTCCAGCTGTGGAAACTTAGGCAAGTTTTTAAAATTCTCTGTGCCTTGGTTTCCTCATCTGTCACATGAACTCCTATGGTCATTGAGAGAAGCAGATGCGATGAAGCCTGGCACAGAGGACAAGTGGGCCAGGTAGCATATGACCGTCCAAGTCCCTTCCACCTTCTAGAACTTTTGCAAGCCCCCCACAATGGTGACTCTTCTGAGGGAGACCTCAGATCTCCTAGAGGCAGCAGAGGTGGTTTGGGGTTCGAGGGGGCTTTTTGTCTCTCCCACACCTGCCCCTGGCCCTGGCTGGGACTCCAGTGCTCCCCACTCAGTTCAGCCTGCCACATCCTCTAGGTGCCTCCCCTCCTCCCAGGACCCTGGGGAGGTCCTGCTTCCCAGCAGTAGTGAACCCCTCCAGGGAGGTACTGGAGGAGGGGGAGCTGGTGTGAGGTCAGTCCCACGTCAACCCCTCTCACTTTCCGTCCCGCAGCTGGGAAGAGGCCACTGAGCTGGTGCCAGCCACGGGGGAGGTCTGTCCCCTGCTCTGGGGCCAGGCCACAGGCAGCCATTGCTGGGCTGCCGCCAGACCAGGGGAGGTGTTTTCAGCCCCCTAACTTCTCTCTGTCTGGCCCTCAGGACCCCTCCCCGACCCCAACTGCCAGCACTTGCCAAGGGCTTCTCCATGCAGGTGAGGTCATTCTCTCCACCAGACCAGCTTGATGCAGAGAAGTCAGCCACCCACATGGCAGGACGCCTGCACCCCAAGTCTCCTGTCCAAACCTCCCTGGCAGCAGCCCTGGGCCCCCAGTTCTCTCCACTTCATTCCCTCCTGGGGGTCCTCAGGAGTGAGCACCAAACACCTATAGAGAGCACAGAGCTGGGTGGGACAGGCAGATTCCCAGACCACCCTCCAGAGTCTGTGTAGGTCCATGAAGCTGAGTGGGCCTTGGAACAAGGTCCGGAGCGCTCTGGTGCACAGGCAGGTTCTGAAATCTCTGCCTTCAGTCAGCATCCACCGCCCATAGCACACAGCCTGCCTGTGCTGTAGTTTCTTCTGTGCTACAGTGACTTACATCACTGTGTGGCCGAGACAAGCCCTTTCTTTTGCTTTTTAGCGTTTCCCACTGGTCCCTTTCTGGATATTCAGAACATTTTTGCCAAAAATCTAGGGAGGTATGTGGATGAGTACCAGTTCCTTGAGTACTGGGAGGTTCAAACCTCTGAGTTAGTCAAAATCAATAGTTCTCAGCTGGGGACGATTTTGTTGCAATGCTCCCCTTCCCCTTCCCCAGGACATTTTGGACACGTTTGGAGACATTGTTTGTCACAGATTACTGGTGGATGTGCTACTTACTGGCATCTAGTGGGTAGAGGCCAGGGATGCTGCTAAACATGCTACAATGAACAGGACCACAGAGCATCATTGAACCACATGTCACTAGTGTGAAAGTTGAGAAACCCTGGTCAAAATGAATCCATCATCTCTCAGCATCTAATCTGCTCCCAGAGAAGTCCCACTTCCCCAGAAACTGATCAGGTCTACGCCTTCAGGTTTGTTTGTGCACACGTGTACACCCACATAATAACCCAAGGGGTCAATAACAACACTGCTTCATGCCTAGAAGCATTGGGTGACCCCTGGAAATCTCAGAGGATGAAGAGCCAGGGAGCCTTCATCCTGGTTACTGTGCACCCCAGACTCCTCACTTCACCTGTCTGAACCTCGGTTTTCACATCAGAAAATGAGGTTGGTTTAAGATAGCATAGGCTTGCCCTGGCTGGTGGCTCAGTGGATTGAGCACAGGCCTGCAAACCGAAGGGTCGCTGGTTCAATTCCCCAGTCAGGGCACATGGCTGGGTTGCAAGCCAGGTCTCCAGCCAGGTCCCCAGCTGGAGGCATGCGGAAGATAACCTACATTGATGTTTCTCTCCCTCTCTTCCTCCTTCCCTTCCCCTCTCTCTAAAGATAATAAACTTTTAAAAATCTTTAAAATTTTAGTTAAAAAATAATAAAGATAGCATAGGCTTTTGGATCCTAGATTCGTCCCTGACCAGCCAAAGGAACTTAGGCTCCAGACTTTCTTTCTCTGAACTCCCATTTCATCATATGTAAAATGTGGACCCCATGTCTCACCTCAAAGGGCTGCTGGGAAGGTTAAAAGAGATAAACACAGAAGGTACCCATGTGGTAGCCATTCCATGTCGGTTCTCTTTCCTGTCACTTTCAAGCTTCACACCAGCCCAGAACATACTCAGGGATCAGCTTAGCCCACCAGCCTGAGGTTGCAGATAAAATCCAGGACACTGCAATTTACATTTAACTGGATGTCCTGTATGTTTGTTTGCTACATCCAGCCTGCTGCCCGCCTTTGTAAGTAAAGCTTTATTGGGACACAAACATGCCCATTCATTTCCATATGGCCTCTGGCTGACTTTTGTGCTGCAGTGGAGTCAAGGAAACACAACTTAATGGTCTGCAAAGCCTAAAATGGTATCTGACCCTCTACAGGAAAAGTTCGCTGAGCTCTATGTCAGGAAATAACTGTCTCAGCTTGTGTGTGGGGTGTGTCTGCGGCCTGTGAGGTAACTGGCCCCCTTTTGGGTCAGTGGTTAGAGGGGATACCTGCAGGGGAAGTCGGGCATTCTTGCCTATCCTGGGGACACAGCCTGGGAGAAATCAGAAAGAGCCCTGGCCTGAGGCAACAGGGTCCTGGGACCTAGATCTGGCCTTTCTTTGATTTTCAAGTTACCTTGGCAAAGTTTTTTCCCTTCTCTGGGCCCGATCCTTACTTCCTTCATTTGTTCAATGAATATTTATTAAATGCCTACTGTATGTTAGATGCTGCTGGATGTGGGTCCCGCTCTCATGTGGCTTCAATTCAAGCTGTGGGGAGAGAGATGATGAAATTATCCATTAGTGCACAGCTGGTGTCAGTGTCCTGCTGGAAATACCGAGGGTGCTAGGGCAAAGCTGGGTAGCTGGGGAGGTGACATTGGAGCAGAGACCTGACCAGGCAGAGAAGCCTCAGTTTCTCCATCTGCTCCTACCTTATGGGCTGCTCAGGCTGCTTGGGGCAGGAATTGGTCAACTCAGCCAGCAGGCAACATTTCTCCTAAACCCCTTTGCCTGACCCCCTGTAGGAGAGATGCCTTTCATCCTATGCTTTGGTATGGAGAGAAGGGGACCACCGAAAGGGTTGCCATCTGGTGGAGGTGAGGGTGGGGATGTGGGAAGTAAAGGGTGGAGAGGGCAGAGGGTAGGAAGGCCCTGATTCTGACCATGGCCAGCAGCTACCTCCCTTCCTGTTTTCCTTTACCGGTTCCCAGGAGTGTCCTGTCCCGAGCCCACAGCTGGCCAAGCTGGTCTGACCCTAGTGGCCAGGCCGAAGCACCGGGTGGGTTGTGCGGAATGGGCTTCCTGTAGAGCACAGCTCACCGCCCCGGGCTGGGCAGCCCTGGGCAAAATGGGCTAGAGGCTCAGTCCCAGCCAGCTGATCCGGGTGTCCTGGGAGGCCAGGAATATGGCTCAGGCCTGTCTGGATGGTCGCGGTGGTTGAGGTGGTGGTTTGACAGCAGTAACCCTGGTTGATAGCCCCACCCATACTTCCTGTACCCGCCAGACCCCCAGCAACATTGTTTTATGCCCCACATTACCCGTTCCATCTGAGAGCCTCCCAATTCGAAGGTTTTTTCATCTGTACCAGATGTACCTGCTGAATTAATGTGATGAATAAATTGCCAGCGATGATGACATGATGCTATGTCAGAGGT
Organism: Noctilio leporinus; assembly: GCA_004026585.1. NCBI lineage: Eukaryota > Metazoa > Chordata > Mammalia > Chiroptera > Noctilionidae > Noctilio > Noctilio leporinus. The sequence goes on from PVIW01000792.1 coordinate 182,744, forward strand.
GCTGGTGGCCCAGTGGAGATACCACTAGATCACACATTTACATTTTAATTGGGGCTGTGAGCGCCCTAAGGCAAACCAGTGACTAATGGTGGAATTTTAGGCACATGGCAAATCGGTGGGGGGTAAGGCTCCTTGGGTTACAGTGTATATAAAAAAATAGTCCCCTACAGGTGAACAGGACTATAAAATTAACTAATGTAAAATTCATCTCATAGGCATTCATTTATTTAATTTCATAATAGCCCTACTAGAGAGTCAGGTGTCATTTTAGATTTTCATTCACGCATTCATTCAGTGCCTGTCTGGCTCTGTGCCTGGTACCAGAACCTCAAAGTGAAAACACAAGATCCCTTTTGCAGGAGGCCATGTGGTCACTGTAATGCAGAAGACAACTACCCAAAGGAGCCAGGAGGAAACGGAGCCTCGGAGCAGTGGTGGGTGTCAGTCCCTGCAAGGGCCGATTCTGTCCCAGCCCTCTCACTTCTGGTCTGTTGCTCCTTCCTCTGTACCAGCATGATCCAAAGTCGGTTCCCTTGCTCGCCATCCCCAAGGAAAGTTCATTGGTGGTCAGAGAATTAAAAAAAACAACAACAAACAACGAGACTCTGGCTGGTGGCACAGTGGATAAGGCACCGACATGGGAACCCAAAGGTCGCTGGTTCGATTCCCAGCCAGGGCACTTAACCAGGTTGCAAGCCAGGCCTCCAGCCAGCTCCATAGCTGGAGGCAGGTGAAGGGCAACCATACAGTGATGTCTCTCTCCCTCTCTGCCTCTCTCCCTTCCCCTCTCTCTGAAAAACAATAAATAAAATATTTTTTAAAATAAAAACAAAATTAAAAAAAACCCAAAACAAAACAAAACAAAAAAACCCCCAAAACTTTGCATAAAAATAGTTTGGGAAGCACTGGGTTAAACAAAATTTAAAAAGATGTCTTAGTTGCAGGACTAGTCAGAGCCTTTAGGACTGTCTGGTGGGGTGGAGCGCACTGCGTGCTCAAGGATTTTCCGGGACTACATTCCAGAGACACAGTTTGGGAACTGCTGGTGGCTGCACTTCCTTTAATGTACTGTTAGGCATCTTTCCCAAAGGCCGCCACCTGCCTAATCCACACAAAAGTTGGTGAAGGGCTAAGTCTGGCTGCAGACCATTTCTCTTCCATTCCCTCAGACTCCCAGGGTGACCTGGGCTTCCTGAACAGAAGGGGAGAGGGAGGAGACTGCCACCCCACATCTCAGCTTCACTTCACACTCGTCAAGCCAGGGACTGGAGTTGAACTCCAGGGGCAGGGCACATGGCACCTATGGGAGGGATCCCCACTGAGGACCTCCCATCCACTCCCAGCCACACCAGAGTCAGAGTCAAGGCTGGGCCCCAGATAATCTTTCCGAAACACAACTTGACTGATGCAGCTCCTATTTAAAACCCTCAGTGGCTACCCGGCATCCTCAAGATCAAGTCCAAAGCCTTGGCCTCTGCTTTGCCCACTCCTGAGCCCCATTATTTCCTACTTTAGGCTCCAACAAAATCAAACTGTTTCCCTGCTCCTGTGCGCCCAGTCCCAATGCCTAGAACACCCTTTTTATTCTCCTTCCTCTGTAGGATTCCACTCCTCTCTCCTGTGAGAATTCTCCTTGTAGCCCCAGGCTGGCCTCTCTGTCACAAGTTAGGAAACAATCTTGTGTGAGTTTATCTCCTCAGCTAGATCTCAGACTTCTGTCCTATCCCCTGGTGGTCTCAGACCTGCCCAGAGGACTTGCCCTGCTGACATCTACAAATGTGTACTGACTCCTGCATGTCAGGAGACACATGGGGTACCCCAGGGAAGAGCATAGGCCCACATACTGGCCTTGTCTGGTCTGTGATCCAGACAAGTTTCTGGATCTCACTGTGCCTTCTCCTCTTCTATAGAGTTAGTTGCTCTGAGTTTATAGATGTACAACATAGATCAATGTCTGGCCTGTGCTTAGCATTATGCATGTTATGCTATGATGACAATGGTGGCATTAGTACCTGGGGCCCTGTGCCAGCTCTGTCACTGACTAGCTAGCTGTGGGCAAGAGTATTGTCCCAGCAGAGGCTTAGTACCCCCAGCCTCAGGATGAGACTGTGGGATTGTTTTGTTTTGTTTTTGCCCCACTTAATTATGCAATCGTTGGTTGCTTCGTATGCATACCTTGACCAGAGATTGAACCCCTGAACCTTGGAACGTCGGAACAATGTGCTAACCAACTGAGCTACCCAGCCAGGGCAAGGCTGTGGGATTATTGATACTTGTTTTGGGTTGAATGGTAGCCCCTCCCTCCCCCCAAATATGCATCCATATCCTGGAACATGTTAACAAGACCTCATCTGGTAAAAGGGTCTTTGCAGATATAATGAAGTCAAGGATCTCTAGATGAGATTATCCTGGATTATCCAAGTGGGCCCTGAATCCATTGACAAGTATCCTTATAAGAGAAAAGCAAGGGGGCCTTTGAGACACACAGAAGAGAAGACCTGGTGAAGATAGGGGCTGAGGCAGAAGTAATGCAGCCACATGGTAAGGAATGCCTGGAGTCACTTTCTCGAAGCCACCTTGGAGAGGCAAGGCAGAATTCTTTCCTAGAGCCTTCAGGGGGAACACGGCCCTGCCAACACCCTGATTTTGGAATCTGACCTCCAGAACCGTGAGAGGATAAATGTCTATTGTAAGTCACCCAGTTTGCGGCACTTTGTCATGGCAGTCATGGGAAACTAATCCAATCCGTAAAGGGCTCTCCTAGTGCCAACAAGGACTGAGTCAGAGATTCTCACAACTACTAGACATGTTCCCATGGGCAGCCTCAGAGTCCTTGAAGCCTGAGAACCTGACTGTAGAAGATACCTTGTTCTTTCTTTAGGGTGTTGATCTTGGAACACCTACCCTTCCTCCCTAACCATCCCTTAAGGACCTACCAATACCTGAGGTGGTTAGAGCTGGAGGAAGCCTTTGAAATTCTCCCTCACGTCTCTGTGCCTGAGCACTGGCTGTTCCCTCTGAGGAAAGTGTTATTTCCCACTGCCTCTGTCTGCCACTTGGCTACCCAGCCTCCAATTGGGCTCAGACATCCCCTTCTTTGATGGAACCTTTTCCAAACGCTCACCTCCTGGACCCTTGTACCTCTCACATAGCACGGGCCATGTCTTTATTTTTCTACTATCAGCTTCTAACTCAGTCCCCGGCCCAGAGCAATTGCTCAGACCCAGGTGTGCTGATGGGAAGGCATGCTCAGGCCAAACACCCCCAGTTTCCAAGTGTGGAGACTCAGCCTGGTTTGCTCATAGCCACTGGGCGGATGGTGTGGGAGGCCCCTCAACGGTGAGCTGAAGCACCAGCTCCAGCCACCACCTGCACGTGATCCTACCTTTCTGAGCCTCAGTTTCTTATTCAGTAAGAAAAAGACAGAACTACTGCAAACCTCAAAGGGACCAGAAAGTGCTTGTGTGGCATTCTAGAGTGACAGCCTCCTGGCAGCTGCTCTCCTGGGGCTGTGGCTGCTGCTGTCAGGCTGGGATGAGACCTGGGTGTCTCCTCTCTGGTCTCGTCATCCAAACTCTGCAGGGCCTCTTTGGGTGTGCTCATGGCCTTGGCCTGTAACCCTTTCAGGGGTAATGAGTGCTGTAAGTTTATCTTTGCTGGGTACTGCAAATTTGTGTTTATCCAGGCACCCACAGAAATAAACAGAATACTCGGATGAGCAGAATTTTCCATCTCAGCATGTTCAAAGATAACCTGAGTCACAGCTGTCCCATGGGCCTTTTGAGACCCTGAGGGCCCACCACAGATGCATATACACACATCTCCCCATGATGTTCAGCTGCATTTCTCTAGTTGGTGGGGTCAGTTATAGAAGTGCAGACTGCTGGAGCTAGAAATACCTCCAAGGGTTCAAATTGGGCCCAGGAGCCCAGCAGGGTGGGGAGGTGAGCATGGGCCTTCTGGGGCAGGGAACAGGGCATACAAAGAAGGCAGGGCTCAGGGTTTTACATGTTGGGGTATCATGGGAGGGTTTCCTTTAAGAAGGGGGGCTTCTTTCTCTAAAAACAAAATGAAAACACCCAGAAAGGTTTGAAAACCACTAATATTCAAATCTTCCTCACCTTACAAAAGAAACCTCTGGGGTCTCCAGCACCGGAGTGACCTGGCAGAGGCCACCTGGCTGATTGCGCAGGGATGGCTGGACTGTGAGACCCCAAAGGGCAGTGGGCTCCCTGCCATCCTGCATCATGACTCCCACTGAATCAGAACACGTTCTTCCCTGATGGTCTCCCAGCCAGGGCTTGCCTGGGCTTTCCTCATTTATCCCAAAGTGACCTCCGTCCAGCTTTGCAGAAAGGGACCTGCTCAGGGACCCAGGGTTCCTGAGGTTTGCTAGTGAGTCTGTGGTCATTCTTCCTATCCAGGTTATCTCCTTCCCCAGAAGAGGAAGTGTCCTGCCCAGGCAGCCCATCCTTTGCCTTCCTGTGGAGCCGGATGTCTGGACACCATTGGCCTCTGGGTCAGAGACCTATGCTGGGCCAAGCTGGAGAGCAGCTGGGCAGTGGTGGCTTCTCAAGGGGCTTTTGGGGTTCTCATGGGCAGCACAAGGTGATGGTCAGCTCAGGCTGCCAACTTATGCAGCCCTGCTGACTGGGTGGGTCAGGTCAGCAATGGGCTGAGATGACATCTTGGCCTCCCTCCCTCATTCATGTATTCAAGTCCCTGCTGTGCAGAACCCTGTGGTGAGTAAGACTCAGGTGGCCCTTCTCGTAGGAAGACAGAGATGAAGGCACTCAGAATCTGCACTATTTAGGGGAGCAATGGCAGGGGAATGACACTGGAAACCGGAATTGGAGTAAGCCAGGCAGGGGCATGGGGGGAAATGGTGTAAGAAGACAGACAGACCACCCTGGCTGGTGGCTCGGTTGTTAAGGTGCTGGCCTGCGAACCCAAAGGTCACTGGTTCAATTCCCAGCCAGGGCACATAACCAGGTTGTAAGCCAGGTCTCCGCCCAGGTCCATAGCTGGAGGCAGGTGAAAGGCAACCATACACTGATGTCTCTCTCCCCTTCTGCCTCTCTCCCTTCCCCTTTCTTTAAAAATAATAAATAAAATCTTAATCAAAACAAGACAACAATCCCAAAATCTATCTAGAGTTGACTAAATTTCAGGATCTTTAAAAAAAAAGAAGACAGACAGACCAAGGCAGATTGCGACATTAAATGAGATGATGCATATAAGACTCTTAGCATCAGACAGGCCACAGGGGGCTCAAACTATGATAGCAATTCTTGTGGTTCCTTGTCTAGAAAGACAGAAGGGGGGGATCTTAAAGGTCACCTAAGCCAGTGGTTCTCAAGTGGAGGTGATTTTGTCTCAAGGGACACTTGGTAATGTCTGGAGACATTTTGGATTGTCGTAGGTTGGGCTGTGGGGGCACCATGCTTTGGGCCTAGGTCGGTAGAAATCAGAGAGGCTGTTGACAATCCTATAGGTGCAAAGGACAGCCCCTGTCTCAAAGAATGTCAGCCGGGCTGAGGTTGAGAAGCCCAACTCTTAGCTCATCCCCCTAAAAATTTACTCTCCTCCGACCTATCTATACCAGCTGATTGTCAGGCCTTCACTTGAGCACCCCCCAGTGATGGGGAGCTCACTACCTCTCAGATAGCTGGTTCCAGCTCTAAGTTCAGTGTATTCACAATGTTCCTCTTTTCACAATGAGTTGAAATCCCTTCCATGTTCCTAAAACCTCCAAGCCTTTGCCCTAGATCTGGCCCTGGAATAGGGAGGGGCGAACATCCTCCATGGCACCTGGCAGGTTTCACCTGGGAAGGATCCCCTGCCTGTATGAGCAGCACAAGGACATCACCACCCCACTCACAAGCCAGCATGGCAAGCTGATGGTGAGGTCCAGGCCCCAAACCTCCTACCTGCTGCATGGTGCTCTCAGTCAGATGCTTCTCTGAGCCTCAGTTTTGTCTTCTGTCAAATGGGTAGGTCACCTGACTGGCCTTCCTCACTCAGCACTGTGATGCTCAGAGGAGGTAACAGATAGAAGATGCTTTGAAAGGTGAAAACACTGCACAAAATTCTACACATGCCTACGATGTACTGATGATCTCCATCAATGGCCAAGTACGTTCATGTATGTGACTATCTTCCTCCCTGTTTGTCGATAGCAGAGGCAGAACAGCATTAGTAATCCTGTTTTACAGATAAGCAAACTGAGGGGCCTTTCCCGCAATTAAGACACAGCAGGGCCAAATGCTGAACCCAGTCTTCTGGCTCCAAATTCAGGACCATAAATGGCAGAGCTGCAGCAGCTGGAGGAGACCATGGTGAGGAGAAATAATGACATATCAGGCTGAGGCGACTGAGGGAACTGACAGGCTCCATTGATGACAAGCAACCCATTGTTACCAGGGCCTGCTTCTTCTTCACACACACTTCTTTTGTCCCTTTAAAGGTGCCTGTAGTTGGGCTCACTGAGCACAACTAGAGGGGTGGCCATGGGCCCACACCCAGGGCACCTCCCCTGCTCTTTCACTTCCTCTCGCGGCTTGGGTTTCCTTCCTCCCTTCAAAGAGAATGGGTTCTCTCCTTTAGAAGCCACTTTCTTCTCTTTCTTGGAATCTGCCCAGGGAGAGGCACCTGTGTTTCTGTTTCAATTTCTCCTCAGGCACCTGTGTTTCCTGAGAAGCCTAGGGTGGGAGCATGGTCCCAGGTTAGCCGGTCATCATCCGGCTCCACCAGGCCAGGAAGCTGGTATCTGAAAGGCCCCAGTCCTTCTGTTTCCAGGCCCTGACATCCAACTACACCCCCCATCACCCTTCTACCTCCTATGTGTCATCAGTTGGCACTCTTTACTCCAATCTCGGCTTCAGAGACTCACAGCTTCAGAGTGGGGAAGGATTTTGTGGGGCTACAGGCCCAGCAAGGGGAAGGGGCTTGTTAGAAGGAACACAGCTGGGTATGGGCGGACAGAAATCCCCTGCCTTTCCCAGGATGCCAGGCAGATATCTTTTCTCAGCTGCTTCTCTACTCCTACCCAGTCCCTCAGAAGAGTCTGAATAAACTTCTGCCCCCTCCACCTGTGTTATCTTTCTCCCTCACTTTCCCGACCAATTCATTTCTCAGGACTCAGCTCAGTACCACCTACTCCAGAAAGCCTACCTGGATTTCCTCCCCATCACCCCAGTTCCCGAGGCCAAGAAATGTTCTTTCTTTCATTCCACAGCACTATACCAACATGGTTTCACGTGCAAAACATATTACTTTCACACCAGGGTTCCAACAGTTATTCTCAGTGAGTTCCACTCATTCCATTTCAGCCGGTTTTCTGGTACTGTGAAGGAAATTATTTCTCTCGCTTGTGAGTTCCCTAAATGCTGTACCTTAAACCTTTGCTTTTTAAGAGAGTTTCATTAAGATAGAATTTATGCACCATACAAGTCCCACATTTAAATAATTTTTAGTATATTCACAAATATGTGCAACCATTTCCACAGTCAACTTTAGAATATTCTCATGACCTCAGAAAGAAAGACCGTACCCTTTGGCTGTCATCCACCTTCAACCATGAGCAACCATTAGTCGCCTTTCTTTCTCTATAGGTTTCCCTATTCTAGACGTTTCATATGAATAACTTCATACAATATGTTGGCTTTTGTGACTGAAATCTTTCACTCAGCATAATGCTTCCAGGTTTTATCCATGTTATAGCGTGTATCAGACTTCAGTCTTTTTTATGACTGAATAATATTCCATTGTATGAATAGACCACATTTACCCATTCAAGTTGTTTCTACCTTTTGACTATTGTGAATAAGGCTGCTATGAATATTCCTGAACAAGTCTTTGTGTGACTTGTTCTGTGTATCTCTTTTGGGTACATACCTAGGAGTGGAATTGCTGGGCTAGGTTTAACTATGGTAGCTGTACCATTTGACCTTCCCACCAGTGGTGTGTGAGGGTTTCTGCACAACTGGTTCAGTTCTTTGACTTTTTGACTCTAGTGGGTGTGAAGGGTTGAGCCTTATATTTTTTATTTGCTGGGCAGTGGAGCCCTAGAGGCAGACCCAGCACTAGAAGCCCATCTCTTCACTTCTGCTGACTTTAGACAATCTCTCTCTCTCTCTCTCTCTCTCTCTCTCTCTCTCTCTCTCTCTCTCTCAGCTTCATCAAACAGAGGGAAGAACTTTTAAAAAAATCCTCAGCCCTGGCTGGTAGCACAGTGGATAAGGCGCCAGCCTGCAAACCCAACAGTCGCAGGTTCGATTCCCCAGCCAGGGCACATAACCAGGTTGCAAGCCAGGTCTCCAGCCAGGTCCTTAGCTGGAGGCAGGTGAAAGGCAACCATACATTGATGTCTCTCTCCCTCTCTGCCTCTCTCCCTTCCCCTCTTTCTAAAAATAATGAAATAAAATCTTAAAAACAAAATCTTCAACCAAGGATATGCTTATTGACTTTTTAGAGAGAGAGAGAGAGAGAAACATTGATCGGTTGCCTTCCCTATGTACCCTGACTGGGAATCGAACCTGCAACCTTTTGGTGTACACGATGACACTACAGTAAACTAAGACACCCGGCCAGGGCTAGGCAAGTTCTCTCCATCTTGCTGAGCCTCATGGCTCTCTCCTGTGGAATGGAATAACATAGCTGCTGGCATATGACACGTGCTCCCTGTGAATTACAATAACAGCTATGACGATCACTCTAAAAGCCTCGAAGTTTCTGGCGCATGGCAGGCCCTCCTGGGTGTGGGTGTGGGTGGAGTGATCGGCAGCGAGAGTGTCCCGGGGAGGGTGCCAGCTAAGAACTGGGCCTGGACAACAGGGGCCTCTTGGCTCAAGCCCCGTCCAGGCCAGCTCTTGTCTGACATGGAGAACAATTATCTTCCTGCAGGCGTTTGGAGACTCAGCACATGTAAGCTTGCCCCTGATGGTTTGAATTAGAAAGCAGCTGATTCCTTCTGGAAAACCCAGGGAAAAACATTATTGTTGGAGGCCAGCCTCCTCACTGGCAGAGCTAACTGCCCTGGCTTGGCATTCCGGAGCACAAAAGCCTTTGCTGGCAAAATTGGAGCCTCCTCTTTGGGAGCTCCCCTCCTCCCCACCCTCCCTCTCATCCAGCCTCCGCTGGGCCTGGCAAACATTGGCTGTCGGATGGGAGTTGGGACAAGAATCCTTTGGCTGTCTGGGCTCATCCACCCCAGCAGCATATTGGTGGACTGAGGTCTGACTCAACTCCCAGCCTGGCAAAGGCCCGATGTCTGGTGTGGTGCAAAGGTGGTGCCCTCTGGAGAAAGGGGAGGTGACTGGGAGGGAGCCGGGCTAGGAGCAAGGTGGCAACAGACCGGATGGACACTGAGCTAGAAAAGACAGAGATGGTGTTAGCACTTTCATTAGACAGATGCGGAAACTGAGGCTCGGGGAGGTGATGTCAGCTGCCTATCATCACAGTGCCAGTGAATGTGGTTGGAAGACTGGACCCCAGGCCAACTCTGAGGCCCCACCTTTCCTTTTCAAGCTGAGAATGGGAATGAAAGTGCTTTGCAAACCAAAAAGCACAGTACAGTATAAACGTGAGGTGTTGTTTTTTTTTTTTTAATTTTTAAAATTATTTTTAGAGAGACGGGTAGGGAGAGAGGCAGAGAGGAAGAAAGACATCTACGTATGGTTGCCTTTCACTTGCCTCCAGCTACAGACCTGGCTGGCTTGCAACCTGGTTATGTGCCCTGGCTGGGAATCGAACCCATGACCTTTGGGTTTGCAGGCCAGCACCTTATCCACTGTGCCACCAGCCAGGGCTAAATGTGAGGGGTTTTGACTAGTGTTCTCACTGCTCTTTCTTCATCCAAATCTGCCCTCTTCCTTCCCACCTCCCCACCCGGAGCAGCCCAAGGAAGGTGGTCAGAAGACACTGGTGGGGCCTCCTCTGAGCTGGCTATCAGTGTTGCTGTGGCTTCTGCTTGGCCACCAACAGTTACAGCCACATGACCTGCAAGGGGCTGCTTTATCTCTTCAAGGGTGGCAGGCCTGTGCTATGAGAAGTCTGGTTTCAGAGGGGCAGTGGCGATTGTCAGGACCTGCAGTGCCCTGATAAAGCCGCAGCAACTCGGGACCAGGCGGGCGGAAGGTCCCTCATGCCTCTTCCTTCACCACTTGGACTGTCTGGCTCCTAAAGCTCCGTTTCCTTCCTAGCCTGGGCAGACAGCAGCCCTAGGGCCTGTCCACCGCAGTCCTGGGGACACCCACCGCTAACTATGTTAGGTGTCCCTCGCCCACTCTTTCATTCCTGAGGTTCACAGTTGCCATCCAAGTGCCTCTCAAATTCCATATCCTCTGGGCTTTCCCTGCCACACCTGCCCTGAACCCAGCTACCTCTTTGCTGCCTCAGGTGCTACTTAACTGCCTCCCCGCTAGACCGTAAGTTCCTTAGGATCAAGGGACACATCTCACACCTCTCTGCCTCCCACTACCTGGCATAGTGCCAGGAGCACAAGTGCTCAGAAAGAAGCAAGGGTAGGAATCTGCAGAGTAAGGGCGATGGTTACGATGACAATGATGGCAGTCACTGTGTACTGAATACTGGTCTTGAGCTTTCCACCTGCCTGCTGTTTACCTGGCTGTGTCGCGTAACATGTAATGCCAAAGACCCAGTAGCTCTTTACTTGGATATGTTATGCAACCCAGGGACTCAGTAGCTACTAAAGTGTCTCTTAAGGAGGAGAAAAAGTCACCACCTGAACCTCAGGGGATACCAAAGGCGTGACACTGGGAAAGCCTGTTTTCTTTGCTGCACAGGCGTCTGAGCCTGCTCTCCTTTCTTCCCTCCAGGTGGCCGTGGGGGTCAAACAGCACAGCAAGCCCTTTGTCAAGTGCAGACACCTGCCCAAACTCATTGTGTAGGGAAGTAAATGCTTATTGGAGGACCTACCCAAACCCAGGTAGGTGGGGAGGAATGGGGATCCTTTTTTTTTTTTAAGATTTTATTTATTTATTTTTATAGAGGGGAAGGAAGGGAGAAACAGAAGGAGAGAAATATTAATGTGCGGTTGCCTCTTGCATGTCCCCTACTGGGGACCTGACCTGCAACCGAGGCATGTGCCCTGACGGGGGAATCGAACCCAAGATTCTTCAGTTCGTAGGCCTGCGCTCAATTCACTGAGCCGCACCAGCCAGAGCAGAATGGGGATTCTTAACATTCACTTTCCCACTAGCTCTCAAAGGGTAATAGGGAAAGTAAAGACCATTCCAGGAGCCCTAGTTCGGTAAGGGAGGATTTGGGTGCTAGGCAGGCTGGGGCTACCCTTGTGCTTGGCACTCCTCACCGCCAGCTCCTTTCCTCCTCCCGTGCCAGCTCCAGCCACACAGGCTGTTTTTTTACCCTCGTTGGAGCCCAGCTGCTGCCCAGGCCATGCCCTCTACTTGAAATCTTGTCCCGTTCCACTCGCCTTGCTCTGCTGACATGCCACCCTCCCAGGCCTCTTTGCCCAGCTCCCAGCCCTGGGCTGTGCCCATGAGGGGCTGGCAGAGCCCTCACCTTCTTCAGTGGCACTTATCTTTGCTCTAACAAAAACAATTAACTGCATAATTATGACACTGGTCTCTCTTGCCAGGCAAAGGCTCTGTGGGGGCAGGGAGGGGCCCGACCCTCGACGGAACATTTAGGGGATGCTCAGGGAAGTCTCACCGACTGACGGAATGAATGAAGAAGGACATGAGTGGACATTTCATTCAGCCAGTACTCAGCCTGGCTGTGTTGTGAGCCTTGTTGGTCTAACCAAAGATGCTAATTGGCGCCGAAGTATCAGAGGCAAGTGACATGGAGTCCGAACCTGAATCCCAGCTCTGCCGCTTCTCAGTTGTGTAATGTGGAGAAAGTTGCTCTACTTCTCAAGGCTTAACTATGGAACTAAGAGATTAATCGCACCTCACTGGTACGATTGATAGAACGCTTACGTGACATCAAGATTACAATGAGTATGACTGTAATTAGTATTACTGTTGCTGGTAATGACTCAGAGGATTCCTCTTTCCAATTATTATCATTGTCCCATAATAGCAGGGACCCAGGTAGTAACAGTAGAGTTGGAAAGGCTTGGGAAAGCCATGGACTCTAGCTTGGTGGCCCAGTCATATGACCAGGAGGAAGTCACCCCAACTTGCCCACGAGCCAGATGACTAATAGACAACCAATCATATTTCCTAACTTACTACCTCACAGGGGCATGAGGGAAGATCAAATAGGAACGTGAAAGAGAACTATTGTCTCTGCAAATATTTGTTGAACACCTTTACTGCATTCCAGGGCTCAGAGAAGGACCAATGAACAAGACTGCCGAAGCCCAATTTCTGGGAGGTTAGAAATTAAGGGGTTACTACGGGGTGAGAAAGTGCCATATAGATACTCATGCTGCTTGAGGAGGGGGCCTGTGGAGGCTGAGGCAACTCTGTAAGTCCCAAATACAGCTAATGGTTCAGTGGAGAAGTACCTCTTTTTAGTGATGTGATCTAGGCACCTCACTTACTCTCAAAGCCTCTGAGCCTTCATTTATGAAATGGGCATTGAGGTGAGCACAGAACATCCCTTCCTCACTGCACTGGAATAAGGACAAAGTGAGTTCATACATGAGAGCTCAGCACTGAGTCAGACCCTCTCTCTCACTGGATGTTGGTTATTGTCAATGCCATGAACTTGGTATGACCTTGTCCCCTGGCCCTGAGCTGGCACCTGGGGTTTGTGAGATGCAGATATGTTATTGTCTTTTAAAGAGACAGAAACCAGGAGCTTGGCTGGCGCCTGGGGGCCACGTTTCCTTCCTACCTCAGGGCCAACCTTGCCTTCGTACACATACAGGACTGTATAGGGACATAACGAGGGTTGAAATATTCCAAACTGTTCATTATAGAGGGTGAGATGAGGACACCTACCAACTACCTTTTATTTGTATGCGTTGTCTGAATGATTACTTTTTGTGGCTTGTGTTTCATGATTGTGATAAAATATACATAACATAAAACTTCCCAATTTAATCATTTTTGGGCAAACAGTTCAATGGTATTAAGTACATCTGTACTCTTCTGCAACCATCACTACCATCTGCAGAACTTTTTCACGTTCCCCAGCTCAAACTCTATACCATTACGTACTAACTCCCTATACCTTCCCCGGCCCCTCAGCTCCCAGAACACTCTCCTTTCTGTCCCTCTGAGTTTGTTTATTCTGTGTACATCATGTAAGTGGACTCATAACAGCATTTGTCCATTTCTGACCAGCATCTTTCACTTAGCGTGGTACCATCAATGTTCATCCACATTGTAGCATAGGTCAGAATTTTATTCCTTTTTAAGGTTGAATAATACCCAATGGATTACTTTTGCAATTAGAAGATTAAAAAGCCAACAAAAAGTATGATTATGTGAATGACTGAAGAAGGAGTGGGTGGGTGAATGCTGGGGGCATCCCAGGAATGACTTCAAATCTATGAATTTTGGATAGGGGGCAACAGGTCAGCAGGGTAATAACTTGGGGCAGATACCTCATGAATCAGCCCGGGGCTTCCTCTATCACAAAAGAAGGGAGTTGGGTTCCCCATCAGGGCTCTGGCCTCACTGTCCCATGGCCGAGTGGACAATGAAGACACTCAGCCTGCCAGTCCAGGCTGTGACTCACAGGCCATGAGGCTGGACTGAGCCCCCACACTAGGCCCCGATGCCCCAGCCATTCAACCTGGGCAATGAGCCGCACGGAGTTCCTGGTTCACTTCTGATACCAACCCTGCTCCCAGTCTCTGGGGATGACCCAACTAGCCCAGTGAGTAAGGAGGCTTTGGACAATCCTTCCTTTCATAAATCTGCTGCTGACTAATGCCTCCCAGTCACGTTGGGCCCTTCCACCCTAAAACCAGCCCCTGCCCCGGACCTGGCCCTGATGGGTTTTAAGGGAGACTCCCCCTCTGTGTTGGTGCTGCCCTCATGCACTGCCCCTGCCAACCTCTGGGTCCTGCTGGTTAGACCTCTCTCTCCAGGGCCAAATTTCCGCTCCTCTCCCCTTCCTCCTGCCAACCCCAAGTCTTCCCAAGCCCTCACCCCTGGGCCCAGCTGTCAAGCCTCAGGGGGTTCTCACCATCTCCTGCCCATCCCTGGCCTCTTCTGTTAGAAAACAGCGCCTGGCCACCCAAGCCTGGGGCCACCAGGAAATGGAGACTCCAATGGAGAGATTTCAGGCACTTGGGCAGCTGATCATGGGGACTAATTCTGAGCATGCATTCAGGGTTGTCTTGAGATGGCCCTTAACTCCTTAGAAGCACATGGAGAGGTGTTGTAGAAAGAGATGGGCTTTGGAGTCAGACCTGAGTTCAAATTATGACTCTGATACTTACTTGCTGGGTGACCATGGGCAGGTAACTTAACTTTTAAAAGCCCCAATTTCTGTATCTGTTTAAAGAAATAGAATGGGCTTGGGAACAATTACCCCTCTCTTCCAGTATGGATGTGAAACATCTTCTAGAGAGACTCTCAACTTGGCCTCAAGGGAGATGACAGTCCCAACAGAGAGACTAAATGAGCTTAAGATGCCTTAGGGAGAACCCACTCTCCAAGGGGAGGCCTTGGCCAAAGAATGTGTGGCTGGGAAGAGAGAGGTTGAGTCCCTCTGACACGTTGGCATGCACGGTGGCTTGATTTACCAGCTGAGAAATAGCCTCTTGTTCTCAAGGTTGATGGGAGGGTGAATGACATTCTTTTATGACACCACGTGAGGACAGGGAATGCACCCCTGGAGGGGAGCCTGGCATGGATCGTACAAGACATCAGATGACAAGAAAAACTATCCCTGTTTGGTTCTGGAATGGAATCGCTTTCCTTTTTTGTGAGACAGTGGGGAGGGAGGGAGGAAGGGCCATGGCCAGCTTCTCTCGCTAATGAGGCCTAACGGAGGCGAATGTGGAAATGACTTGGCAGGATCTGACAGGCAGCTTGGAAAACCGGGAAAAGCTCCTGCCTGGGAGGCGAGAGCCGCGGTGTGGTCCCGGCTGAGCCTCCCACCAGCTGTGTGACCGTGGCTGAGTCACGGCCTCACCGAGTGACACGGCCCTCATCTACAAAGTGGGGAGGTGAGACGTGAGCTCTTTGCAGGCCCTTTCCAGCCCAAAGAGTCTCTATTGCTGCAGCCATCTCTTTAAAGATGAAACGCAGAGATGCTGAGCTAAAACAGATGTGGCGGATAAAGCCAAGATAATCAGCCCAGCGGTTTCTCCCCCTCCAATGCCCTGCGTCAGCAAGGCCTTGGGTAAATTCTGGCATTTGCTCATTTCGATAGGTAATTAAGGCAACATCTGTGGGCCCAAGTTCCAGAAAAGGGGCTGATCAAACAGTTTCTACCCTCAACCCTTCCTCCTTCCTGAATGGCATGTGTGTATTGTGGACCCTCTGAATCCCTGGGGCCCCAGGCTGATTCCCAAACCAAGCATTTGCTATGTATGGTTTCCTCGCTCAGACTTCCACACACCCCCAACCTTCCATAGTTAGCTGGAGTCTGGGGTTGCCCATTCACTAAAGAAGTATTTAGTATGTGTCTCCCCAGTGCCTGGTGCCAAAATAAAAGGTTCTGGGGCATGTGTATCAGAGGGAATTCCCATGAGGCACTGGTGAATGAGCTAACTATGTTACTGCCCCCGAAGGACTCACACGGCCCAGGAGGGAGATGAGAGGTGAGCCAATATCCATAGGGCAAATTGGCAAGTGGGTGAGGAAGGTCTCAGGGTGGCAGAACAGCACCCGCCTCTTTCCCCTGGAAAAGTGGGAGGAAAGGGAACTGGGACTGGCAGGGAAATGACATGGGCTAAAGCAGCCAAGCAGGTGACAAATTTAGGCAGCACATAGTTCTGAGGGTTGGATTTGACTTTAAAGTAACTCTTGCCTCTTTCTGTCCCAGAACTGATTTGTCTCCCTCACCACCTTGGTTGAATTTGTGTATTTCCTGAAGCCCCGTCTAGAAGAGAAGCTGGAAGAGGGAAACTGTCACTGAGCAGCCACCATTCTCTATCCAGTGCCAGGGCAGAGAGCTTTGCGCAGACAAAGTACTGAAAAAGTCTGCCCAGAATGTACGAAGGCATCTGAGCAGCCAAGTGACCAATGCTAAGTCCTGTTTCAGGATGGTCGAGTTGCAAGGATGAGCCACAGTTAGACAAAGAGATTGAGCATTTTCTCTTCTAAGAGCCCGGGATGGTTTTTTTTTTTTTTTTTCCCCATCTTGCTTCCTAAGCAGTGGCTTCTTGCCCTTCACCAAAGCCCAGGGCCTGGAGCATCCGGGCCTGGAACGCGGACGTGCGTGGGAGGGATGTGAAACTGTGCCGGCAGCCTCAAGAAAAGAATCAGTCTTTGTCCTCATCTTGGGGTGCACCTGTCATCCCAAACTCTTGACAAACATTGTGTCATTCACCTTCCCAACCTCTCTGTGGATTTGGCCTGGGGGTGGGGGTGGGGAGGAGGGCACGGGCAGGCCCGAGTGCAGGGAGCAGCATTCCGTGCATTCCTGCCTCCTAACAGCTCCTGGTACCATGGCAGTGAGACCGGGATGTCCAAAAATTCCAGCTGACTCATCCGTGGGTGAGCAAGGCCAAGACAAGGGGATGGGTGGAATCTCCTGGAGCTCTGTCTCTGTCCAGGTCCCCAATTCAGAGGGGAAAGTAGGGCCAGGGTTCAGACAGTTTTTCTTCAGTGATGCTCAGGTGTCACTTGAGGTTCCATGCAGGGATGACAGGTGCAGCACAGTGATATAGGTGGGAGCCTGGTCCAGGACCTTGAAAGCTTGGATTTGAGTTCTGGCTCCATCCTTATCACCTTTGTAACCTCACCAAGCCTCTCTGGGCCTCAGTGTCCTCAAGTGGAAACAGAGGCAGATGATGGTTCCAACTTCACTCCTAGCAGTGAGAACGAAGCAAGGGAATATGGTTAAGATATGAGCACAATCCCTGGTACACGGGAATTGCTTAACAATGATGATTTGTGCTAGAATGTCACCCTTTTGATGCAATGACATGAGATTCTCTTCCGGGGAGGTGGGTGAATGTGTCATGGCCCTTGCTGGGCCCCACAGGGCAACGGGCAAAGGCTGAAAACGTCATGGTGGGAATGTCCCTGCTGTGTTTGGGATTCTGGGTAGAGCCAACATCTTTCTGAATATCTCCTGTCGCAGCTGGAGTCCCCTTGACCACACTTAGGGGAAGACACTACACTGAACAGGGAGCAGCTTTTCTGGTCCTCACACTGGCTTGCAGATGGCTTGTAAACACACCCCTGCCAAGTTCCTCCTACCACCCCCCACGGCGTGTCTCGCCAGAGCGTTTCTCAAAAGGGGGAAATGCAGTCCTGTCGTCAGCACCTCATCACTGCATCACCAGAGCAGCCTTCCAGCTGTCCTCCCCAGGGATGTCTCCGAAGGTTTTTCCCCATCTCTGTCCGGGGGCTGTCAGGGCAAGTGAAGTCCGGGAATGAGGATGGATGGGGACTCAGAGTGCGACGTGACCTTGGGCCATGTGCTGGCCTTCTTCATTCTTCCTGGCGTCTGTGAGAGGAGGAGGCTGGTTGAGGTCATGTGTTTCCGGCAGTTGGGGTGGGGGGGTGGGGGGGGGCGGGTAGGTGTTTTGGCTTCTGAGTATGGGGGAGAGTCAGGCAGATGAACACTTGTTCCTGTCTGTTAGGGAAGCATAGGGATTAGAGACAAATGGCTCTGGGTTCAAAGTCTCACCCTGTCCCCTTGCCAGCTCTGTGACCTTAGGCAAGGCTCATACCCTCTCTGAGCAGTTACATTATCTATACAATGGGCATCCCAGCTGCCATTTCCATGGTTGTAAGGATGAAGAGAGATGATGCATGCACAGAACTCAGCATGGTGTCTGACACTTACAATATTTTTATCTGTTCCACAGAAATACGGGCTTGCTCATCTTCGCTGAACTGCTGACCTTATGGAGTAGGAAACTGAGGCTTGCCGGTGATTGGTGGGCAGAGATTCAGACCATGTTTCCCTGTTCCAGCTGCCACACCAGTCAGGCTTCAGAAGGAAGTTGCAATAACTCAGGGAAAAGTCCCACAGTGTCTGCTCCAGCCCCTCAGGCGGCTCTCAGAGCTTGTGCCAGGAGATGGCTTGGCGCATTAACATATTTCCAGATGTTTCATGCAGCAGCCCATGAAGTTCTTTCAGGCTCTGTTTTGTTGGATCTCCTTTCCAGTAGCTTCCCTTTCTCTTTGCTTTTCCCCAACTGGCTATCGTGGCTTTATAGACAAAAAACTACATCTTTCTCTTGACCTGTGAAAACCCTCGACCACAGTCCCTTTCTCAGAAGATCCCCACAAAGAGAGGGTTGGAACACCTTATCAAATGTGCCTTTAACAGCATTAACTGCTTTAGAATTTCACACTCAATTTCTTTCACCCAGACCAGCACAAGCCCAGGGTCCTAGGAAATGGTGGCTTGGGGAGTTCTGGTGATCAAGGGCAGCAAAATAGAACGAGCTCTCTCCTGAATACCTACTATGTGTGCCTGCTTCACCTACATCATCTTACCAAACCTGAAGTAGGTGTTATTAGTCCCCTTTTTTTGGATGAGAAAGTAAGATTCAC
Organism: Noctilio leporinus; assembly: GCA_004026585.1. Lineage (NCBI taxonomy): Eukaryota > Metazoa > Chordata > Mammalia > Chiroptera > Noctilionidae > Noctilio > Noctilio leporinus. The sequence goes on from PVIW01000792.1 coordinate 201,373, forward strand.
AGAAGCTATGTAACTTGTCCAAGGTCATTGAGCTACTGAGATGACCATTTTGGCCTAACTTGGCCCAACTTGGCCCAACTCCAAAGGCCTGGCTCTCTCCATGATAGACAGATGCTAGGAGCATGCTTACACAACCTGTGCATGGCCTGGGTCTGGGCCTTTGCCACCAGCCATCTACCAGTCTGGGTCCCAGATCATGGGCTTCAAATTAATACCTGGCCCAAAGCAAGTCACTGACCTTGCCTCATCAAGGAGGAGAGAGTTAAATCAATTCCCAGAGAAGCATCAGCAAAAAAGATGTGAGTTTGTGGGTGTGGAATGTGCACTTATGAGCAAAGGTGTGAAAGTGCATGTTTATGTAAGGATGTGTGTGTTTGAGGGTGCACATAAGCATGTTAGCCTATGTGTGCACATGTGCAAGGACATATTCTGTATGAGAATGTATATGTGCATGTATGTATGTGTGAGGGTGCAGTTATGTGTAAGAATGTGTGTGCTTGTGCATGAGGATTCTTTATTTAGCTAGACCTCCTTAGTGTTGAGTACCAAGCATTTCCCAGCACTTATTACAGATCTTTTAAAAAAGTGTATTTAGAGCCCTGGCTAGTGGCTCAGTGGATAGGTACCAGTCTGTGAACCCAAAGGTCACTGGTTTGATTCCCAGCCAGGGCACATAACCAGGTTGCAAGCCAGGTCTCTAGCCAGGTCTGTGGCTGGAGGGAGGTGAAAGGCAACTGTACATGGATGTTTCCCTCCCTCTCTGCCTCTCTCCCTTCTCTTTAAAAATAATAAAATCTTTTTAAAAGAAAGAAAAAAAAGTATATTTATCTTCTTATGCGAATATACCCTAGGTACATGCATGCATGAAGACTGAGGGTCTGTGTTTGTGTGTGGACCTGTGTACAGAGTATGTGTATGGATGTTTGTGTGAGGATGCATTTGTGTGAGATTATGTGTATGCATGTGTGTAAGGTCATGTGCACATGTGTATGTATACATGTGTGATGTGTATGCACAGAATGGCAAATCATAGGGTGACTACATGCACACTGATGCATGTGGCCAAGTGTGCATATATGTCTATATGTGTGAGGGTATGTGCTTGTGCTTGTGCGTGCAGTCACATGTGAGCACTTGTGTGCATGCATCAGGAAGCAGGGCAGGATGGATGATGGGGGCGGGAACACTGTGATCACCACCAGATGGATTCTTTGTTTCGCGAGACCTCCTTGGTGTTGAGTATCAGACATTTCCCAGTACCAGAGGACAGACAGATCTTTTTTGAAAGTATGTTTATCTTTTCACATGGTCAAAGGGCAGCACTCCAGCAAAGGAGGGGGCGGTTATTTTCCCTGAAGGATTGGACCTACTGCCTGCTGGGCATCACGGGCTCTGCAGACCCAGCTTCCCGGTCCCATGGTGCCCTGGGCCTCGCTCCCTCTACACTTCAGGGCGTGGCTCCCCCTATCTCAGGGCAGATTAACTACCTTGGCACTAGCTATGTTTTGGCTCATTAAGGAGGAGCAGCCACTGAGCATGGAGGCCTCTCCCTTCCACCCCCGGGCCTGATTCTGCTGAAAACACTTGAATTAGAGCTTCTCACTTTGCTTTCTCTGGCTGGGTGATCCAGGCAGAAGGGGAAACACCTAGGACCCAGGCTGTTTTGTCTGCTGAGATGGGGAGAGGGATTTGGTTCTTCCCTGAAGTGGCTCTGGCCCCAGCCGCGTCAGGGGCTCTGGGCTATTTGTTTGTTGAGCGTCTGTTCCTGAGGGTGGGTGGGGTAAGGCTGAGAACTACTGTGATGGAAGCAGGAGCGTGAAGCCTGCGGCTGGAGCAGATAAAGGTTCTTCTCTGCCGGTAGCTGTGTGTGGTAGTAAGATGGAGCCTGCTTTTCTGCTTGCATTCTACTAGTGAAAGTGCCTCTGGGTTCACTTAAACGCCCCCTTTTTTTCTTAAACTCATTTCACCTCTCAGGGATCCTAAAAGCCTCAGCACTGTGGGGACACAGTGGTCATCTGGCCGTGCCCTCTCCATGGAGTGTCTTCTCCATAATGTCGAGCACCATGCCCATCCCACCTGCCTGGACCCTTTCAGAGCCCATTGGAATGTAAGCATCCTGAGGGGAAGACCTGTACCTCTCCGGAGGCTGTCATCACCCAGCATCTGGCCTGGGGCCAGCTGCCTGGCACATATGAGGCCTCAGTAGGGATTTGTCAGCAGGGGCTGCATGAGGTAACTTGCTCCAGCTGCAGGTAGAGGGCCCTGGGCCCTGAGCCCTTGGATCTCTGAGTCAAATTATATTGTGCCAAAATTTGCTTCCCTCTGAACGTCATCCTCTGGAACAACACAAATTAGTTGTACCGCAAAAGCCTTTCGACCAAGCAGACATGGTCCTCCTCTAAACGCCTCCCACATCCCAGCTGAATGCCATTCCCACAACCATTCTTCATATCGTACAAATAAGAGCAATTTTTTTCAGTGAACATCTTGAAATACGGTTCTTTAGCTGGACCTAAAATTCTAGATGTAGTCTGTTCGGTTTGTGGTACTTTGTTAGGGCAGCCCCAGGACACTAACAGACCAGACCCGTATTCCACTTGACTTGTATCTTGGTAACACTGTGGTACCAACCCTTAAGAAATTTAAAAGGACCGTCCAAAACCTGCTGGTGTTAATAATAGCAATATATAGAAAAATGGCTGGACAGAAGATAGACACACCCAGGTAAAGGCATTTTTGTATGCTAGTGAGCGGAGAATCCTAATCATGATAGTCCATTCACATGAGCACCAGAAGGCATAAACCACTTCCCTTGCACCTGTGTGGGACCCAGATAAAGAACACTACACAGTTATTCGGGAAAATTTAAGAGATTTGAATAAAATAGGTATTGCTAAATGGAAAATTTCAATTTAGAAAATTTCTTTAGCGACAGATTAATTTGTTGACTCATTATGATTGTAATCAAAACCCCTGACGAGTCACTGATTTTTTTCTTAACAAACAAATCCATATTTAATGAGAGAAAACAGTAGAACAATTCTAGAAAAGAGTGAGGTGGGGTTGGGAGAGTCCTGTCAGACCAGATATTAGAACATATTAACTAAAAATACTTAAGCATATGATGGAAAATAGTACCAAATACTAATAGATGCTGGCTCAATGTTTATTTTCACCTTTAAGAACTGATCTCAAAGTAAGGTATGGTGTAAGCAAAGCCCAAAGAAGACAAAAGGTCAATGTTGAGGATTTGGGGCACTTTCACAGATTGAAGAAAATCTCTATTTACAATCTACAGGTTGGAGCATTGTCTCCATTCAGAGTGGTTTGCAACCCCATCAACTAAGTTGCTTTCTTGGTAGGAAGGTAGCCCCTACCAAGTCCTATTTCTGCAATGACATGAAATGCCATTCCCCAGGAAGAGCTTGAGGTGGGAGAGGCAGGGAGAGTTAGGTGGATATGCATATCTGCTGATAGCTGCTGCATTTCCTTGGCTAGTTCTTCTACTCACTGTGTTCTCTGACAGGGGGTTTTGTAATCACCAGGACATCTTTTTCTCAATCCAGATATTTGAATTTCCAGAACCAAATTAGGTTAGGGAAACACCCTGAATTTGCGGACTTAATATTCTCAGTTTCATCAGAAGTTTGCTGAGCATCTGTGATGTGCCAAGCTCTGGGCCAGGGCCAGGGGCCTAAAAGTTCATGACATGTAGTTATTTATGCCTGGCACAGGATGGATTTGCACAGGTCCCTTGTGAAGCTGGGACTCAGACTCACCGAGGAAGGGTCTAGCTAGGCAGCTAAGTGCCACTGGGTACAATGAGGTGATTTTCACCTCATTATGTAAGAATGACTAGAGGTGTTGAACACAGTCATTGTTATTGTGACTTAACATGTTAAGTTATACTTGAGGGCATTTTCAGGAGCACTTTTTGCCATGGTAGTGGTCACGGGGGTGGGGGGGTTGGGGTGGGGGAGATACCAAATGCCAATGAAGCCAAGATTAGGACCAGGGAGAGAGAGGAGACAAATGCCAGAGAAGAGGGTTGTTTTGCAAGGAGCTGGTGGGCGTGGCTAATCTCATGGGCCAGTTAGGGGACTGGCCTAGTTCAGTGGATAGTGAGTGACTCTGGAGGCCCATTATAATGGCTGGGGAGCTTTAAAAAAAAAAAAAAAAAAATCTGTACCCAGATCCCAAGAGCAGCCCAAGAAAATCATAGTCTCTGGGGGAGACACTCAGTGAGTATCTCATGACTAAAGCTCTACAGGTGATTCTAAGGTGAAAGCAGGTCTGAGAACAGAGCTTAGGACAGAGAAGAGTCTGCTGCTTCTTGCTTAATCGTAATTGATGTGGTGCAAATGACAGCATGCGCATGCATGCACACATGTGCACATGAAAGTGCTAGTCAAGGGGATGGATGTAATACAACAACAATAAAATTTTTTAAAACAGTACTAGTAAGTATTGCAATTTTAAACAAAAAGAAATATTTAGAGTGTATACGGTCAGGTATCACTGTGAGTCTTGGGGATGTGTTGATGAAGCTGTGTGCAGATGACAATTGCAATGATACTTCAACTTGAGCTTCATCTCTAGGACTTAAAGTGCTTGACATTTTTTCTTTTTAACTCATTATTGATGTCTTTGTGGGTACGTAGGGGAAAAAGAGATTCTGGAGATACAGCAACAACAAAAAAACCTAGCAACAACAAAAAAACTAGCATCTACTCATCTTACAAGGTCAGTGTCACCGTCATTTACCTCTTCATCATCCTTATCTGGTTTCCTCTGACTAAAAGTAGTGCTTGTGAACCCATTCTTTCTTTGAGGGTGTTTCCTAGCTAGTCTCTTGGCTGGGGTCATCAATAAAAGGTTGAAAGGGTTCTTGTGCCTTTTAAAAAGACTTTGCAATCTGGCTGATGGCTCAGTGGATAGGCTCCGGCCTGTGAACCCAAAGGTCGATGGTTCAATTTCCAGTCAGGGCGCATAACCAGGTTGCAAATCAGGTCTCCAGCCAGGTTCATAGCTGGAGGCAGGTGAAAAGCAACCATACATTGATGTTTCTCTCCCTCTCTGCCTCTCTCCCTTCCCCTCTCACTAAAAATAATAAGTAAAATCTTTTAAAAATAAAAAATAAAGTTTAAAAATCAAAAGAGTTTGCCTAGAGTATGTCATGAGATGGGGAGCCTGCAAGACTTTTTCTGGAAGTTTCTATTCTTCTCAGGAATTTGCTCTTGGTGGAGGAGGGGTGGGGGTCATGGCTCTGAATTAGGCATCTTCTTGCTAAGGCCAGTTAGTCAGACACATTTTGCCTTTAGAATCCTAGCCCAATATTCCCAGTGTGAGCTGGTCACCATTCAATGTATCCCAAGAAAAAAGCATCATGAGGTTAGGTGATTGGGGCTTCCTTATGTGTGTGTATTTAAAAAAAAAAAAAGGTATGGATCAGAACTGAAGAAACTGAAAAGAGAAAAATCCAATCCTTTTCAGAAAATCCAGCCCTTCTCTATCCCTGGGTGGCCCTTTGCCCATCACCCAGCATCACCTCCAGGGAAATGCCTGCCTAAAACTCTGGTCCTCAGAAAACCCTTATTCTAAGAAGGAACCTGGGCAGCACATGGAAGGAGCTAGACTGGGGATGACAAGGCAGGCCTCTGTAAAAATCTTCCAAGGTGGTAAGGAGGGAAAAAAATAAAGATTCCTCATTTACACCAAGAGTAAACTTCCTGTCCTATTAAACAATGAAGCATTCAAAATTGCCTGAGTAAAAGTCCCCTGATGTAATGAGAGGGTGAGCAATTTCATGTCAGGCTGTTGTTATGGGATTTATACATGTCTTAGCTAGGGCTTGAGGTGAAAATCCGAGCCAAAAACAATAGCCCTAAACCCCACATGCACAGAAACCTCATTCCAGTGGAGTTTCCTTAAGAGAGAATACAGCAGACTCTTCGCAAACAAAGTGACTTCAAAGGTAGGCTTGCATCACTAGCCTCCCCCACTTGACACTTCCCTTTAGCCCAGACCTGGCCCTTCTGTTTTTTGGTTTACTTTATGAGGTTCTCACACACATCGCAGAGCAATTATCTGAGCATGCAGGCCAACAGGAAAGCAATTGTAACCGAGTACTTCCTTTGTCAAGCGCTGACGCTGGCCACTGCGCTAGAGGTGGGAGGTATGCCGGGCACCCAAGCACCCAGTGTGACAAGGCAGCCCCTCCTCCCATGCGCTCAGATGGAATTCCCGAGGGGGGAGGACACTGGTGGGATGGGGAATGGGGAATTTTCTTACATCACTTGACGTGCTTGCTTTCACTCCCAAAATCCTGAGTCATGACTGAAGCTGTGTTGCCTCGGGTCTTTGGCTGAAACCAGAGGTTATAGGTTTGGAGATCTAATTCCATCAGCTGACTCTGGTCCAGTTCATCAGAGGAAACGTGTATTATTTTAGTCACCCCTCTTCAAGCTGGAGTGCCTTCTAATTGAAGGCATTACGTGAGGAAAGTGCTCTGTAGTGGCTTAGTAAGCCGATGCCATGTAGGTGAACAATATTTGACGTTGGATGAGTTTACAAAAAGGGCAGTCTCTCTGTTTGTTTAAACTGAGATTAAGTGAAAGGAAAAGTTTTTCTTTCCCATCCCAAGACAAATGCGAAACACATGTTTTCCCTTTTGACTTTGTAGTACAAGGCTCAAACAATTGTCCCCACCCCCCTCAGCTGTGCGTTTTCAAGGATTGCAGAATGTTTCCTCTCTTTGGTGGCCAAAGCCAATATAAGCCTTTGTATTTCCAGACAGCGGAGCTCATGTTGATGGCCCCGTTGACTCCTGGTAATTATGTGCCGGGTGTTCCTGGGCCTTCTGTTGTATGGGTAGGTGAGGAGGTACCAGAAATCCCAGGAACTGGGTTCAAGTCATAGCTTGGCCTTTGCCTGTGTGACCTCACTAAGTTTCACTGTCCTCATTTGCAAAATGAAGTTGGTTGAAGTTGAAATATCTCGGGTCATTTCCAATTCCAGAAAGACTGTTGGTTCAGGTTGGGTTTTCTGGTGTGTGGGAAATATTCCCAGCTGAGGGCACCCTTATAGGATCTGGGGGCAGCACCAGAGACCTCAATAAAGCATCCTGCCCTTCCATGACTCACCATGACCTTGAACAACTCACTGGCCCTCTTTGTGAGTCCTTCTTCTTATCTGAGAGAGGACGTTCGACAGTCTTGTCCCTGACATAGCAGCTTAATAATGTTACAGCCTGAATCTGAATGATACTAGTGGGTAGAGTACTTTGAGTTTCTTGGACTAAGATAATTATTTATCTTGGAAGACAAGTTTTAAAAAATGCTAGCCCCCAAATAATTTTTTTGATTTTCCCAGAATGATGTAATTAAGATCAATATTCTTTTTTTTTTTTAATTTTATTGTTGTTGTATTACATCCATCCCCTTTAAGATCAATATTCTTTAATCTTGGCTTCCCTTAAATCACTACTGGTTCAGAGAATGCTAGTACCAGCTAACCAACATGGGCTACGAAACCCAGAATTTCTTCCTCCTATGCTGGCCAAAGCAATGTTCCTTGCTTTTGTTATGTTGCTACTCTGCTCAGAAACCTTCGAGATTCCTGTTACCTTTAAAATTCAATCCAAACCAACATTCAATTTCTGTCATGACCTGGCTTCAACTGGCATTACTAACCCTCCTACCAAAAATTTTAGAATTTACTAGAACCTCCACAATGATGCCACGATCGCCCTGTAAATGTCACCTAACAAGTGGGCAGGAGGTCTGTTCGGACACAGTGGCAGGGAGAAGCCTCTGATACTTTTCAAATCATCCTCGATTGTTAGAAACTTCTCCCCTTTGTTGAATCAAAATCTGCCTCATTATAAATCCCAATTGCCCTTGGTCCTATAGGAGTCACTCCAATTCAGCTTCTTTAAGCATCTTCCTCTGTGTTTGAAGACAGCCCTCATTAACGCCCTCTTTTCCAGTCTAAACAATTGCAGTGTCCTTAACAGATTTTCATTGACTTGGTTTTCAAATTCCTAAATGTTGTCCTTACTTTCCCTGAATACGTTTCAAATGGTCAGTGTCTCTTTCAAAAAAAGTGACCCTTTGAACTAAATGCAGTGTTCTTAGTGGACCAGTTGGTAGAGCAAGTATTTCCTTTGCTTCTATAACAGGTTTGTAAGAGATGTGATAACATTTCAGTGCCTTAAAGAAATGTAGAATATGTTTTTGTTTTTCTCTCTCAGGTAACTGTCTGGGTAAGTAAGTGATCCAGGTTAGTAGGCGGCCCCCTGCTGCCTGCAGTAATTGTTCAGGGCTGCAGGCTCCTTCTAGCTGGGGCTTCATTCAGTATTCCATAGGGTGTTCCTAAGGTGGATTGCTGCCAGGTCCCAGATGCAGTCATCAAGAAAAGAACAGAGCCCTGGCTGGTGGTGGTAAGGCACTAGCCTGTGAACCCAAAGGTCACTGGTTCATTTCCAGCCAGGACACGTAACCAGGTTGCAAGCCAGGTCTGCAGCCAGGTCCCCAGCTGGAGGCCGGTGAAAGGCAACCATACATTGATGTCTTTCTCCCTCTCTGCCTCTTTCCCTTCCCCTCTCTCTAAAAATCATAAATTTAAAAAAGAAAGAAAAAGAAAAGAACAGAGTGTGAAGAGGGGAAGTACCTGCCTCCTAAGGACCTCAGCTCCCAAAACAGACAGACCATATGTTGGCATCCCATTGGTGAGAACTTAGTCCCAAGGCAAGATTCAACTGTAAATGGCTGGGAAATACAGCTCCTCAACACTATGGCAGACAAGGAGAATAGATGTTGTTGGTTGGAGTGAACATGGAGAAGCCTCATTGGTCTTTCAGTCTCAGGAACCCCTCAAACTCCTTTCACACTCTGGGCCAATGCACTCCTTGTCCTGCCTGAAATGTTCTGTCCCACTGCCTGTCCTTCCTTCAGCTTGAACAAGCCATTCCTCAGAGAGGTGTGTCCTTACCAACCGAGGAAAAGTGGGCCCCTCATCATTCTCTTTCCAGTCTTCATTTGTGTCTTGCCAGTCTGTCATATTTTAGTGATTTATGTGTGTTTCTTTCCCCTAATAAACTACAGGCTGCAAGAGGACAGGGACTTGGTCTTGTTTCCCAGCGTGTTCTCTGCCCAACGCAGTGCCTGACACCGGGAGGCCAACACATTACACTGTTGGGTCATTTGTGGCAAATTAAATGCCCCAGATCCCTTTTCATATCAACTGTGACTGAGACATATTTCTCCATCACCTTCTTGAAAAGTTTTTTTTTTTTTTACCTTAAATACAATATTTCATATTTACACTTATTGTATTTCAGCTGCTTGGTTTTGTCCATTATTCTAGCCCCAAGACATTTTTTTTTGATATATCAACTGGTACCTTTATTTTTCTGTTTTTAATTTATTGATTTTTTTTTGTAGAGACAGTGGAAGGAAAAGAGAGAGAGAGAAACAAACACCAATTTGTTGTTCCACTTATTTATGGATTCCTTGGTTGCTTCTTGTATGTGCCCTGACCAGAGAGTGAACCTCCAACCTTGACATATCGGTACAACGCTTTAATCAACTGAGCTACCTGGCCAGGGCCTGGTACATTTATTTTTCCCTTCAGGTTTCATATTATCCAAAACTCTGATAGTTGCATCTTGCATGTTTCCTTATGTCACTGGCAAATATCAATGTAGATGGAAAAAAGAAATGAGCCAAAGACAGAGCCCCTGTCAGTACCAGAGCTCATCCTCATATTACCATTAATTCACCATCAACTCCCTTTTAAAAAAGAAATATATATTTTTAAGATTTTATTTATTATTTTTAGAGAGAGGGGAAGGGAGAGAAGCAGAGAGGGAGAGAAACATCAGTGTATGGTTGCCTTTCACCTGCCTCCACGGACTTCAACTCCCTTTGGTGGTGTGTCTACTCATACAGACCATGCTCTTAACAAGAATCTCATTGAGCCTGGCTATGTTAGATGCTCTGCTGAAACTGAGATGCACAGTAGAATTCAGGTCCTTCCATTCCACTCTAGGACCATGGAAATTTCCAACCAAATGGCAAGAATCCCCTTGACAACATCCTCTAGTTTTCCAGAACTTACAACCTTATAAAAAATGGAGAAGAAATGTTGTTGGCTAGTTTCTAGTGAATCCATACTTAGTGAAACCTAACGATTATTGTTCTCTTATAAGTATTTACAAACCTTTAATTCATAATTTCTTCTGAAACTATTCTAGGATCTACCCTCCTTTCCTGACAACACTGCCACTTTGGTCCATTTTCTATCCCAAAATGCTCCTCCATCCTCACATCTCTGAGCAGTCACTCCTTTGTTCATTCTGATAGTAAGCACTCTTCCTACCTGACTCTGAGTATCCACATCCTGACTTCTCCTCAAGATCTAGCTTGAAAGTCACCCCTCCTCTGAAGTTGTCCTTCACCATTCCAGGCCTCTCTGTGCTCTGAGTCCCTATGGAATTTATTGACCTTATCCATCCCCAGGGCTTCTTGAAGCTGCCTGGGCAGACTTTCTGAATGGCACATGCCTTTCTCTTGTGATGTCTGGCCTGTGCCTTGCACAGACCCTCACCCAACGAAGTGTGTGGGTTGATTCAGTTAACCAGTAAAAATCAGCACCCACTTACATCCTTCATTAAAACTTCAGCCTAAGCTGTGTTCAAGGGCCAGATGATACGGTCTTTCAGAGTGCTTGGAAATTAAAAGAAAGATTTAGTGATGTATTATAAAATCCCAAGGAAGCTGTAGAACTATTGGACTTTCTTTCACACTAAGGGAAAATGATCTGTTTGCTATAATATTCTGGGAAATCAAGATGGGTAGTGACAGGTGATTAATCTAAACTACAACATTACAGCATCCTAAATGTTCCAGCAACAAAGAATACAAATCAAAATCAGAGCTATGAGCAAAGAATATTTTCAAAAGTGTTAACTCACCTTTCAGAAGCATGTTTAGATTTACAAAAGGCAGGGTTAACTGCCTTACTGTCTTTGTAGTTTTAAAAGGAATCCATTCCCATACAATTTGGGAAGAAGTCAATGTTACAAATGCAGTCCACCTGCATTTCCCTTCCCCCAAAGAGCAGCAGAAGCTGGCAGAGATGCTGATGCCACATCATACCAGTTTGAGAGGAAAAAGTTAGCTCTATGAGATCATCCAGTCCAATTCCTCCCAAGTGCAATTGAAAACTTTGTTCCCTATTGGGAGGGGGCTCAGAAAGGAATGATTCTGCCACTGTGGGAGTTCCTGGACCTGAACACAGCACTCACAAAAGAAGTCCCCACCTCTCCCCAGCCTCCTGGGACCAGCCATTACCTTCAGGCCAGAGAGAAACTTTCCTTTCTGTAGAAATGTCGATGACTCTCCTTATGAAAAGTCTCCTTTTAACAACTCTCTCTGCTGCTTGCTTTCTGAGCTTTAATAAACCCTGAATTAGTATGAAAACCACCCAGGCACTGACTCTTCATATTTCCCAACAAGCTGTCTGGAGCTGGCTTCTTTTTCAGAAGTAACTTCCTCAAGTATTGGGGAAATTGCCCAACACCGTGAACTTACGACCACCAGGTAAACGTCTCAGAAAAGAAAAAGAAAATATTACTCGAAAGCTAGCACTTTTTTTGTTTCTTTTGCACTCTTTGCTCACTCCCCTGTCTTGCTCATGAGCAATTCTCGCCCCTTTTATTGGCTAAGAATGAAATTTGGGTTTCCAGCTACAGCCAAGAACTTTAAAACATGGATTTTCAGCCTTCTCTTAGAATTGTTCTTTCTTATAACTTCTGTATAATGGGACATTCCAAGATCAGGAGAAAGCCCATTTTCCAGTTATTTCCGTTCAGTGCATCACTATCTTCAATATGCTTGTCCATATTTCAAGGAACTTGCAATGCTACAGCTGTTCTAGAGAAAGGGCCGCATTAAAGTTTCCAATCTTAACACTGACTGGCTTTCACTTCATGTGGGCTCAGGGCCACTTTCACTGTTTCCAGTTTCTTTTCAGCCTCCACTTTTCCTTCCCTCATTTCCCTTTGCTCTTTATTCCCTCTGGAGTGAGCTTCTATGATAAGCCTTACACAAGTGGTTGCCTCTGTCACTCCCTTAGCAGGTGTTAGGCTGAGGTGTGAACAGGTGCTAACACAGAACTTAATAGTAGCATCAAAAGGTGGCATAATAGAAGTGACCTCAAGATGGAACCATTTTAAGGGTGGCTGAAGGCATACAATTAAACCAGCTGTATCAACGAAATGTCCAGCACCTACATTCTGAAACCAGTTGATTTGTAAATCCATCTTTCCATCCACAAAATGATAGATGAAGCCCTGGCTGGTAGCTCAGTAGATAAGTACCAGTCTGTGAACCCAAAGTTTGCTGGTTAGATTCTCACTCAGGGCACATAACCAGGTTGCAAGCCAGGTCCGTAGCTAGAGGCAGGTGAAAGGCAACCATACATTGATACTTCTCTCCGTTTCTTCCTCCCTCCCTGCCCTTCTCTCCGAAAATAATGAATAAAATCTTTAAAAAAAAAACAAAACAACGTTTAGTCCTGGTTGGTGACATAGTGGATAAGGCGCTGGCCTCAAACCCAAAGGTCCCTGGTCCGACTCCCAGCTAGGGCACATAACCAGATTGCAAGCCAGGTCTCCAGCCAGGTACATAGCTGGAGGCAGGTGAAAGGCAACTATATTATACACTGATGTCTCTCTCCCTCTCTCCCATCCCCTCTCTCTCTAAAAATAGTAAATAAAATCTTAAAATAATAATTTTATTTTATTTTATTTTTTTAAACTTTTTTAATTTCATTATTTTTAGAAAGAGGGCAAGGGAGAGAGGCAGAGAGACATCAATGTATGGTTGCCTTTCACTTGCCTCCAGCCACAGACCTGACTGGAGACCTGGTTTGCAACCTTGTTATGTGCCCTGGCTGGGGAATCGAACCTGCGAGCTTTGGGTTCGCGGGCCTGCACCTTATCCACTGGGCTACCAGCCAGGGAAAATAATAATAATTTTAAATGGTAGATAAATCTGTTTGAATTACAAAGGAGGATTGATTCTTTTTTTTTTTAATTGTAGTAAAACATATAAAATTTTACTACTTTAACCATTTTTAAGTGTACAGTTGTGTGGCAATAAGTACATTCATATTGTTGGGCAGCCATCACCACCATCCGTCTCCAGAACTTTCTTTTTCCCCAAATGAAACTTAGTGCCCATTAAACACTAACTCCGCAGTTCATCCTTAATCCCCAGCCCCTAGCTATAATTTTTTTGAAAGATTTTATTTATTATTTCTACAGAGACAGGAACATAGGGAAGCTGAGAGGGAGAGAAACATCAATATATGGTTGTCTTTCACCTGCCTCCAGCTACGGACCTGGCTGGAGACCTGGCTTGCAACCTGGTTATGTGCTCTGACTGGGAATCTAACCAGCAACCTTTGGGTTCGAAGGCTGGCGACTACCCACTGAGCCACCAGCCAGGGCCTGTCTCTATGATTTTGACTACCTAAATACTGCACATAAGTGGAATAAATGCAGTCTTTGTCTTTTTTGGAACTGGCTTATTTTACTTAGCATAATGACCTCGTTTCATTCATGTTGTACTGTGTGTCAGAATTTCCTTTCTAATTTTTAAGGCTGCAGAATATTCCATTGTACGCATTCACCACATTTCATTTACCCATTCATTGTTGATTGGTACTGATTTTGAAAAATAGTGAAGTTTGTATTTTAACAAGTGGGGAGTTGAAGAGTCAGTGGTGTATGATGGGAAGAGCACTGAACTGGATGATGTTAGGAAACCTGGGCTTTAGTTCAGGCTCTGCAGCAGGTGACCTAGGACCGCTGGCTTCTGCCAAAGTGGACTGGAGGAGCCCCTATATCAGAACCAGCTGGGCCACCTGGGGAACAATCACGGACTCCTCAGATTTGTCTTGAGGGTCTATATTTCTAAAAACCTTCCCAGGGGAGATTACTGGAGGGAAGCTGGGTACCAGAAAGAAGAGGGCAAAGGGAGAAAAATTGGGACAACTGTAACAGCATGATCAATAAAATATACTTTTAAAGCCCTGGCTGGTGTGGCTCAGTGGATTGGCACCAGCCTACGAACCCAATGGTCACTGGTTAGTTCACAGCCAGGACACATAACCAGGTTGCAAACCAGGTCTCCAGCCAGGTCTGTAGCTGGAGGCAGGTGAAAGGCAACCATACATACATTGATGTTTCTCTCCTTTTCTTCCTCCCTTCCTCCCTGCCCTTCTCTCTGAAAATATTAAACAAAATTTTAAAATAAATAAATACACACACACACACACACACACACACACTAACTCCCCAGGTATTTTTGTATATGTGGGTCCAAGAACCTATTCTGGGCCTTATTCTTCCATCAAGGCCAGACCAGAATTTTTCAAATGGGGCTGCACTGTTGCTCAGAAGAACACCAGGGTTTTCTAGAGGGACAATGGGGACTCCTGGGTAGATGGGTGCAAGGAGAAATTCAGAGGCAGGACTTGTTATATCTCTTCTGCGTCTAGGAGCCTACTGAATTCTTACAAATTGAAAACCAGTAGAATCATATTAAAAACCACTTCTGCCGAAATTAAGTTAAAATTTCAAAATTACTAGATGTAGTTTTGGAATTATCGTTGAGTTTTAAACATGATTGTTTTGTAAACATAATTGGTTTTGAATTCTCTTGCCTGGGATTTAATATAAGGTTATTTTATTTTAATTTAATTTAATTTTAAGCTCTGGCAAAAGGTTTCCATAGAGCTTTGGATGCTTCTTCTGCCAAACTGCTGACAGGCCATTTCTGTAAATGGACATTTACTATGTACATTTAGTATTGCAGGGCCCAGCACAATACATATTCAGATCTTTGTCATAACTCCACCTCAATCTCAATAATTCTAACTCTTGATTATAAAATATGTTTGTAGACCTTTTGGCTAAGCTAGTGTCTAATTCCTACTCTCATCTTGGCTCCCCCTAGCCTTGTTTGATCTCAGACTAGTCTCTTACCCTCTGTGCAAGAGACCTCTTTTCTCTGGGAACTTTCCTATCCTCCCAGCCCCTCTCCTCGTGAATAAACTGGGTAGCAGAAGGAGCAATTAATTACAAAGGGAGAGAAGGATGAGTTGTATATGGAAAGAAGCAAAAACAAGACCTCAGGTACCCTGGGTTTCTAAGTACTTCGCCCTTTCCAGCTCTAGTCCCTTTCAGACAACTGCCTTGGCATGCCTTGGCTTTCATAGGCTAGTCCTGAACAGTTATTTTATGTTTGTTTGTTTTTAATAATGCCTTTGTTTTAATCAGATTTTATATTTAGAGAAGGGGGAGGGAGGGAGAAAGAGAGGAAGAGAAACATCAATGTATGGTTGCCTTACATGTGCCCCCAACTGGGGACCTGGCCTACCACCCAAACATGTGCTCTGACTGGGAATTGAACCAGTGACCTTTGATTCACAGGCTCGTGCTCAATCCACTCAGCCAGACTAGCTGGGGCAGTTCTGCACATTTATAACAAATTTTCCTTCTTCTTCTTCTTTTTTTTTCTTCTTAAGCTGACTCAGGATGGCTTGTGCCACTTGGGATTGCTGAGTTATAATGATTATACCCTGTAAAGTAGGAGTCCAATCCAGTTCACAGGAGTATTATAAGAACAAATTGAGATATTTGTATGAATGTGCCATAGAAGTATTAATGCTAATTTGTTTTATGGTATTATTATTATTATCTGAGCCCCCACCACCACCTTGGATTTAAAAATATTGTATTTATTGGCTACACTTACTATTCCAAAGTTACTCTTCTATTTGGAATAAGGCATTGAAGGCTGAGGGAATTTTGAAGTGCAAATATTTTCAAGTAACAGTAACACATTTAAAAAAAATAATTGAGTACTTTGTGTTTCGGGAAAGGTACCAGAAATAGTTACTCACTCCTCTCTTGCCTTCCCTGAGTCAGGAGTAGGGGCTGGGACCAACCTGGTTCAGGCCTCCAGAGAGCTAAGGACAAGCAAGCAAGGGGTGGGCAGCCAGACAGCTGTTCTAGGTACTGGGTGGGGGGTGTGGGTGGCAGGGAGGACAGGAGAGGGTCACAGAGAAAGGCATCTGATGCAACTCAGGAAGACTTCCCAGAGATAAGGGACTTCCCTGAGGAAATTTTGCTTCAACTAGAGAATGAACAGAATGAAAGGAATGAACAGGAGAGAGTTTTCTGCAGAAGAGAAAATTGCCTGCTCAATGCCCTAGAGGTGAAGGAGAGCGCAGCACACAGCAGGTGCTGAGCGCAGGGATGCCAGTGAGGTGAGCAAGGGCTCCTGGCCCCACCACGTAGTCTGGACCTGACTCTGAGGCCCTGAGTGCTGCTGAAGGTAGGAGTAAATCTGGTTATAGTTATATTCTGGAAAGATCCCATTGGCCAGCAGCGGAGAATGTGTGGTGGGGACCAGGTCTGGAGGCAGAGGCCACTGCAGTAATCTGGGATGGAGAGGGCAGTGCCCAGAAATTTGCTTTAGGAGAGAAAGAAGGGTTTAGAGGGAGAGGAGTTCAGTTGACATACATAACATTCTGAATGGGATCCTCACATGCAAAGAATTTTCTCCATTTTCAGGTGAGGTTTGCCCAAGCTTACACAGCTGGGCTTTGGAGTATTAGAATATCATGTTATTGCCAGCTCTTAGTCTCTCACTACAAAGAGGCTTCCCATTAGGACTTGTAGAGCTGGGGCGCAGAGTGAGTTTAACTTTGGGAGAAAAGATCTAGGTTCAAAGCTTGAGTGGTCAGCCAGGAGATAACACCAGGCCTGGGGGCAGTGTGTTCCAAGCCTCAGGGAGGTATGAGGACAGCCGGCAGGAGGGATCTTGGGAGAGGGGCCTTCAGGACCAGGTGGAGGAACACTATGACCAAACATTGAGTATTTAACAGAATCATTAACTGATCAGCAGCCTCGGAGGAAGACAGCCTTTGACAGCAGTATAAGATGCTTCACTAGAGCTGGACAAGATGTGGATGTGAAAGACTGAGGGTGAGGGGAGATTAGTGCACACATCCCAGCCCTCAGGCCGAGGTCCTATGTAAACTATGTGACCTTCCAGGCCAGCCAACACAATCTCCTGGACCATCATCAGGAGCACCCCCTCATTATGAGAAAATTATAACACTTCAGTGGAATGAACACACTAGAAGCTCGTTGTAAACCTATGGAAAGGGGAGCTCTACATTGTCCTGAGTCTCAGTTATTATTAACTCAAGCCCTTTCTGGAGACAGGTGGTTAGTCTGGTCCATACCATTCACTGCTGTCTAGAACTTCAACCCCACCCTTGAAAGAGTCTCCATGGAAGAGATAATTAGTTAGTTCCCTGTCTTGATACCTTGTCATTCCCCCAGGACTAGAAGACTTAGACAGAAAGAAGTAGAACTAGTTTTCAAAACACCTGCAAAAGAGAGAGAGACAACAGATTTGACCTTAGTTTTGGGGTCAAAGAAAAAGTTCATTTCATCCATTTGGGTGCCTGGTATTACACCTGAAATTTCAAACAGCTCCTGACTGCACCAGCTCCTAGGGGACCTAGAGCTAGTGACTTTGGGTAAAAGTTAGTTTAAAGGGAAAAAGGGGTGGGTGGGTAAGGGACCTATTTAAGGTTAAAAAAAAAAAGAAAGAAAAAGCCAAGTTGGACTTAGCAATTGAGATACACCTGATTTTCTGGTAGCACAACTCAAGTTAGAACATTGGACAGGAAGCTTGAAAGAGCAATTCAGTTTCATGCAAACTCCAGAAGGTACTTATTGTGGAAATTTATGTGCATACGAAAGTAATTCCCAGAGAGGGCTCTTTGAAAAGGTTGTCCCTTGGCCCTCCACTCCACTTCCTTACCTGCAAACGTGTGAAACAGCTCAAGGAAAGAATGAAGATTGATACAGCTGTGTTTCTAATGACTCAATGACTTTTTTTTTTCATAGATTGGTGTCGTTCTTTGACTTTCCCTTTTGAATACTGTTTTCTGTTATTGCCTCTTTTAACCAGAGTTAGAAATTCAGTTAACAAGGAGGAAAAAGGAGAAATAGTCTTTTCAAGCCAATTTCCTTGTGTTCCTGGGAGGTTTTGAGGTTAGGTCAGCACCTATCTGTGCTGTTTACCTCTCTGGCTGTTGACAGGATGGCACGTGACTGAGCCAAAAGCTATCTCTGGTCATAGCAATGACTGTTATTGTCTTGGCTTCAGAGACTGCTCTTCAATATCTTGGCATATAATAACAGTTTTGTTTACCAGGTATTTTTTTCAAACACTTTTTATTATTATTTTGCAACACAAATCAAAGGGGAAAAAAAAAAAAAAAAAAAAAAGGCAGCTAAGCCAGGGTATGTTTCGAGGCCACTGTGCTGTACCAAGGACTTTAGGTTTCCTGTTGACTAGCCTACATTTTTCTTTGCACCAAGACTAACCCCCCTGTCCCGCCCCTAAAATAACTGAACAGTACAAAGTGGACGTAACACGAAAGGCTTTGAAAGGGAAAGTCACGCTATATTTTCAGGCTACAACACTTTTTTCAGGTCGCTTAAAAGAAATCAAGCTGAGTCCCTTTTCAGGGAAGCTCTTTGAGCTTGGGGAAGTCAGACGTCTACTAAATCAGTAACCCCCAAGCTGCACCAATGGAAAGGGCTGCCAAACGTGGCTGGGCTGCTATTTACAAAGTAGGCTAAGAAAACTGTTTGAATATTCAACTCAAATTAGTACATTTCTTTTTCTTTTTTTTCAAATTAGTGCCTTTCTATGGGAGAGTGTTCACAAGATATAGCTAATTGTAAAAGAGAGACAGATAGGGAGAGAGATTCCACTTAGCTAAATGCTTTTTTGTACACACACACATGCACACACACACACACATACGCACAAAGGAAATACACTAAAATGGGTGTATTTTTCTTTATGCTTTTTCGAGTTTTCCATCATAAGCAGGTATCCTACTCATTGTAGAGCCTGGTGGTTAAAAGCACAGATTTCAGAGCCAGGGTGACTGGTTCAAATCCTTGCACTACCACTTCCTGTGGTGACATTAAGCAAATTACTTATTTTTTCCTGCCTCATTTTCCTCATCTGTAAAATGGGGATAAAGGTTATCCACATTTTAGAGTTATAAGAATTAAAAAGTTAATATGTATAAAGTACTTAGGGAATGTCTAGCCCTGGCAGGTGTGGCTCAGTGGATTGTGTGCTGGCCTGTGAACCAAAGGGTTGCTGATGATTTCCAGTTAGAGCACGTGCCTAGGTTGTGGGCCAGGTTCCCCGTTGGGGGTGCATGGGAGGCAACCACACATTGGTGCTTCCTTCACCTCCCCTCTCTCTAAAATAAAATAAAATAAAATAAAATAAAAATGTCTAGCACAAAGTAAGCACTATGTGCTTGTTAAGTGAAGAAAATAATAATTTTAAATTTAGTCAAATTGTGGTTGATTTTCCCTGGACTGTTACTGGCCATATTTCTATTACATTCATATTTTATGATACTTCTATTACATTCATATTTTATGATATGTGTTGCTGAAGAGAGAATACATATACCCCTATCTTGATGTTTGCTGTCAACTAATAGAGTAGATAGATAACATTTGATGGATTGCTAAAATTCTTTAAAGTTCTTTGCTAGGTTATGATAAAGAGCAGGAGTTTCCCAGGGATATACTATGACACCCCACCCTCACCCCCCACCAATTTGGTTATAGCTGAATTACAGCAAGTCTAATTCTCTCCTAAACCACAAGGTATACTATCACAATTTGATTCATGATGTTCATAGGACTGAAAGGATCCTTGACCTTTGGTAAATTATGTCCCTTGCTCAGGTTGAAATGCCCTGGATAAACCTGTGCTGGGTGATACATGCTTTACTTCCTCTCATAGGCCTGGGAGGAACAGAGGGAAATGAGAACCAGCTTTATGTTAGGTAATCAAATAATTGTAAAATTGTTAATGACTGATAGGAGAAGATGAAGGATATAATGACAAGGCAGAATGAGTTCAGAAATATATTTTCCCAACATTAAGAGAGTATCTACACAAAAGCAAATCCACAACCATACTTGATGTTGTCTTACAGACTAAAGGACTGAATGATTGAGCTCATTTGTCATTTTGTAATAAAATGCTTTGGTGAGGTGCAGCCAAGAACTGACAGAAAGAAATAAATTAAAAAAAAAAAAAAAAGTAAACAGCTCCATCCAAATGTGGGATGCCTCCTGCCCAAGGGAGAACAAGATGGCACGGAAAATCATTTAAAACCACACTGATGTTGTTTCCTTTCAGCCAAGGGAAAAATATTCTAGAAGAAGGAAACTCCAAATCTCTTGTTTACCCAGCTGTCTGTACAAAGTGAATTATTCATGATTAAACCTGAATAATGAACCTATGCAAATATTTGTTGTATTTTCAATTTTGAGGCGGTTGGGGAGCAGCAGGAAATGAGGTCACTTTAAATGATTTAGTTAAGTATCACTTTAAGAAATATATCAAGAAAATAAAATTGATTCTTATTTATATGCCCCCCACCAAAACATACACACACACAACAGGTTAGTTTTTTCTTTAGGAGTGTATATCCTATTGGCAATGAAAATCTAAAGCTTTTCTCTTGACCTTTATATAATTTCCTTAGAAACTAATTGTGAAAGTTTTGTTTTTTTTTAAATTTTCTGACTTTAGAGAGTTAAAAAGCTTACAGCAGTTCTTTTATAATGGGAAACCTTAACTGACAAGTTTCCAAGTACTGCTACTTACTGTAAATTCTTACCTATAAATTTCAGTTATAGGTTTTTTATAAAGGGAATATTATAATAATTCTGATACCTGGCAGTTTTAAGCTATTTATCTTTTTGGTTACAGAATTGGTTTAAGAGTTTCCATTATAACTGTTAGACTTTTAACTAGAACTGGATTAGAGATTATGCAGCTTGCCCATTCTAAGAAACACAAAATCTAAGCAATAAATAGCAAGATAGCAAAAGGTGTTTTATTATCTTGCAAACTGTAACTTTTCAAATTCACTTTATATAGTGTGTCAACATCATAATCTCTTAAAGAGTTTATAGCATGCAAATGACTCCTTGTATACTGCAATCTTAAATGTAAATCATAAAAAATAAACACAACTTTCCCCTGGGCCCCATCTTTAAGGCTGAGTTTATCTGACTCAAGCCAATGTTTCAGTTAACCCTTCATTCTAGTCAAGATTCAGATAAATTTCACTTTGCTCAACAATAATCTCAATATCTGGAGGAGGGGCCAGAGATTGTCTGGTCTCTCTTGGCTCCCCGGCTTCAGCTTCTCTCTGGAACCACTGCTGAATGGGCTGGCCCTCCAGCGGAGCTCTCCACCCTCCTCTAAACTATCCCAAAGCCCAGGCAGAGGGACTTCAAGCCAGATTTGGGGTAGACAGCCACCACCCACTGTTTCTACTACCTCTTGGTTTTTAAAAGCTCTACATGGGTCATTACCATTAGCATTTCACAGCTAACAAAACAGAAGAAGAGAGAAGAGAAAGGATTCATCCAGAAAAAAAAGGAAGAACCAAAATTAAAGTTTAACTCCAGATTTTGACTGACAAATCTCAGTAAATTCGCCATATCACACTACCCTGAACAACCTTCCCAATCTGCCTAGAAACCAATGAGTTGGTGGTTTACCAGAAACTAGCAGAATCCCTAGCGCTATAGTTCATCTTTCTCCATTACCTTTTTCTTCTGCTATGGTCATTTTTGGAAATTTGGACAGCGTGAAAAATGGGCCATACATAGGAATAAGAGACCAGCGATCATTGAATCTATTCCTCAGGCTTTAGGCAGCACTGTACTGAAGCCAATCTAGGCTTTAAAGAGAGATAATTTCACCACCTTCTTTCAAATTTGAACGTTACGTAATGCACGCGAAAGCCATTTTATTATATTCTATGTTCACTGGAGATAACTAATTAAAAAGAAAACATATCAATATTGCATTTTAAGGTTAATTGGTAATAGTAATAAGTGGCAAACATGGGCCTCAAATAAGAGTTGGTAATAACAAAGTTGAAAAGTTTGGAAAAACGTGATTTATATTTAATAAAACTCCATCAGTGAGTGAAAATTGGTTTCATTATTAACATTTTCACTATCCTGTTTCTCCTTAATTTCTGCAGTTAACTTAGCAGACTTGCTTCTCACTGTATAGGAACTTGTCTCAGTTATGATTTAGTTCAGTGGTTTCTACTGTTCCAGCCAAGGAGCCATTTCATTAACACTGGGAAATTTCTGAGCCTGCAATGTAATTAATTCCTTTAATAGGTTCTTCTTTAGGGAGGGCCCATTAGTAGACATCACTGTGAATTAACATCTTAGTCCAGGAGAAAAGCTCTTTGGAGGCAAAGTAAAACAGATAAATCTTTGTTGAGAGATGTGACCAAGGGACTTAACCACATTCCTTGTGGTTTCAGAATGACATGCACATTCTGGGAGCCATAGATAGACAGAGATAGTTGTTCTCAGTAATGCCCTGACCACACCAGTTCCTTAACATAAAGAGATATGTCTAAATGTTATAATTTCTTAGAAGAAAGCAGTGTGGCTGGTGTGCACCTTGAAGGAAAGGAAGGGAATGAAGCTGCCTGCTAACACCTACCGAAAAAGGCTATCAGTCATTTAAAACACACTGGAGGCTGCCAGACAAATCCGTGTTATAGGAACCTACTAAGGATTCTTTTTATTCCTCTCTTGATCTTGTTAAATAGCACTGAAGTCTTTCTGTTGGAGTTTGGAAATTGTCTTGATTATTTTCACATATGGTTTCAGGAAGCAGGTTACTCTGGGTTCAAAATTCTTCTATTTACTAGCTGTATAAACTTGGGCAAGTGATTTCACTTCTCTGCATTTTAGATACCTCCTCTGATTGAGATGATAGCAGTGCCTACCTCATTTGGTTGTGGAAAAGATGAAATGAATGAGCACTTGTAGGTACTCAGAACAGTGCTTGGCCCCGGTAAGCACCACTGATGCTGACTGATACTGGGATTAGCCACGCAGGTCTAAAACACCGAAGGTGAAAAACTGACAATGCAGAGGAGTAGGTGTGTGGGCCCAGGGAGGAACCTTGGCTATAAAAGGACACAAAGGAATGTCTGGGGGTGACAGAAATGCTCTGTATCTTAATTGTGGTGGTGGTTATCCTGGTGTAAACTTTAAAAAGAAAAAAAAAAACCCACTTAACCAATTCTTTACCTGATTACCCCCTAATCATTTCATATCTGAGTTAATAAAAAAGTCTGCTGGCCGTTTTCTGTCTCTGAGCTTTTCCATTTCTAATTCTCTCCTTGGTGTGGTTATGCTCACCCCCACTCCTGGGACCACTTCAATAAACATGCCAAACACAGTATATTTTGTCATTTGTTTCAAAAGGAGGGAAAGGAATGAATGTGATATGCTAGTGAAGTTGTGAGTCCTAACTTAATGTCATCGGTAGGTTTTTGGAACTGCAGCACAATGATGTATAATGAAACCAATTTTACCATAGGCTAACTGATATAAATAAGAGATAAGCTCCTATGGCATCTCATCAACGTTATAATGAAATGACATTGAACAAAACTACGTTATTGGAGGACCTGCTGTTTGTTTACTCATGCCTAAAATAGTTCTGGAAAGGTATATGGGAAAGTGATTATGTTAGTTGCCTACAAGGAGGGGAACTAGGTGGTTGAGGACAAGGTGAAAGGGGTGTTTTTCACTATAGCCTTTAGATCCTTTTGAATTCTAAATCATATGAATGTATTTCTTAATCAAAAATAAATAACTAAAGTGTAGGAAATTATAAGAGCCCTGCCAAGTTCATCTTAATCTATGCAATTAAAAAATTATTTACTAGGTTTCTACCACTTGCCAGGCCTATGACAGGGTTAAGGTGTCCACAGCCATGATTGTGTTTCAGTAGTGGGAGCCTCTGTAAACTGCATCCCTGGTACCGTCTACTAGTTTAGCTTGATAGCTTGCTTGCTGGAAACAGCAGGTCCCCTGGTTGATTGAAATGCCATGGCTGGCATATGATTGAGGAAAAAACACAAGGTCAGGGGTAATTATGTTCCAAAGAACCTCCTTCCATACACTGAAAAGACGTAAAAAGCTGTAGTGATAAGGGTATCAGGTAATATCTCATAACTAATAGGTATTGAGCATTAACTTTCTCTGTGCCAGGAATTATTTTAAGTGCTTTATCTGTATTAACTCATTTAGTTCTGATAATAACTCAGTCAGGAAGACACTATTATTGCTCCCATTTTACAGATGAAGAAACTGAAGAACAGAGAGTATGACTAACTCACCTAGAGCCACACAGCTAGTAAGTAGGATGACCAGGTTTTGAACCCAAGTCATGTCTAACTCCAGAATCCTCAGTTAGAACCACTTTACTGCTTTTTGGGAAAGGGACTTATAGAATATTCCTTTGCTCCAAAATATGACTACTGAAATTCTACCATTAATAAAAGTGTTATAAAATATTACAGCTGGATTAGACAAGAACCTAGTATAAAGGAACCATGGACATAGACAACAGGTGGGATTGACTTTGGGGGGAATGGATGGGTGGGGAGGGGGAAAGAGGGGAGCAAAAAGGGGATGGATGTAATACAACAACAATAAAATTAAAAAAATATATATTACAGCTGGAAGAGGCCTCAGTACACATTTGATTCTATTCTTAGCCAAAGGGACAGCATCCTGGACAACTTGGTTTGAACACCTCTAGTGATGAGGAACTCATTACAGCAAGAAGCAGCTGCCAGTTGGCAGCTCAAATTTCTAACAAAAGTATTAAAATGTTTACCACCTTCCATGTTCCAAGCACTTTGCTAGAGCATGGGGGAGAAATTCTTCACTCAACATGCTAAGCCCGTATTTGCCTCCCTGCAATTTCTTCCCACTGGGTCTGTGTACTGTCTTTGGAATAACACGGATTGAGTCTGGTTCCCTGCATTTCACCATAGCTCTGTATGTTTGCAGACAGCTACAAAGTTCTCCTGAGACTTTCTTCTTCCCTATTTCATTCACTCTCTTCCTATATTGCATTCTAGAGGCGAGATTAATTGTTATAATTAGCAAGCTTCTGTTTTAAAATGCAAATGTGGAAGGGCAGCACGTTAAACTTAATCTGATGCTCCCTTCCGTCAAACTATCTCATGGGAAAGGGAGTTTCGATTTGGGAAAAGGAGTGGAAGAGTGCTCAGAGCAGTTGATGCAGTATCTCTGGGTAGGCCAAAACAGAGCAGGGATCCTGAGCTCCTGAGACGAAGGAAGAAGACATGCCAAGTTAAAAAATAGTGATTACGATGAACATGTGTTGAGCACTGATGTGCTGGCCAGTTTGTTTGAATTGCCTCATTTAATCCTCACAAGAGTGTTACTAGGTAGCTATCATTATTGTCCACCTGTTACAGATAGAGTAAAATGAGGGCTACAGAATTTCTAATTTACCTAGAAAACGGCAGTCAGGTTTTGAAGCCAGCAACCTAGACCTTTTCTTTATTATCTTTCTAAAAGGAAGGTGAAAACCTAATTTTGCCTGTTTTCCCTAGAGATAATGACTAATTATCCAAATGGAACCTAGATGCCCCGACTTCTCCTGTCTTTGGAGTCCTGCAATATCTAAATAAAGACTACCCTGCCCCCAACCCCCAATTCCACCCTTATACAGGCTTCTATCCCTAAGTGTTTGAGTCCCCAGGGAATATTTCATGCTCCACTGGCCCGACTTGGCTGTCTCCAGCTCTCTTAATCAGCCTGCCTATCTCCTCCTGCCATGGGGAAACCCTTGTACATGTTGAACCTCATAGCACAGCTAAGACCAGATTAAAATGTTTAATGAGACTTTTTTCAGGATCCCCTGTTGAGCAAAATTCATGTACCACTTCCAGTCAGTTTGCAGAGTTCAGTCTCCCCACTGCTTCTCACCCCCAACCGTCAACCAGCAGTGTTTGTGAGACCACCACCTCCTACAAGAGTCCGTCTCAACAACTTTGACATTCCCAGAAGGTAAAATTCTACTTGCAAAGATGTAGTACACCCAAGAGGAAATAAATGGTATGAGCAGATTAGTACCTCGGCTCCCTCCATTTCTGGCCTATCCTGCTGAGTAACTAAAGGGCCCATGCCTCAATGGTGCCCGCCTCTATAGAAACTGAAAACCACACAGCAAGTCTCAGCCAAGGCCTCGTTACACAAACACAAAATCACCCATAAAATAAACTAGCAACTTCTAAAGAAGATACATTGGGACAAAAAAAAAAAAAAAAAAAAAAAGGCATTTTTCTCCTTTGTATAGAATCTAGTTATACAATGTAGAGGACCTTAAGTCTTGCGAGCAGAGTGCGTCACATCTCATTCAATCATTTGGGTCCTCCTTCTGAAGAATGATGATTACAACTAAGAATTATTTTTACTCTGAGAAACTGTAGAA
This sequence comes from Noctilio leporinus, assembly GCA_004026585.1. Lineage (NCBI taxonomy): Eukaryota > Metazoa > Chordata > Mammalia > Chiroptera > Noctilionidae > Noctilio > Noctilio leporinus. The sequence continues at coordinate 227,883 of PVIW01000792.1, forward strand.
ATCTCCAAGGATCCAAGGCTGTGGAGTTTGAATCCATAAATCAATTGAACATTTTAAGACCCAATGAAAACTGGCTCTAGTGGTTCATGCTATTTTAAAAACACATACATGATGAACTTGTGTGAGTGCAACTTTGACACTATGAAACATGCAGCTTCATTTCCAGCCTCTTCCTGGCAGAGGTAGGCTGGACAATTAAAGCACGCAGACAGCAGAGGGACCTGAGAGAGGGGAAATGAAGGTGTGGTTTCGGTGCCTGGCTTCAAAGACTGGTGGTGGCAGTCAAGAGCCAACCCATCACTTTCCAGCTAGACCAACTTTCTGTAAAGATAGAAAAACCCCAAACAACTGAAGCCAAATTTCCCCTGCCGAATTTTTAATTTAATAGTGTCCCAGTTTCCAAGCTGCCAGCATCTAATCTGGTAATCACACCGGGGAACCAAGCACAGTCAGGGCCAGGGAACAGTTCATGTGGGACAGCTCCAGCTCCCCAGCTCAGGGTCCAAGATTTTCTGCTTTTCACTAAAGTTCCCGCTTCTTAATGAATTTGTGTCTGCTTGTTTCATTTACCATTAAGGACAGAATTGAACAGATTAGAGAAAAGGTTTTTTCCCTCTTAATAAATCATTCAGTAAACAGAATTGAATACCTTCCAATCTTGATACCTGATTGCATATATGCGTTCTGAGGTGTAAAATCAGCTGGTTCACATTTTCATGGTTCTCAGGTCCTCCTGATACCCGATCTCCTCTGTGTACCTGGCCGAGGGCACAAGCCCAGCAATTTCTCTCTGTTGCTTCACACACCCTACATTAGACATACATTTTACACCTATTGGCATTGATAAAAGACTGCTCTGTTGGGACAGGGGGTGTTAATAAAGATGATAAAGTTACTAGAAAATTTTTCTAGACAGATTCAGATTCTAGGCTTCAGCTTAAAGGACCTGTTAACCTTTGGCTAAGCTTATGAAAATTGTAAATGTAGATTGAGAGCTAAGTTCTCCTTTTAGGCAAAATGGTTCTTCCTGAAGTCCAGACTGACTATTTCATGTAACTAATTTGTTTTATGAAAGACTCATGAAGTCTTTGCAAAGTTTTTGTGTGTTCAAACATTTGTTGTGCAGGTACACTCACTATCTCACAAGGCAGCAGCTCATTTCAAAATCTTGACAACCTGTGGAGTTAAAAAGTTCCTTTCTATACTGAGCCAAAATGACCTCCCGTGGCTTTCAACAATTTGGTCTTAGATCTACCCTTTGGAGAGACACAAAATAAACCTAATCCCTCTACTAGACAGCTAATCTCTTTATGATTCTCTTAAAAGAAATTGTGGTGACTCAGGCTACAATTCTATCAAAGATACAATAAATGCAATACCATTCCCTTCCCCGTTTTAGTGGCAGATTAAGTTTATGTGCGTGTACTTACTATATGTTAGGAGAGGAGAAGAGGCTCCTTCATGGTGGGCCCTGATGTATAGCCCAATTCAAGACCCCAGTTTGTAGGCTGCATACAGAAGGTCAGAAGTAAATGAGTCTGGCAAAGGCTGTACTGGACAGGCAGGCTACCTCAGATTTTCCAACACAGCCTTCTGCTAGCTAAAGTGCATGTTTGGCCCCAGGGATTCTCCTATTAGTCTGGGTCAGAGGTTTCAGGTTCTCAGTCTTTTGGGTGCTTTAGAATCCACGGTGTTTTTCATAGGTCTCCACACTCTGAGATTTTGATTCAGTAGAAATGAAGCAGGACTTATAAACCATAGTTTAACAAGCACTCCAGGTGCTGATATCCTTACTATACTTGGAGAAATGTTAATATAAGTGAAGAAGAAAAGATGATTAAAAAATACCTTGCATTTTGGTTTATTTAACCAGAAAACTTAACATTTCACTTATTGGACCTATTCATTTATATAAATGGATATATTATGTTATATAAATAATACAAATAATACTTTACATCATTTATAATTCATTAAGTCAAAATTCTTCCAGAACAAGGAGGGGCCCAGTAACATCCCCTGCAAATTATAGACTAAGGTGTAAACTGAAGACCTGCTGGAAAGCATTCCACATGGGCCTTACAAAGGGACTCAGCCTCCTGCCTAGCAGCCTCTTTCCCAGTCACAGGTCTGCCCACAGATCAGGGCTGAGGGCCGGATTTGAAGACCTTTATAGGGAGAGTACGTTTTGGTTCAACAGTTAACTGATCAACCTTGTAGCTGAAGTTAACACAAAAATCACACCTGGATAAGCACCACCACATACTTCCTATGCAATTCTGTGGGAATTCTAATAGAGCTATAGTGGGATTCCAGTACACAGGTTACAGCAAGTTAAAACATTTCACAGTAGTCTAAATACCTGTGGAGTTTAATTATGCAAAGAAAACCCTCTTTGAGAACAACAGCTTATTTCTTTTCAAAATAGCTGCTGTGGTTCTTTTATAAATAGGAAGTGTCTCATCCCTAAACCAATCTTGAAGGCATGCTATCCCAAGGCAGCACTGGTGGCCATGTTTCCTTGTGGCCAAGTGGGCGCATGTACTATCCAGTAATTTACCTCTTAGTAAATTGACTAAATAAGTTGAGCAACAAATTTAGTAAAAGGTTTTGGTGATAAGAACTTATTCTCCTACTAACACACATTGTGCAGTTTGCTGCAAAACAAAATTATTTTAGAATAAATGTAGCAAAGGCATGTAGCTTTCATTTTCTGTCCTGGGATGACGACTTTAGCTGGTTCACTGACCTTCCTTTTCTTTCTGGAGCTCTCAGAACTTTGCTGACTGTATACAAAATTCATTCTTTGAATCTGTGAGAATCACCAGAGAGAGGCACAATTCAGCAAAGATTTCAATGTTTGCACAAGGCACACACAAGCCAGGGAGACCAAATATTAATCCTTGTAGCTGCATAACGGATCCAGACCTGCTTTCCTGTGGGCTGGTTTGGCCCTGCTGCCAGTATCAGAGTCTGGTATTCCAAGTTTCAGGAGCTGACGTCCCCTGGAGGCAGCCAGTTTCAGGGACAGTTTCTTGGCTCTCTTTAGTGAATTCAGTACATTGAGGGAGGAGTTGTCCAGTTGTGGGGCCAACAAGGAACAACTAAGGGTCAGGAGAGTTCTGGGGCACTGATTGCTTTAGAGGCAAATATAATTTAAGTCCCAATTTCAGTTGGCAGAAACATACAGCCTTATCTCTTCCATCGTTAAGTTCAGACTAATGCATTGGGAAGGACCATGACCCTTTTTCCTTCTTGAAGAGAAATGTATTGATTAAAGGGAAGTTGATTAATAAGTCATCATAGGTATATAATTCTCCATTGCGCTCAGATTTGGTGAAGATTTTAGAATTTATTTTTGCTTAACCAAATAAACAACTAAATGTATTATAACCTATCAGACAATCTCTAATGCCTGGAATTCCAGAAAACATTTAGAGGATATTTTTATATTTTCTAGCCACTAGATGGGAGGAAAGGCTTTCTTCTGTTCTTTCTTTGGTAGAAAAACAAAATAAGATAAATATTTTTAAGCAAGACTTGTCAGAATATCTAGTAGAGGCTCCAGGATTATCTTTTTATTCTTTGGTTATAGATATAGGCTACTGTTATTGATATATTATTACTAAAAATAGTGGGAATGTCAATAAAACATTTCAGTGTCATTTAGAATCAAAAATTGGATTTATAAGTGGTTAATTTAATCACTAACTTCTCTTTTAAGTTTTAGAAAGCAGATGAAATTCCAGTCTCAGAAATCACAAATTCCCTTTGGCTTAAACTAAGACATTGACTATATAAATCAATAAAACTCTGAGAAAACAAAAAGAGATGCTCACCAAATAACTGGTTTGCTTAGATATGTAAAAGTTTAAATGGTCTGCTCTAAAGGAAGGGAAATAGCAACATAAAAACCCAAAGCACAAAAGTCAACTTCTTTATGTATTTGTTACAGTGTGACTGTAAGACAATGTACTTGGTAAGATTCCCTTTTCTAGAAATATTACTTGGGCATGCTTTTCATTAATCAATCCTCACTTCTATCAAGTCTGCTTTACTAGGAAGAGAAGAAAACAGATATACAAACCCTCAAATGACAAGCTGACCTGGTGCTTTGATAGTTTTGTTCTTTTTCTTCTTTGCTCAAAAGTAAACCAGAGTTTTATTACAAGTTTCAGCACTATAATTTTATTGCAGTGAGTTAATGGCAACATTTTAAATAATGTATACAATCTCAAGGACACCAGTGAGGTGTGGGAAATCTCAATGATTTACAGAAAACTAGTGGGTTCAAAAGCAAGTATGTAGTCAGTTAGGAGACACCTCCTAACATAAATGAATAATCTATATGAACTATGTAAGCTAACAAACATCCATGTGAAGAAACATTTTTCAGGTGTATTCCAATGGACTAAGTTTGCATATTTGATGTCAAAGCTAATGAGGCAGGCAAAGGGTCAGCAATTAGGCAGTCTAGATATTATCTAGGTGATTCGAGCAACATCGATGATCATCAAATAATTTCTAATGCATGCCATATCATGCTTTAAACAGATAGCTTTTAAAATGTGTCTTGCACATGGACTAACAAGAGACTACTATGATCCACTTACCAGTAGAGCCTCAGGAGTAGGGTATCTACATCTATGTCTGGAAAAGACCCTGAAGATACGCTTTCTGTGGTATGATACTTCCTATTTCCCATTTTGGGTTTGCTAACATATTTTCCATTTGGGGAGTCAAAGAGCAGTTTTTGCCTTAAGTACAAATAGGAGAGTTAGCTGAGTTGGTAGCAGTATTTGAACAGCACTGGAAGGAGTCTCTCCTTTTAAATGAGCCCACTTGTTATTTATTTCTTTATTAATTTACTGGAAAAAAGTTTAATATTTTGAGCATTTGTTACTGTCTTTGGCTGTGTTTTCTCCTTTCTTACACTCTGCATGTGACTCCTAGAAATCAGTTCCTTTGTATAAGCAAAAACCACTACACTTTTTTTTTTTTTTTTTTTTGTATCCAAATGTGTTCATTCAGGTGCTTTTAATGCTGTTTCTTTCTGAAGGAGTGTTCTTCTGTCAGCCTTGCTTTCCCTCCAGAAGGCTGACAGAGGACAGTGGAGCAGCCAACACACAAAACTACTTGCTGTGCATGGCTAAGATGGAAAAATCACCACATTTAAATATTTAACCTAGATCCTTTTTTTTGAATTCCAGGTCCATGTGTGGAATCAACTGCCTACTAAGTCCCCACATGGATGTTCCAAAGAAAATTCAAATGCAGTGTGTCCAAATTGAATTTGATTATCTGCCTCTCTAAGCTTACTCCCAATCTTTGTTCTCATTCTCTATGATTCCCTTGGAGGTACCTAAATTAAAAACCTTGAAGTCATCCATGGTTGCTCCATCATTCTCACCCTAACATCTAACTAGTCATAATTCCTACGGGTCTTACCTCCTTACTATCTCTCAAATCCATCCATTTTTCTCTATTGCCCCTGCCTCTATGTTAGCCCAGTCAGCATCCTCTCTCCCAATTACTGGGCCTGGAACGCCTACGATTACTGCTTTTCCAATTCATTCTCTACTCTGGAGCCTAAGTAGTCTATATTTAATGTGACCACATCGCTTTTCTTATTCATTATCCACTTATTAATGACTTCCCATTGTCCTCAGGATAAAATCTGGACTCCTTATGGCTCTGGCCCATCATCTTGCTGCCCTGGGCTTACTTAGCTGCTTGCAGTTCTCCAAACAGGCTCTGCTCTGTCCTTTGCCTTTCATGCCCACTCCCATGCTCTGCTCCTCTCTTTATCACCAGGCCCGGGGTCAGCCCTTAAATTTCTTCTGCCTACTGGCCTTTCCTTACACCTCTAGGGCTATGTTCTGTTCTTACCCTTTCTGTAGTGTGGTATTATCAGGCCTCCTTACCAGTCTTCTCATCCAGCTACTACATTAGTCATCTTTTTATTTCCAGGTTCCTGGCATCTGGTAGGTGATTTTAAATTACTGGCTGAATGAATGAGTTCATTTTAAGCCAGGCATTGTGCTAGGCACTAGTAGCATAACTCTAGTAATATAAAGATGAATAAGACACAGTTATTATCAAGAATTGAGTCTTATAGGGGAGAAGCATAAAGCACATGATTATAATATAACATAATACAATATAAATAGACATACATTCAATAGCTACAATAGACATTCATTAATTCAGCAATATTTACTGAGTATCAGTTCTGTGCATGGTACCATTTAGGTGCTTGGGGCACATCAATAATAAAAGAGATAAAAATACCTGCCCTGTAGATTTTACAATCAGCCATTTTGGGCTTACTAATTTTCATTGGCATCTCACTGCTTTTAGGACCAAGTCCAAAGTCTGTATCTTTAGTTTTGATACAACAGCAGTGGTTTTTTACATTTCTAGAGAGGGAGCGGGGTCAGAGATTGGCTATAAGGCCCTGATGAAAGCTATGCACTCTCAGCTCTGAAAATGCTCACAACAATTTTGAGAAAGAAAAATGCTCACCCACTCATCTATGGTAGCAGTCCATTTGAAGGGGCTCTGAGACCCCCTGAATACCTTCCAATTAGAGTCACTACCCCACAGGGCCTGGTTGTGCCCAAAAATCCCAGCCTCAAATCTTCCACACTACTTCTCACCATCTGCCCTCTATTTTCTCACATCTTGCTTCTTTACGATTCCGGACCTTTGCATATGATGTTTCTTATACCTAAAATGCTCTTTCCCCTCCACCTGCCCTCTTTTTGACTAATTAATTTCTAGTAATTCTTCATATCTCAGATAAAAAATATATTTCCTTGAAGAAATTCTCCTACCCCTATTATAATTAAGTTAGGTTCCCCTAACCAAATGCTCTTAAACAGAGTTCTAGGAGATCAGAGTCTTGGTCACATATTGCACATAGTAGGGGGTCAATGAATATTTTTTAATGAGTGAGTGAATCTTCAAAGGTCTCTGCAAGGAGCAAAGGTCTCTGCAAGGAGCATAGAAAGGTACTGGAGGCATGAAGTGGATATAGGGTGATGTCATGCCATTGTAGTAGTCAGATGATCATTTGGGTAGCAGTACAGGTAGAGAGAAGTCAACAGTGAGAAATATTTAGAAGATAGAGTTAGAAAAAAGGCCAGTTATACATATATGATGGTAAAGGAGAGGTAGGTATGTCAATAATGACTCCAGTTTCTGGTTTAGCTAATTCATAGATGGAGGTACAGTTCTCACAGGTAGAAAACAATGAAAGTTGTGAACCTGTTGAGTTTGGAGTACCTGTGAAATCTCAAGTGAACATATTGACTAGGCAGCTCAGGAGAGATGTCTGGGTTGGAGATGTAAATTGGAGAGTCATCAGGATATGAAGGTTAATTAATGCCATGGGTGTGGAAGAGTTTGCTTATTGAGAGATCAGACCGTGAGAAGGGAAAGTGGCCAAGACATAGCTTAAGGAACTCCAACATTTAGAGATTAGGTAAAAGATGAGCCAACCAGGGAGATTGAGAAAGAGAGATAAAAGAAGACTAGCAAATTGTCATTAAAGAAAGCCAAGGGACTTGGAAGGATACCTGACTTGGAATGGTAAACACACAATACAATATATAGGTAAATATCTGAAACCTATATAATTTTATTAACCAATGCCGCCACAATAAATTTAACTTAAAAATAAAAAAAAACAAAAAACAAAAAACAGGGACTGAGCACCAGCCTGTGAACACAAGTGTCGCCAGTTTGATTCCCAGTCAGGGCACATACCCAGGTTGCAAGCCAGGTCTCCAGCCAGGTCCCCAGCTGGAGGCAGGTGAAAGGCAACTATACATTTATGCTTCTTTCCCTTCCTTCCTTCCTCCCTGACCTTCCATCTGAAAATAATGAATAAAATCTTTAAAAAAAAAAAAAAAAGGTCAAAGAGGATGAGGACTAAAATATGTTCACTTGATTTAGCCACATGGAGACTACTAGGTGCAATGGATTGGTGGGGTCAGAAGTCTCCTTGAAGTCAGCTGAAGAGAGTGAATAAAATATATTTAAAAACTGAGGTAGCAAGTATACAAAGCTTTATAAATAAAAGAAATTGAGACAGATAGGATACAAAGTTTTATAAATAGGGAATGGCCAACTTAGCCTGGGGAATTTAGAGAAGGCTTCCTAACAGGAAGAAGGACATTGACCTGGGTCTTAAAGAATGAGTAGGAGTTCACCACACTAGATATGTTAGGAGGATGGGGTGGGAGAGATCATACTAGGCAGAAGGTTTAGTGTGTTTAAAGACACTGAATCAGAGGGGAGCAAAATGGGGATGGATGTAATACAACAACAATAAAATTTAAAAAAAAAAAAAAAAAGACACTGCATCATGAAAAGATGCAAAAGGTACATTTGACAGTGAGAAATGTCCTTTTATTAGATGGGCTCATAGGGTGAGGTATTATATATATAGCACACTTCTGTTAAAAATGTAAATTCCCCTGGAATTATTATTCAATATGATGTCAGTGTAAGTTAACTTATGAAATGGTCTCTAAGTGGTAGCCTGCTGAAAGCAGGGTCTCATAGGATTTGGAAACAGGGACAGATAAATTTTGGTCTAGAAAGAGCAGCCAGGGCATAGTACTTACTTTGCATTAAGAAGTAGATTTGTGTGAGAAACCAAAGCAGTGAGTGGGGGAAGCCCCAGAAAACCAGAAAACAAATGAGTAGTTTATGTGTAGGGGGTGAAAACGCAGTGAAATTTGCTTACTTCAAAATTGTCAGGTCAAATCTGGCAAATTTAGAAAACCAGTTCCTTACCAGTATAGATTTATAATCAAGTGTTAAGTATGAAATCTTTAGGTTTCAAGCTCAAGAAGTCTTATGGTACTTACTTATATGTACCCCTATAAGTAAGTTGCTATAGCAGTGATGTTATTGCAGTTTTGATTCCTTTACCTTGACATTTACCTTTCTTGCACTACGAAAGGCAGATCGACAGCAATTATAAAATAAATGCTGTTAGCATAAATGTAGCTCATGTTAACATGGATAAATGGAAAGTAAGAAATCAAATGCTTAAAGAGAATATTTACCTCCAACTCCAGTGGAGTTGTGAGTTCTCTGATATGTTGGGAGGTATCTTAAGTTTTACTGGGATTAACGAAGTTTGCTCGTTCATTTACATTCTTGACTTTCTGTAGTTTATGACCAGGGTTCTGGGTCAGGGCCATCTTTATTTAAGAGGTAAATACATATTCTTCTTAAAGTCAAAACCACATATTTACATTAATTTTCAAAACTTATTATATCAATTCTCCCTCCATATTTTCTAAGCCATCATATGGCTTTAAAAGTTCTATAATTAGCAGATGAAAGGCAACCATACATTGGTGTCTATCTGCCTCTCTCCCTTCCCCTTTCTTTAAAACTAATAGATAAAATCTTTTAAAATAAATAAATAAAAGTTTTATAATTAATTCACTTATTCAACAAATGTTTTTGAGCATCTTCTCTGTGCCAGACATTATGTTAATAAGCACTACAGACACTAAACTGGTCAAGATACACTCATGCCTCAAAGAGGTCCTCGTGGGGAAACAAACTGGTGACAGGTAAAATGACAGAGTCATGTATAGGGTAAAGCAAAGGTTCCAAGAAGCTCTTCCCGGTGAAGCCTGGTAAAGCTTCAAAGGGGTTGGGAAGCTTGAACTAAGTAGTAGAAGATGAACAGATATTCACCAGGCAAGGGGCATTAGGGATTGAGGTTGCAGAGAGAACATTCCAGACAAAAGGCTCACAGGTACAGGGTTATAAAGCAGAATACTGATGGAGGATTGGAAATAATTCAGTAGGGTTAACTGGAAGGGCACAGGGTTAGACATAGTCATTTTCTTAAGTTTGGGCTTTGTACTGTAATGGCCCCACCAAAAGGTCCTACTGCAGCAGAGTGAAGAGTAGACTGGAGAGGAGTAAGACAAAAAGCGATGAGGCTGCTTCAGAGAAGAACTCCTTTGAGCAAGAAGAGAGCAGCAGTGAGGTTAGAAAAGAAAGGACTAATAAGGCAGGGGGCTGAGGAGAGATATAATGAGCACCTGAACCCAATCCCTGACATGACTTGATCATTGATTGGAATGGGCACAGGATGGCAAAGGAAAGAAAGGAGTAGCAATACAAAAGTTACCCATGTTTCTGGTAATGCCATTGACCAAGATGGGAAACAAAGAAAGCTGAAGAAGGGTAAGTGATGGGAACATGATGGGGAGAGTAGAGTAAGAAATAATGACTCTAAGATTCTGAATTACAGTGATGTCCACTGGGGCACTGACTGTGTGTCCTGGGGCTCAGGATGGAGGAAATTGCATCAAGAGCATATATAGAAAGATATATTTGCTTTGGACATGAAATGTGATATTGCTTGAGGTTTAGAGGGAAGGAGATAAAAAGGAACATAAATATAGGTACATCTTTCAATAGGAACAGGAAATAGAATGATTCATACTTGATGGTGTTATTTATTTCTATGAAGTAGAGGTTAGGTCATCAGCTCAGAAAGGGAGGGAATTGGTCTTGGGTGGAACTAAGACACATGTTATAAAATTATGGACAATAGAAAAGGGAGTTAACAGACTTTTAAAAAATGTACTTCTTTAATCTGTTTTTAAAAAGTTTTTATTTATTTATTTTAGAGAGAAGGAAAGGGAGGGACGCAGAGAAGGAGAGAGACATCAAAGTATGGTTGCCTTTCACCTGCCTCCAGCGATGAACCTGGCTGGAGACCTGGCTTGCAACCTGATTATGTGCCCTGTCTGGGGAATTGAACCAGCCACCTTTAGGTTCACAGGCCAGCACCTAACCACTGAGCCACCAGCCAGGGAACTTTTTAAATTAATGTTAACTGCTGCTTAGAATCCAGAGAGCTTTCAGATATATCACCTTCAAATTAGAACTTAAGTTTGACACATTAGAAATTTTACCCTTCTTCTAACAAACATTTGAATGCTTACAACAGACCATATACTGTGCTAAGAACATCACAAATGTTATCTCATTCATTCCTCACAATAACAGCATGAGAGCAGAGAGGGGGTTTTTATTCCTCTTTTAAAGACGTGGAAACTAAAGCTCAGAGAAGTGAAATGACTTGTCCAGTTCACACATTTAGTAAGTGGAAGACTTGAGCCCAGACCTCTTTATTTCTAATTTGGTGACCCTCATAATTTGCTTCTTTAACCAAAATGAGAAAACAAAGGTAGGAAATTGCAGGTGAGGCCATCAGAACTCTATGTCAGGTTAAAAGGCTTCTATCTGGGGTTGACCCTTTTGGAGCATAACCTAGTGGGACCTCAAATTAAACACAGCCAAAGCCAAGTTCATTGTTTTCCCTTGTAACCATTTTTTCCTCATGACTTTTCCATTTGTGTTAATCACCATTTCCCAGTCATTAAAGGTCAAAAACACAGTCACCTTAGGTTCCTCTTTCATCCCCTAGTGCCTACTCAGAGTTCTTGTAATGAGTAAATGTAATAGCACAGATAGAGCACCTGGTACAGCATAACACATATGCAAGTCATTCGGTAGCTAATGGCTATTATCATTCCTACTGCCTCAGGTATTCCATACTCCAGCTAAATTGGATCATTGCAGGAGGGTAAAGAACAGGGCACCATTCTCCATTGTGACCACCAAGGCAGAGATTGGATGATGTAGCCAACCCAAGGAATGCCAGCAGCCACCTGAAGCTAGAAGGGGCAAAAAATAGAATTCTTCCCTAGAGCCTCCAGAGGGAGTATACCTGGCTCTGCTTACACCTTAATTGCAGCTCGGGAACACTGACTTTGGACTTCTAGCCTCTAGAGAGAGAATATATTCATATTTCTGATATTCTAAGCTACCAAATTTATAGTAATTTGTTACAGAAACCCTAGGAAATGAATATAGTTATATTCCCCAAACAGGCCTTGTTCCTTTTCCTCTTCTTTATTTCTTCTACATACCAGAAAACAAAAATCTTCTATTACTTACTAGTTTTAAATTTTGAATAATTCCTTCAAGGTCAATCTCTAAAAGTGTTTCATCCACAAAGCCTTTCCTACTTATTTAATCATATATGAGCTTTCTTTTTTAGCAGATCCCCACGGCATATTTTTTGAAAGTGTGCTTTTCTGATGGCAAAAACAATTTGTCCTTTACCTGGAACTGACTTTAAGTTCTTTAGGAATTCACTTGTAGTTAATATTATGGTCTTCAGGCTCTTTACAACTCCTTACACAGTGTCTTTCACACAGTAGGTATCAACAGTTCTTTGGCTACCTACCTTTACCAGATACAAAAGTGTTCAATTACACAGTTATTCACATATCCCAAAGTTGCACTGTTTATTATGGTAGCCATTAGCCACATGTAACTATTTAAATTTAAATTAATCAAAAATATATAAATTTAAAATTCAGTCCTTCAGTAGCATTAGTCACATTTCAAGGGTTCAATAGCCACATATGATTGTTCAATTTAAGTGTTCAATAACACATATGAGATATCTATGTGTGAGATATAGACCATTTTCATCAGCATAAGCATAGAAAGTTCAATTGGACGGAACTGCTTTACAGAGACAATCTAGGTATAATTCAAGTAAACATAAAGTTTCCTAGGGACTATAGTGATAATAGAAATACAGAAACTAGAATGCTTTTTTTCAAAATGCTGACATGCTGATTTATTATTATAAAAATGCCAATTTTCCTAAGATTATTTTATCAAGTCAATACAATCCCAATCAAAGTTCCAATAATATGCCTTTTGGAAATTTAAAGCTGGTTCTAATAGTCATGCAGAAGAGCAAATCTATGGGAAAAACTTAAACTACCAAAAGAGTTGTTCCTTCAGATAAAAAACTATAATATAAAGCTAGCATAACTAAAACATGATAGCAGAAACATAAAAATAAATATATGGATCAGTGAAATAGTCTAGCAGTCTAAATCCATGTTTTTTTTTTTTTTTTTTTTTTTTAGATTTTATTTCGTTATTTTTAGAAAGAGGGGAAGGGAGAGAGGCAGAGAGGGAGAGAGTCATCAATGTGTGGTTGCGTTTCACCTGTCTCCAGCCACAGACCTGACTGGAGACCTGGTTTGCAACCTTGTTATGTGCCCTGGCTGGGGAATCGAACCTGCGACCTTTGGGTTCGCAGGCCGGCGCCTTAACCACTGTGCTACCAGCCAGGGCCTCATGGGTTTTTAATATATGATAAAAGTAGCATTCAGTCCTGGCTGGTGGCACAGTGGATAAGGTGCTGGTCTGCGAACCCAAAGTTTGCTGGTTCAATTCCCAGCCAGGGCACATACCAAGTTGCAAGCTAGGTCTTCAGCCAGGTCCTTGGCTGGAGGCAGGTGAAAGGCAACCATACAGTGATGTCTCTCTCCCTCTCTGCCTCTCTCCCTTCCCTTTTCTCTAAAAATAATAAATACTTTTTAATCTTAAAAAAAAAAGTGGCATTCAAATTAGCAGGAAAAAGGCAGACAATTCAAGAGTTACCAACACAATGGGAAAATGTTCTCACCCTGGAAAAAAAAAATCCCAACTAGTTTAAGGAGCCAAATGTAAAAAGCAAATACAGAAGCTTATTAGAAAAATATAGAAAAATTTATTTACAACTTCAGCATTGAAAAGACTTTCTTAAGCAAGATATGAAATGATAAAGACATAGAAAGATATCCCATGTTTATAAATTGGAAGACTTAATATTACAAGTCAATACTACCCAAAGCAATCTATAGATTCAATACAACCTGTGTCAAAATTCTAATGACTTTTTTTTTTTTTTTGCAGAAATAGAAAAATACATTCTAAAGTTCATATAGCATCTTAAGGGGCCATGAAATTCTAAAAACAATCATGAAAAAGAACAAAGTAGAAGGCGTCACCTTTCCTGGTCCTAACATAAAGACAGGCATAGAGACCACGAGATAGAATACAGAGTCCAGAAATAATACCTCACTTATATGATCAAATGGCTTTAACAAGGGTGTCAAGAACATTCAATGGGGAAAGGAAAATCTTTTCAATAAATGATGTTAGGAAATTGGATAGCTACATGCAAAAGAATGAAATTGGACCTTTATACCACATATTAATTGAAAAATGGATCAAAGACCTAAGAATAAGAGCTAAAATACAAACCTCATAGGAGAAAACATAGGAGAAAGCTTTGCAACATTAGGTTTGGCAAGGAATTCTGAGATATGACACCAAAAACAGAAGCAACAGAAATAAAAAGAGAACTTAGACTAATAAAAATTTAAAACTTTTGTGTACCAAAGGACACTACTAAGAGTGAATAAATAACCCATGGGATAAGAGAAAATATTTGTGAATTAGATATATAATAAGAAATTAATATCCATAATACAGAAAGAATTCCTAAAATTCAACAACAGAAAACCTGATTAAAAGCTGAGCAAAGGACTTGGATAGGCATTTCTTCAAAGAAGGTATACAAATGGTCAAAAAGCAAATGAAAAGATTCTAAACATCACTGATCATTAGGGACACAAATCAAAAAATAGAATGACCATATGATCCAGTAATTCCATTTCTAGACATATGCCCCAAATAATTGAAAGCAGGAACTTGAACAGATATTTGTACACCTATGTTCACAGCAGTAAAATTCACAACAGTCAAAAGTTGGAAGCCACCCAAAAGTCTATCGTTGGATAAGTGGACAAAATATGGCATGTACATACAATGGAATATTAGTCTTAGAAAGGAAGGAAATTCTGACATGCAACAACATGGATGACCTTTAGGACATTATAAGTGAAATAAACCAAGCACAAAAGAACAACTGTTGTATGATTTCACTTATATGAGGTACCTGGAGTAGTCAAATACGTAGATAAAGTATTGTAGAATGGTGATTGTCAGGGACTTAGGGAGATAGGGAGTTGGTGTTCAATGGGTATGGAGTTTAGTTTGTGAAAATAAAAAGTTCTAGAGATGGACAGTGGTAATGGTTGCATAACAATGTGAAGGTACATAGTGCCACCAAACTGTACATTAAAAATAGTTAAAATGATAAAGTTTATGTTTTGTATACTCTACCATAATAAAAACGTAAAAATAAAAGTGGCACACAATGAAAGAGATGGAAAACCTATTTGCTATGGTGGCACAGTCTTTGAACAGGACAATCTGGACAATCCATAAAACTTCAAATGCACATATCTTCTGACCTCTAGGCTTTTGCTCTAGACATGTGCCCTGGCTGGAAATCAAACCAGTAACCTTCCACATTGCAGGACGATGCCCAACCAATTAAGCCACACAGGTCAAAGCCAACATTTTTATTATATGATCAAATAAATATAAATTAAATATCAGGACACTCTTGAAACTATTTTTAGAATATAAATGTGAGATTATACTTTTTGCAACGCATATACAAAGGATTTCTTACATAGCAAGTTCCATTGAAGTGTTTTATTTATTTTTTTTATTTTTTTCAATGTATGGTTGCCTTTCACCTGACTCCAGCCACAGATCTGACTGGAGACCTGGTTTGCAACCTTGTTATGTGCCCTGGCTGGGGAATGCGACCTTTGGGTTCGCAGGCCGGCGCCTTACCCACTATGCTACCAGCCAGATGAAGTGTTTTAAATAGGACCTAATTTTTTATTTTTTTAAGATTTTATTTCATTATTTTTAGAAAGAGGGGAAGGGAGAGAGTCATCAATGTATGGTTGCTTTTCACCTGCCTCCAGCCACAGATATGACTGGAGACCTGGCTTGCAACCTGGTTATGTGCCCTGGATGGGGAATCGAACCTGCAACCTTTGGGTTTGCAGGCCGGCACCTTATCCACTGTGCTACCAGCCAGGGCCTAATTTTTTTTTTTTAAGATTTTATTTTTATTATTTCCAGAGAGAGAGAGAGGAAGGGAGAGAGGGCAGAGAGAGAGACATCAATGTATGTTGCCTTTCACCTGCCTCCAGCTATGGACCTGGCTGGAGACCTGGCTTGCAACCTGGTTATGTGCCCTGGCTGGGACTCAAACCAGCAATCTTTGGGTTTGCAGGTTGGGGCCTTCTCCACTGTGTCAGCCAGGGCTTATTACTTTATATGTTATATTCAACATACTTATTAGTTCTTCTCTTTGTCTTCCTTTATTTCAATGTGATGAAAGCTTTATTATGAAACTATTTTTATTTGTAAACTGTAAAGGTAATGAAAGAACATTAAAAAAAACCCTTAGCCCTGGCTAGTACGGCAGAAGCCCTTAGCTGAAGGCAGGTGAAAGGCAACTATACATCGATGTTTCTTTCCCTTTCTTCCTCCCTCCCTGCCCTTCTCTCTGAAAATAATGAATAAACATTTTTTAAAATACTGTTTTTTAAAAAAGTGCCTTAAAATTTATTTGGCTTACTTTTCACAGCTATAAAATATTCAAAACTATTATATACTTTTCAACAGAAAAGTGATACTTTCCTAGTTTCATATTCCTGAGTAAAATTAACTATTAATTCTGTGGTAGTTAAAGATAGGCATATAAAACACATAAAAACACACATAACAACAAACAACCATACAATCGAATTAAGGAATGAACAGACACCTCTCCCAAGAAAACATACAAATGGCAAACAGATATATGAAAATAGTCCAATCTCACTATTAGGAAGATGCAAATCAAAACCACTATGAGATACCACCTCACACCTGTTAGAATGACTATTATCAACAAGACATGTAATAACTCTGTTAGAAAGGTTGTGGAGAAAAGGGAAGCCTCATTCACTGCTGGTGAGAATGTACAGCCACCATGGAAAAAGTATGGTGGTTCATCAGATAATTAAGAATAGAATTACCATCTGACTCAGCAATCCCCCCTTCTGGGTATCTACCCCCAAAAATTGAAAACACGTATTCGCAAAGATATGCACCCATATGTTCACTGCAGCATTATTCACAGTGGCCAAGACATGGAGACAAATAATGTGTCCTTTGACAGAAAATTGGATAAGAAAGATGTGGTACTTATACACAATGGAATACTACTCAGCCATAAGAAAAGATTAAATACTGATACTTGCAATAACATGGACAGATCTTGAGAATATTATGCTAAGCGAAATAAGTCAGTCAGAAAAAGCTAAGAACCATATGATTTCACTCATATGTGGGATATAAAACTTAAACTCATAGATACAAACAGCAATGTGGTGGTTGCCAGAGGGAAGAGGGTGGAAGCAAACCTAACATATGATGACAAAAGATGGTTTAATTTTAGGTGGTGCGCACACAGTACAATATACAGATCCAGTATCGTAGAAATGTACACTTCAAACATACATGATCTTATTAACCAATGTCACCCTAATAAATTTAATTATAAAAAATCACACTCAAGCACATATTTGAAATAATAAAAATGAAAACTTTTTTTTTGGTTTGTGGCATG
Organism: Noctilio leporinus; assembly: GCA_004026585.1. Classification (NCBI taxonomy): domain Eukaryota; kingdom Metazoa; phylum Chordata; class Mammalia; order Chiroptera; family Noctilionidae; genus Noctilio; species Noctilio leporinus. Next base: position 245,329 of record PVIW01000792.1, read on the forward strand.
TAGGAGGAAACCTACAGGCAATGACATGATGGTTTTATTAGATATACTAGGCACAAGTTTGCTGATTCTTCAAAAAAGAGATAAACAGATAATAGATTCAGAACTGGAAATGTGATATATCCTGCTTCTCATAGACTTGCTATGTAGGTCATTTGCTGGAATCTGAGTCTCTATAAAGTACTTTAGCAGGTGTTGAAAGGAACATAATAAGTACAGAAATGACTATAGAGATAGGTTCCATAAAATATACAGAAAAAGACCACTCTGGTGTGCAATGGAAAAGCTCTATCATGTGATATCCAAACCTCAGATCATAACTGCCTACTACACTGGCAGGAAGAAGAGGGCAAAGTCAATGACACTTAGGAACTTGGGCATCCCTTGAATACATCCCTTGCCTATACAAGGTGGAGGCAAAGTGGCAAAGATACCTTCACTACAAAATCAGATTTTTCACTTTAAATTGGCCTTAAGTTCACTTGGGAAAAAAAAAAAAAAAAAAGCCAAAAGGAAAAAACCCTAAAGAAAAATAGTTGGGTGTTTAGAGTGAGGAGTAGTTTTATATGAAGATACTTAATTTTTATTTTACTTTTCCAGCAAACTGAAATTTTCAGTTTCTATAACAAAATGAAAATAATCATATCTCTCGTTCTCACCTACTTTTATTTTTAATCAATTTGAATCATTTTCTATAATTAACAGAATTTTCTATGGCATCAATTTAGATTATGTTTAGTTATTTAATTGACTGCTTCCATTTTTACTTATTTCAATTGCTAATACAGTCACGTAGTATGAAATTCTAACAGTGCACTAAAGGTACAGTGAGACTTTCCCTGCCACCCCAGAACCACTCAATCCCCCTCTAGAAAGCAACCACTCTTAGCAGTTTCTTGTACATCCTTCCAGAAATCGTTTGATTTCATTTGGAAATCAATTGTACCACTACAAAACTTAAACTGCTATAAAATTCCCAACATTGTTCTCTTCAAATTGTTTTTGCTAAAGCTGGAGCAGTAAGAAAAAGTGAAGAGGTGGTAGGTTGTGACCAAATAACACAGAAACCTGCAGGGTCACTCCTGAACACATATTCTACGGAGGTGCACTTTCTTCCCATTGTCTCCAGTTATCTTCCCTGTCTAGAGACCACATGTTTCCCTCCGGACTAAAGGAAATGAAAGAAAATCAAAGAGTGGAAGGGTAAAAAAGAAGGTTTAGGAAGGCAGAGAGATTCAAGGCACCATGCTAAGTGCTGCGTTGGTGATAGGAATAGCATGATGGCACAGTAGGAATAGTCAGTAGAGTGTTTCAAGGTAGTAAGGAACAGAGGTGTGTAAACAAACTCTAACCAACATTTAACACAGGACTGTAGGAATGTAGAGGAAGAAGGAGAATAGGGGGAGGGACTTCATAAATAAGTCCAGGGCTGGTTGAGCACGTCTGACGAGCTTCTTCTCCAACTGCACACGTTTTCCCTGACTCATGAAAACTTAGAGCTGGGAGAATGCCAGACCAGTGCGTGGAAGCTCAGTCAGTAGGGAAGTCTTTTGGAACCAATATGGAGAGGAAGAGCTAAGAACTTTACACACACACACACACACACACACACACACACACACGGAATAAGGGAAGTCCTACTTCAGGTCACTACTGGTCTTTAGCTGTGAATCAGAGAAAAACACAAGAGAATTTTCTAAAGCTTGCTTAGTTAAAATCAAGGCTGCCAATCATTGTTCACCTCCAGGGGGCACCACTCAAGTTATTTTCTGTGTTTTAGGAATCCCTGGAATGGAGCAGTTCATAATCAATACAACTATGCATGGCAACCCCACTAGGGCAAACATCAAGTTTTTGACTACCACTTTCTAAATTTCCCCATCATTGAATTTTTACTTGGCTAATATTTCCTATGACCAGAAAAAACAAACATTTAGAATGTTATGAATGTATTTTCTTAAAAACCCAAGGTTGTTGAGAATAAACTGCAGTGTAGTTATGTTACAGAATATGGCTAGATTATATACCTAAATTATGACATACTGTACATATTTTCCAACCGATGAAGATTTTCCATGATGGGGTAGGACTGCTCAGTTTCAAATTAAACACTATTTATTTAGAAATATAGGGCTATTTCACATCAGACTGGGCCGGGGAGCAGAGTAGACTAGAATTATTGTTGCAGGGCATCTGGCACATTTTACTGAGGCTTTCAGAATTTAATGATTAAAAGTTGAACGTTTCTCCTTATTTTAGAATAGTTTTTCTGATTCCTCCCACCCCCAGAATCTCTTTTCATCCCCATTTCTGTCAGCCATGTACAGACATCTCCCCATTTGGACAATAGTAAGACAGTTGGTCATATAAAAGAATTTTAAAATGAGATGTGGAACTGATTTCTGTGAGTATTTAAAATTATGCCACTGTAGTTTGTAATTCCTCGTTCTAATATTCCGGATTAGGAAGTGTTTAATCAAGTAAAATCAAGAACTCTTTGCCATCATTAGATACAGCTGTGTTTTGTTCTTCTCTGTGCTTTGCATTAATTGTTGAGTCTGCAGGAACCAATCTTTTAAGTTTTATTTATGTGTGCGCGCACGCGTGTGTGTGTGTGTGTGTTGAGCTAATTCCTGGTGGTTTTTAGAATTTACCCACATTTTCCCTTTTTGTGGAAATATTTACAGTGGGGATTTCTACTAAGGGAATTAAAGTTAATTGAGCTTTTTTTTTTTTTTTTAATTATAGCAGCTGAGGCTGTATTTCTGTTAGTGCCCTTTTTTCTTGCCCTAAGTGTTTCCACACACAAGGCAATCTAAATGATCCTCATGGACTATTACACATGTATTTGAAAATATTTGGTACAATATATGGTACATGCTAATTACTTAAAACAAATTAAATATGTTGTTGTTCCAAATGAAATGTGCCCTGGGCTAACATGAGGATTGAAAAAAAATCTAATTTATCTTGGAGCATGAGAACTGTAAGGTATCTCTGGGTGATAAGTGAGATTACATATTCAGTAACAAAGTGTTTCATTTCACATTTCAGCTACAAATTTCTAGTGTTCCTATAAATGCAACAGTGGAAGGTGAATTACATATGTTTGAAAATGCTTAACTTAAAAATGAAGAAGGAAAAGAGTATGGAACCTAGAGACACTGAAAATTGAAATGCATACAAACTGAGACATCCTCTCAAATCCCACCCAAGAAGCAATGAATAAGCTTGAAAAATTATTCATCTGTTTCTTTTCATGGTATAGTGCAAAGACTGAGAACTAGGGGGCTGGGTTCCATCACTAACTTGCAAGTTTCCATCACAGTAAAAAAAAAGGGAGGGGGAGAATATTTGCCATGTACCAAACAGCGATGCTTTGAGGATTAATGACATAATGTCTGTAAAGAGCCTGGAGCTCCTTGGAAAAAAGACACTACATAAATATAAAGTAGTATTAATATTTAGGCTTAGTCCACAATGTGAGACCTGCTTTCTTTGGCTCATGAGGTCATCAGCAATTTTGTAAAGTGTGATCAAACACCCACAGAGGAGACTTGTTAGCTTCCTCGTAAGTGGACTGTAAAGCTAATCTGACCCACCTGGTTGGAGCAGTCATGGGGGCTGTGTTCCTTTTCATGGTCTCCAAGAGGGTACAGATGGGGAGTGCTTGACTCCCTAAAGAAATGAGACATGGCCAAGAGAGCACTTCAATAGCATTTAGGGCTTCCCAGGAATGCAGTGGGAGTTTGGGAATGTTTTGGTTTGGAATTAAACAAAAGTCCAGTCATGTCATATCTTGATTTAGAAGAAATGCCAAATTTTCCCTTTTCAGACAATGAAAATTTGAAGAGCAGGAATGAGAAAGCTGCTTCTTGGAATGGTTGGTTTATATCTTTAAAGGGTTTGGAGGCAAACTTGGGTATTTTTGTCCTGGGGAAGTTGTAGTCTCCAGGAGGCTGTGGTCTTTTTGATGGCAATATCCTGATTCCTCATCGGTGTCTCTTATCTGTGAAATGGTTATCAAGGGTGATCTTACAGAGGTTTTAGTTCTAAAGTTTCCAAAGACAATTAATTCAATGTAGACATTGTCTTGCAAAGTATTGTGGTATAACTGAATGACAGTAATGTTATTGTGACAAAATATTTGCATTTCTCAGTTTTAAAAGATAAAATTAATTTTAACTCAAGGGTCTCAAGCATCAGAAACTAGTGTCTTCAAAATATAAGGTTCATAAACTTATAATCATTAGCACTTAATAGTGATTCTGAGTCTGTGTCTCAATACCAAAATAGTCGAATAACAGAAAAAATGTGAGAAATCTTTTTTCTTTCTTTTCTTTTTTTAATCTGGACATTTTGTTCTACATTGTTCTAGGTTGGGTGTTCTCTCAGATATGATTTGATTTCTTGTCCACTGATTACAATGCTATTTCAGGCTGATTGCTATAATGAACGTTGGGACAATTGGAAAAACTTGAATGGAGTCTGAGAGTTAGATGACGGTAAGGTACCAAAATTAATTTCCTGGTCTTCATGGCTATATTGGGATTATGTAGCAGAATGTCCATGCTTCTAGGAATTGCATACTGCAGCACTCTGGAATGGTATAGCAACTGATTAAGAAAAAATATTTATGTTGTACTTACAGCTAGCTTTTCAGTAAGCTAGAGAGTATTTCAAAATCAAAATAAAGTTATACAAAATATTAATTTTTAAAAATAGTATACATTTTCTTATTTTTTTGTTAATACATATTTTACAGATAAATATTGCAGAAACTGAAGACATTTATTGTGTTCAAACCTATCTAGTGGTTATTGTGAAATGTGTCCATCCATGTGTAAGGGAGGTGTGTTAATAAGCTTGACTTATTCTAGAAACAGAAGAAAATGTCAGAGAAGCTGGAGATGAAGGGGTGAGGGGAAATTGGCTAGAGCTAGGGTCAGAGCCTTGGGCTAAAGCAGATCAGGTATGGCCTGGAAGGCCATTAAAAGTTTAGTGACATAGATTCATATATTTAAAAAATGACTTGATGCTTTATATCAAATAAACTGTGTGAGGGCAAAATGAAAATAGGGAGACCATTGCAGCAGTATTGTTTACTTGGGCTAAAGTGGTAGCAATGAGATAGTGGTAAGTGGTCAGATTCAAAATATACTTTAAAGGGAGAGCTCACTGGCCCTAGCTGGTATGGCTTAGTTGGTTGGAGTCTCATCCCATAAACCAAAAGTTCGCAGGACACATGCCTCGGTTGTCGGTTTGGTCTCAGTCCAAGTGCATGCAAGAGGCAGCTGATCAGTGTTTCTCTTTCACATTGATGTTTCTCTCCTTTCTCTCTCTCTTCCTCCCCCTCTCTCTAAAATCAATGAGCATATACTTGGATGAATATTTGAAAAAAAAAAAAAAGGAAAGAAAGAGAGCTCACTGGACTTGCCAGTGGACTGGATGTGGGTTACAAGGGAGAACTAAGGATGGCTTTGAGGGTTTAGTTAGAGCAGCTGAGTAAATGACCACGTCATTTAGTGAGATGGAAAAGACTGAGGAAGCAACTGTTGATAGGAAAATAATGAGAACTGGACGGTGGAGTGGTGGGAATGAACACCTGATTAACGTAGGTTAAAGAGAATAGAAAGCAGGGAAGTGGACTCCTTCAAGCACAGACAATTCTCTTGCAAAATAGATATGATTTGACATCAATGAAAAGAAGAAAGGTGTTCTAGGCAAGAGAAAGTATATTTTTGAAGATATGAAGGCAGAAATTCACTTGGCTTGTTCTTGTTACAGTAAAGAGAGAGAGAGAGAGAGAGAGAGAGAGAAGAAAAATACTGACCTAACAAGGAAGGGGGACATGTTGGGTAACAGTGAGAAAAATAAGACAGGCGACATGGAGCCAGATCATGAGCAGCCTGAAAGCCAGTTAGAGGTGTTTAGACTTGATGTAGTAGGAAGTAGGAGTCATGAGATACTTTAATTAGTGAAGTGATATGATGCAAGTTATATTTAAAGACGATTAGACTGTCAGTAGTATGCGGGATAGAGCAGGAGCCTGTGAGAGAGCCTGGAGGCTGTGGCAGCAATTCAACCGTGAGAGGATGAAGGCCTGGACTTGAGTTTTGGCAGAAAGAACAGACTGGAAAGGGAAAGTTTGAGGGGGATTTTGATACCTGACTAAGTAAGGAGAATGATTTCAGGATTTTGAACTTGAAACGTGGAGAGGGTAAAAGTGATGCTGAGAGGCATGGAAACTTGTTCTGGGTGTGAAAGGCACAGGGCAGTGGTGAACAAAAAAAGTGCATATACTGGATTTGACATGATCATGAGTCATCAAAGTGGAAATGCCCAAGAGACAGTTAAAGATGTAGAACTGGAGCTCTGGGGCATAGTCAGGGTTCAAGATAGGACATTTGGGAGTTGACACCATACATGTGATTCTTGAAATCCTGAGCATGGATAGGTCCTCCAAAGGAAAGTACATAGAGATTGAATATGTGGTCAGAGACCTTGGAGACGTCAGGTTCACCTGCAGTTAGGAGTTGGAGAAGGAACAAAAGTGACAGGGACAGCCCTGGCTGGTGGCACAGTGGAGAAGGCGCCAGCCTGTGAACCCAAAGGTCGCTGGTTTGATTCCCAGCCAGGGCACATAACCAGGTTGCAAACCAGGTCTCCAGCCAGGTCTGTAGCTGGAGGCAGGTGAAAGGCAACCATACATGGATGTCTCTCTCCCTCTCTGCCTCTCTCCCTTCCCCTCTCTCTGAAAATAATAAATAAAATCTTTTAAGAAGCAAATAAGTAAATAAAAGAAGGGAAAAAAAGTGACAGAGAGAAACAGATGACAGGTAAGACAAATGGACAGAGAATGAAAACAGTATAATATTATAGAAATAAGAAGAAGCATTTAAAAGGGAGGTCACAGTCAACATCACAAAACAGGTCAAGAAGAATGAAAACATGCGTAAAGACTGAGATCAATTGATTAAAAAGTCATTGTTTATTTTGAAGAGAGTAGTTATGAAAATAAACATAAGCGAAGAAACCAGCTTTCTGAGTTGAAGAGCAGATGAGGAGGGGTGCAATAAATGGAAAGCATCCTGTGAGAAATTTGGTAAGGAAAGAAACTGCACTCGAATTAGAGGTGTAATTAGGATCATGTGAAGGCTCTTCTACATAATGGAATTAACTTCATTTAAATTTTCATCCTCTCCTCTTACTCTGAGAATTTCCAAGTCTGGCTTTTGAACCAAGTCAGAATTATGACATGAAGCATCCCAAACCTAGAGGAGGAATTTGATCTTTCTGTGTGTTCTTATAAATTAATTGGGGACATGCCCTCTTGTTATGGCCATGGTGGCCACAGTCTCCAGGGTGGTGAATCTAGTGGAGCAGCCTGGGGACCTAGATCAGGCCCACATAGTATAGCAACTCAACAAGGCTGCCAGCAAAAACAACAAGTTGTTAATTCAGGCCCCTATAGCTCTAGAAAAATTGAAACTCTTGTGTGGAGAAGATAACAAATGTACTAGAACCTTACACATAGGCTATTTTGGACATGACATATTTTAAGGAGAATAAGCTAGTAGATTAAGGTTTACCTGAGGCTCTGCATAGAAAGCAAAAAAGTTGATCACTTTTCTTTTAGAACCAGAAATTTTAGTTAAAGAAAATAATATGTATCCCAAACACTGCAATTTGCTTGGGGACGAACTCTTGGAATGTCCCTCTTGGAGATGAGGAGCCTACTTTATATGTATTGTCATTCTCTGACCAAGAATGGCTCACAAGAAAATCTAGTTTGTTTAAAGAGGTAAAGGCATTTTTCATTTTTGATTATTGATATTTATGGGTTTGAGAAAGCTGTCTTTAGTGTAGTATTAAGACTATTGAAACCAAAGGGTCTGCATTCTAGTCTTTTGCTTACTAGCTGTGTAATTGTAAACAAAATGGAATTATAAAGAGCAAATAACATGTGGAAGCCCTTGTATACTGGAAAGTTTTATAAGTTCAGGATTTTTATTTTAAAAAATACGGTATAAGGTAAATAATCTATATTAATTTTTTAGCATATTTTTTGGCCTGAAGAAAACAAATGTAGTTATGAGCCTCTTTCTGTCAGCAGATCAATCCTGAAGAACCCACATGACTCTGCCCCTGAAAAATTGTGGCTCTCTGATTTGGCTTGACCCTTCTGACCAAATCAGTAAATCTAAAGATCATCTTAATATTGTACAATATCACTAGGGATTCTACCTTGGGTTGATTGTACATGTGGTTTAGGTGGGCCTGGAAATGAGAGCTCATACTTTCAGGTGTAAAAGTTTGAGCATATAATTTCTTTTTTTTAAAAGATTTAACTACAATCTTTTTTTTTTTTTTTTCTTTTTTTTTAAGATTTTATTTATTATTTCCAGAGAGAGGGGAAGGGAGAGAGGGAGAGAGGCATCAATGTGTGGTTGCCTTTCACCTGCCTCCAGCTACAGACCTGGCTGGAGATCTGGCTTGCAACCTGGTTATATGTGCCCTGGCTGGGAACCGAACCAGCGACCCCTGGGTTCGCAGGCCAGCTCCTTATCCACTGTGCCACCAGGCAGGGCTCATTTCTAAATTATATTTATAGTAAGTACATACACAATAAATTGTTATGAACACAAAAATAAATAAATAGGAAAGTATCTTTGTATACTTTCAGACTACCTTCTACAAATATATTTTTTCCCCTCAATTGAAACCACAGATGTTCTGGCAAGTTCTGAAAAGATACAGTATGAATGAGAAATTTAAAACGTGCAAATAGCCCTGGCTGGTGTGGCTAAGTAGACCGCATGCCAGCCTGTGAACTAAAGAATCACCAGTTGGATTCCCAGTCAGGGCAGACCAGGCCCCCAGTTGGGGATTGCATCAGAGGCAACCACACATTGATGTTTCTAGCCCTCTCTTTTTCCTGCCATTCCCTTCTCTCTAAAAATAAATAAATAAAATCTTTTTTTTTTTAAAGAGTAATATTGCTACATCTCCCTGAAATTAAATTAGCATAAACCTGAAGCTGTTTCTCATGAGTTAATATATATGATAAGCCCTAGAGTAACCAATTAAATAAACAAAACATGTAATAAAAATAATTAAAGAAATGAAATGCTTTATTAAAAATAAAGAATACAGGGAACAAAAAGTCAAATAGCAGTCATAAATCTATGTTAATAATAATACTTTGAATAGATTAAACAATCTAATAAAAATTCAGAGATTGTTCCTGGAGTTAATGAGGTACATTTTACGATGATTTTATCAAGAAGATAAAATAGCCCTGAATGGTAGCACAGTGGATAAGGTGCCAGCCTGCGAACCCAAAGGTTGCTGGTTCGATTCCCAGCCAGGGCAACATAATCAGGTTGCAAGCCAGGTCTCCAGCCAGGTCTGTAACTGGAGGGAGGTGAAAGGCAACCGTACATTGCTATCCCTGTCTCTGCCTCTCTCCCTTCCCCTCTCTCTGAAAAATAATAAATAATCTTTAAAAAAAAGAAGATAAAATAATTAGAAAAATATATGTAATATGTACATATAAAAAATAAAACTACATGAAGCAAAAATTGATAGAACTGAAAAAAGAAACAGATAATTCAATAATAATAGTTGGAAACTTTAATACCCCAATTTCAGTAATGAATAGGACAACCAGGCATAAGACTAACAAGGAAATAAAAGACCTGAACAATAGTATAAACCAACTGAACATAACAGACATCTATAGGACACTATACCAAATAGCAGCCAAATATAAATTCTTCTCGAGTGTAACTAGAACATTATCAAGCATAGACAATATATTAGAGCATTAAAAAACTCAATAAATTTAAAAGAATAAATATAATAAAATGTGAGTCAAGATGGTGGTGTATTTGGGAATAAACTTAATGAAACAAGTATAAAACTTATACTCTGAAAACTACAATCTAAATACATATAAAAATATCACATGTTCATGGATTAACAGACTTAATAGCATTGTCAATAATCCCCAAACTCATCCAGAGATTCAGTGAAATCACTATATGAATCACAGCTGACTTCTTTGTATAAACTGACAAGTTGATTCTAAAAAGCATATGTTGTAAAAATGAGAATAAGTCTGTTACATTATTCGTTCATGACTAAAAATAGAATTTGATCATTCTATAGGGGTTTTGCTCTCTTGTGGGATTAAACATCAGCTTTAGATTCAGAAAGACATAGATTCAAATACTGATTCTGATGCCCTCTAATTAGGCAAACTTGGACATGCTACTTAATGCTTATGAACACCTGTCTTCAGCTATAAAATGTTATGCAAGTCTGTAGGATTAATTGAAGCCATGTATATATAAAGCCCTTTGTGAGCACTTAACAAATGGTGGCTATTAATTTATATAACAGCTCTTTGTTTATGTTTCATTTCTCCTCAGCAGTTTTGAATCAGGGATTTGGCTTACTTATCTTTGTGTGCACTACCTTTATACAATGACTCAAGCATGATAGGTTTCAATATAAATCTGTTAACTGAATAAATGTTAATAACTTATGGTTAATGAGAATATTTTAGAATATTATTTTAAGCTTTCCTCACAAGGAATTTTGTGTAGATTTGTTTAAATGCCAAACTAGTGTCATTAGCTATAATGTTTCTATTTGTTCTAAACTTGCTTATCAAAGCAGGAGAAGCCCTCCATAGTGTATGAAGAAGCAAATTCGAGAGAGTAGCCCCATAAAGTATATATGTATACTTCTGTGTCTGGCTGTTTATCACTCTCCAAAGGACTGGTCTTCTGAAGTCTTAGATCTCAATCTGGAGATCCTAATATAAATGCTAAAAGAATTACTCTCCCTACTCTGCCTGGATTTGTTACAAACCATAACTTCATCTGTTTAGCAATAGATGTTTGGCTTCAAATGGAAAACTAGAGCACATATAACAAGTATTAGAAAAATTGGCCAACTGAATATAGTCCTAGATAACTAATATGATTATATTTTTCCAGTGTGAAATTGACTAAATCTCAACAGTCTTAATTTCGAAAAAATTATAATTTAAGTAGGACCTAGTATTATACTGCTTTTAGTATAATGATAACATTGTATTATTTCACACTAATATAGGCATCTAATTTTTTAACTAAACAGAACATTTTCAGTTTTACTCCTTAAAAAAAATTCTTTTAGCCCTGGCTGGTGGCAAAGTGGATAAGGCGCCAGCCTGCAAACCCAAAGGTTGCTGGTTTGATTCCCAGCCAGGGCACATAACCAGGTTGCAAGCCAGGTCTCCAGCCAGGTTTGTAGCTGGAGATAGGTGAGAGGCAACCATATATTTATGTTTCTCTCCCTCTTTCCCTTCCCCTCTCTCTAAAAATAAAAAATAAAATCTTAAAAAAAATTCTTTTAATGCTAGGATTTAATAATAGTAACATCTAAAGTGTTCCTACCTAAGATTACTCACCATGGTCAGCTTTTCTTCTGCTATAATACAAACCAATATGCTCTTTTTTTTTCCTGTGTAAGTGAAACATTCACAGATCATCAGTGTGGCTTTTCCCACTCACAATAAGAAGGAAATATCTCTCTGGTATGCTATAGAATGATTCATATAAAAAAAGAAATGACTTATAAACTGATGGGAAAGTCAACCAACTTTCATTCCTCTTGCATAGTTAACAGAGGATAACAATTACATTCTGTATGCAAAACAGAAAAATTGAAAATAATTCTTTCAATAAAAAGACATTTTGTGAAAAGGACTATAGCTCATGATAAAGAATGATGTGTGGTTTTTAAGTCTGAATATTTTCTGTACATGGTGTGCTTCCTCCAACATTTTCAATAATCAACTCTGCTTCCAAGAATCTTAGATATTTTTTTGCCAACATTACATGCTATATGAGATGTGATACTATGAAAATCAACGGACTATACCTCAGTTCAGTTTAGTGGGAGAAAATAGGTTCTGAATGAAAAGGCTCTTCTTTTAATCCACTGGCTAGCATACAAAACAATTCTAAGAAATTCAGAAAATATCTTTCTAGTCCATACTCAAATGGTATCATTTACTTTGGCACCAATGTACTTCACATCCTGATTTTGAAAAAAGAAAAGTCATTTACACCTTAATAAAATGTTTTAGCACAAAAGTGTGAGAAATGGACTTTACACACACACAAAAAAACATGAACCAGGTAATAAGCCATATATTGCTATAACATATGTATTCTTTTGTGTAATTCATCAAAAGAATAGCTACCTCAAATATTATCTTGATATGAGACATAAAAATCCATGCAAAATGTTAACACCTGGAAAATAGTGGGTTACATGTATTGTATATGTTTTCACATATGTATAAAAAGCAAACTGTTCATTTTAACTCTGGCTGAAATGATTAACTATGGTACTAATTCTTTAGGAATTCCTGTGGTTCTTTTTTTTTTTAAAAGATTTGATTTCATTATTTTTAGAAAGAGGGGAAGGGAGAGAGGCAGAGAGGGAGAGAGACATCGATGTTTGGTTGCTTTTCACCTGCCTCCAGCCACAGACCTGACTGGAGACCTGGTTTGCAACCTTGTTATGTGCCTTGGCTGGGGAATCGAACCTGCGACCATTGGGTTTGCAGGCCGGTCCTGTGGTTCTTATAATAAGAAATTATCATCCTCAAGAAACATCATTTATATGACATATTTATGTTTCAATTAAATTAATGCATTACAAATGAGAAAACTTATACCATTCTGGATAAGATTCCTAAATACAAAGGAAATGCCTAGACAAAACTCTGTACAGAGTACCTAGCAACTCTTCTTTTTTTAAAAGATTTTATTTATTATTTTTAGAGAGAGGGGAAGGGGGAGAGGCAGAGAGGGAGAGAGACATCAGTGTAAAGTTGCCTTTCACCTGCCTCCAGCTACAGACCTGGCTGGAGACCTGGCTGGAGACCTGGCTGGAGACCTGGCCGGAGACCTGACTGGAGACCTGGCTTGCAACCTGGTTATATGCCCTGACTGGGGAATGGAACCAGCAACTTTTGGGTTCACAGGCTGGTGTCTTATCAACTGTTCCACCAGCCGGGGCCTTAGCAATTCTTCTTAACATGGAGGTACAAGGGTTCATAAGTATCTCAGGAAATTAGAAAATTGCATATAGACCCCTAACTAAAATTTTGATTAAAATATGAATTCTCAAGTTCTGTCATGGCTTAATAAACTAGGACCATCTGTCTCTAAAGTAGACCTGGGCAGCATTAGCCCTCCATTTTTTATAGTTGTCTGGATGTGTCAATGATTACCAGTCTTTTAAGGAGCTGGAGCTAACTACCTCTATTAGAGAAAGTAGTATCTTTCCCTCAGCATTAACATAAAGGTGAAATATATTTCATATTCAATTCCAGAACATGTATTGATTGTCACCATATTGGTGAGTTCTTTGAAGAAGACTATCCAGGAATCTCTTCCAAGTGTATATGTCTACTGCAATCTGTCCAGTTAACTACAACAGAGAAAACAGACCCAAGTCCTCAAGAGTACTGTGAAGTGGCCATTGTGTTTGCGTGGTCTTACTAGCAAGTCTTAAGCTCAAATCACCCCTTAATTCCCATTAGAAATGAGGACCTGTCCTGAAGGTGTGACAGAGGTAAATTAGATAAGGACACATTTAGGATAGGGTTTTCATACCCTGTTTTGTCCTAGGATTCCTTGGTCTCTTACTTAAGTTCCATGTCCTACCTACCAAATGGAATAAGGTTTTAAGAGTTCTTACAATTTAAGAATTTTAAAAACAATTTTAGTAAGAGAGAGGAAAAAAGAGACAGAGAAACATCAATTTGTTATTCCACTTATTTATGCATTTATTGGTTGTTTCATGTATGTGCCCTGGCTGGAGGTTGAACCCACCACAACCTTGGCATATCTGTATGATGCTCTAACTAACTGAGCTACCCAGCCAGGGCCAATTTAAGAATTTTTAAATTTCAAGTCTTTTTTTTTTTTTTTTGAGATTGTAATTTCTTTTTATTTTCTTTTAAAGATTTATTATTATTTTTAGAGAGAGGCAGAGAGGGAGAGAAGCATCAATGTATGGTTGCCTTTCACCTGCTTCCAGCTACCCACCTGGCTTGCAACCTAGTTATGTGCCCTGGCTGGGACTTGAACCAGCAACCTTTGGGTTCTCAGGCCAGTGCCTATTCACTGAGCCACCAGCCAGGGCCCAAGTCTGTATGCTTTTTATCATTTCTGAATTCATTGTCAAATTACCATCTCACTTTTACATTTTCCCTCAGATCTTAAGGATTACTTCAGAAAATTAATAGTACAAATGTTGAATAATTTCAACTACTGGTAGAAATATTTGCCTTTCTGTGACTAAGATAAGGAATAACCTGCAAAAGAAAATTTTATTAAAATATTTTTTTCAATCTTACAATACTCTCATAAGATGATTATGTAAATCACTTCTTAACTATGGATCATTGGTGAAAAAGCTGATCAAGATTTTATAAACTTTCTATTTTAGTAGAAAAATTTTATGAGTTAAAAAGTTTTTTTTTTTAATCTTTTGAATTAGGGATGTGCAGAGTAGGAGAGAGCAATGGGAATAAAGGTGGGACAACTGTAAAAGAACAACAATTTTAAAAAGGCAAAAAATAAAAAATAAAATAAAATCTTTGAGTTAAAAGTTGTCAAAAGTAGAGATTTCAGCTAAGTCATGTAGGATACAGGGAAAGGTGTGTCAAGTTCGGTATTGGAACTCCAAGTCATAGAGACAGAAGTTCTTTCCAACTTGCCTGGAATGCCTTTTGCCTTAATCTCTGCCAATAAAAATATGATTCATCCATAAAATCACCAACTCAATAAAACCTTGCCTCACAGTGCCAACTTATCCTTATTTCTGTATGCTAAGAACACAGGCTTTGGAGTCAAACTGCCTTGATTTGAATTCTGGCCCTGCTTCTTAGTCACTGTGTATGTAGCCTCACCTAATTTCTGAGTCTCCATTTCCTCATTTGTTAAAATTAGGATAATAATATAAAATAGTGGGAAGTATTAAAAGTGATAATGTATGTAAAGCCAGGAGAACATGCTCAATATTATTAGTTAATATTATTTCTATCACTTACACATTCTCCAATATTATTTCTCATTTTATTGGTTATTATTTCTTCAGCCAGATTTCTCAAAGGTAGAGACTATTTACATATACCTCTTTCCTTACAGTGCTGAGAAAGGCATTATGCTCTTACTAAGAATTTTTTAAAATCCCAGAGAATCTTAGCATGGAAGGGATCTCAGGTCAGAGTAATCTAGTTTAACCTTTCCCTTAAATCATAATTTTTTAACACCCTAGAGACAATCATCTATACTCTTTCTTGAACACTATACACACACACACACACACACACACACACACACACACACTTGAACACAGCTGGTGACAAGGAGTTCACCCTTCTCAAGACATCCAGATTTATTAAGTAGTCGTCATTGCTAGAAAGTTCATTCTGAGGAAGTGAAGAAGTTGGAAGCTTCTATAAAATGATTTGGTGATACTCATTTCAGAGCTATAAAAATTTTCTGTAAATTTCTGATTTAACTTCTAATACTGTATCCTTAGAAAATAAGGAAAAAGTCTGTCATGCATGCATGCATTTATTACACTATTTATAATAGCAAAATCAGTAATTAAATGTTTAAAAGTAGAAAAATGGTAATGTAATGACCTAAATGAAACAAAGGTCATTAAAATTAAAGATATGAAGATTAAAGTGGGATAGATATATAGATATATAAAATTAATGTCAAGTGTAAAAGTAAAACAAATTTAAATATCAACATCAAGATTAAAACTATACAAATATGTATATCTGTGAGAAAAACTTGGAGGGGATGGAACATGTAAGACTGAAAACAGTATTAATAGGATGATAGGACAGTTGGAAGTTTGCTTTTAAAATTACTTTAATGTGGCTATGCTTATGGGATAGATTAAAAGTGCCTAAAGGAGGATTTATTTGTGTCCTCTTCCTATGAAATGGCTGAACAGAAAAAAATAATTACTTCAATGTTACTTTAATATTCTTTAAAAGTTTTAAAGAGAAAGTTATTTTTTCCATTGAGCCAAAATCAACCTCTTCCCTCTCCTTTCTATTACCTTCAATTTATTGGCTTTCATTCTGCCCTTTGAAATTACACAAAATAAATCAACTTGAAGTATTTAAAAATACTCATCATAGTTTTAGTACACTTAAGCTCTGTCACTCTGGAAGACAGATTAGAGAGGCATGCTGACATCAGAGAGACTTATTAGGAAACTTAGGAAAGCAATGATGACAGCCTGAATCAGCACAGTAGCAATAGGTCCAGACTTGAGAAATATTTCAAAGGCAAAACAGACGGAAATGGTAAACAAAAGGATGTGAAGAAAATAGGAGGTGAATACATTCCTCAGCAGGCTGTTTGGTAAAGTGATGATGCAATTACCAAGGAAAGGAATCTGGGAGGGAGAAGAACATGTTTGGTCAGAAGCTGAAATTCCAATTTGGAGATGTTGAATTTGAGGTACTTGTAGGAGATATATATATATATATATATATATGGGTAGAGATAAAACCAAACCAGGGAAATAGAACAAGGCAAAGATAAAAATAGGACATGAATAAAATAGAAAACAAAACAAACAAACAAAAACACAGTAGAAGTGATCAGTACTAACAAAAGATGAATTTGAAAAGAGAAATTTAAAAATACTGATTTTTGGCCAATATAACCAAGAAAAATACACAAGGCACAAATAAATAGCACTGGATACAAAAACAGGGAAATAACTACAGAAACAGAAAAGATTTTTTAAATTATGAAAACTCCATGAATAAATCATACCAAAATATATGAATATCTGAAGGTGGTGAAGAGAAAAGTCAAGTACTTATATATTTTTTGGTATGAAGTTATTCATGGAGGTCTTTTATAATTTTAAAAATCTCTTCTGTTTTTTGTAGTTATTTCCCCTTTTTAGAGAAAAACAGAGTAAATCTCTGTAAACTTTAGACAAAAATTTAAAATAAAAACTGTCAAATTAATTGATAACTTGGACTGTATTGATTAAGATAATTAATATTCTTTTCATCACAACACCATTAAAAAAGCAAAAAGGTCACTCATAAAGTCAAAGACATATCTACAACACATATATCTGACAAAGGCCCTATACGTAGAATATACATGCAGAACTTATACCAATCAATAAGAATGAAAGAGAATTCTTTAGAACCCAAGACTAAAATTTGATAAACCTTGAAAAGATACTTTACAAAGGAGGATATCCAACATGGCCTATAAACATATGAAAAGGTGTTCAATTCATTAGTCATTTAAGGAAATGCAAATTAAAACCACAATGACTTACTACTCTACACACCCACTAGAATGGGTAAAATTAAAAAGACGGAAAATGCCAAAGGTTGGTGAGGATGTGGAGCAACCACAACTCTCATATATTGCTGATGGAAGTGTAAATTGGCACAACCACTTTGGAAATTGTTTTGAAGTATCTATTAAAAGCTAAATGTACACATATCCTTTGACTCAGAAATCCTACTCCTGCCCTGGCTGATAGCGCAGTGAATAAGGTGCCGGCCTGCAAATCCAATGGTCACTGGTTCGGTTCCCAGCCAGGGCACATAACCAGGTTGTAAACCAGGTCTCCAGCCAGGTCTGTAGCTGGAGGCAGGTGAAAGACAACCATACATTAATGTCTCTTTCTCTCTCTGCCTCTCTCCCTTCCACTCTCTCTCAAAAATAGTAAAATCTTAAAAAAAAGAAAGAAATCCTACGCCAAAGCAATTCTATTCCTACCAGAAATATATACATATTTTGCTAACAAACATGTTCAGAATGCTCAGAGAAATACTACTCATAATCATCAAAAGTAGGAAATTATCCAAATGCCCATCAAGACTAGATGGATAGTGAGAATGGCCCACAACAATATGCAAAACTATAGAGAAAGAGCACATGTTGAGTGAAAAAATGGTTCATATTCTTATTCTACATCCATAAAATAAAAATAAGAGAAACTAATGTATGCGAATAGAAATAAGGATAGAGATATTTTTGTTGAATGGAACAGTGACCACAAAGATTGGATTTTCTGTGGGTGGGGAGACTAGTAGTATTTTGCTTCTTAATCTAGGTATTAATTTAACATATTTACTCTATAGGCTTGAGGTAAGGGTGAGGCAAACAAGATGTCTAGGAAGCAAAATTTAAAGGGGCACTCACTCTCATTTTATTTGCTTCACCCTCACATCAGCCCTAGTGTTCATTTTGTAAATATTTATTGAGCTGTATCATTATGATGTATTTTCTGTGTGTGTGTGTATATATATATATATTATACTTGGATTAAAAGATTAAAAAGTGTTCCATGGACATGAACAAGTGGGATTGACTTCGGGGGGCGGGGGGGGACAGAGGAGAGTAAAAAGGGGATGAATGTAATACAACAACAATAAAATTAAATTAAAAAAAAAGTGTTAAGGGATCTGGTCTACCTCACACCACAAATAAAAATAAACTCCAGGTAGAATGAAAACTTAAATGTAAAAATAAAATCTTTTAGGATAAAATATAGGGGAATATTAGAAATGACCTTAGGTAAAAGAGGATTTAAGAATACTCAAAAGTACATAATACAGGAAAATATTAGACTAAGTTAAAATTTAAAAATCTTTAGTAAAAGACATCTTAAAATTGAAAGACAAATCACAAACTTGAAAAAATGTAGTCACATTAATAAGTAAAAAAGAATAACTATGCACATCAGAGAGATGAGACCTGAGAAGGCTCCAACCCACCATTGATGGCTTTAAAGATGGAGGAAGGAGACTGTGAGCTGAGGAAAAAGGCAGCCTCTAGATGCTTAGAACCATTGTCAGTTCACAGCCAGCAAGAAAACATGGACCCTGGTCAACAAATGCAAGTAGCTAAATTCTGCCAGTCAATCTAAATGAGCAAGAAATGGATTCTCCCTTAAGAAACACGGTCTCCAGAATATTGATTTTAGTTTAGCGAGACCATATCAAACTTCAGACCAACAGAACTATAATAAATTTTTGTTATTTTAAGCCACAAAAGACTATTATGCAGAATGTACGTTTAAAATCAATAATAAAAAAAAAAAGACAAATAACCCAGTAGAAAGATGCATGAAAGGCTTGAAGAGTTATTTTATATAAAAGAAAGTCAGGCCCTGGCTAGTGGCTCAGTGGATAGGCACTGGCCTGCGAACTCAAAGGTTGCTGGTTCAATTCCCAATCAGGGCAGATTCATAGCTGGAGGCAGGTGAAAGGCAACCATACATTGATGCCACTCTCCCTTTCTTCCTCCCTCCCTATCCTTCTCTCTAAAAATAATGAATAAAAAAGCCTTTTTAAAAATTCCTTTAAAAAATAAAAAGAAAGTCAGAATGGCCAATACACACAAAAAGATGCTCAAACTCAGTAATTATCAGGGAAATGCAAATGAAAACTAGGTGATACCCAATAGATAGGTAGAAAAATAAACTCTGAATATTAAGTATTGGCAAGAATGTAAGGCATTTTTCGTCACTGTTGGTGGAGTATCAATTGATACTACTTTGGAAAACACTTTTGCATTACCTAATAAAGGTAAAAATGTGCAAGCCCTAGAACTCTTTGGTATATCCCCTAGAAATACTCTTGCACATGTGCACCATAAGGTGTGTACATGAATGTTTACAACAATGAAAAAGAATGTATATTATGAGTAGGTAGAATATTCTACAGCAGTGAAAATGAATGAAAAACCTACATAAACGGACAATTCATTTTTGATGGTCAAGCAAATAGAAGGATACCTAAAATATGATTACATTAGTATAAAATTTTAAACAAGCAGATGTGCTCATAGGTGGTAAAACCATAAAGAAGAGCAAGGGAAGGGTTATTATACAGTTAGTAGAGTGATATCTTATGGGGAGAATGAGGGGGTACAATAGGAAAAGTCATATGGTGGCTTCTAAGGTAGTGACAATGTTCGACTTCTCAGCCTAAATAGTGGGAATATGGGTGCTCTCATTATTCTTTAAACAGTACATACTGCTTCTATATATTCTACTTTATGCCTGATATTTCAAAATAATTTTTAAACCAACAAAGAGTTGTACATATGAAATGTTTGTATGTATGTGTATTCCATGAAAGAACAGCATAATTCCTAGTGGGAAAAATGTCAAAATGTCGGAAAGCTTCACTAGGCTTACTAAATTATTCTCTCATGTGACTGGAGAGCTGAGAGAGGAACTTTAATGGACAGAGTTTACCACAAAGTCTTGATCTTTGTATATAGTTAACTCTTCAACAATGTAGGGGTCAAGGGTGCCAACCCCAGCACAATTGAAAATTCAAGTATAATTTTGAACTCACCCAAAATTTATTTTTAAATTTTTATTGTATTTTTTCCATGATCATTCAGTCCCCTTACACACCTCCCACCCACAATTACCACGCTGTTGTCCATGTCCATGAGTCCTTATTAAAGTCACCCAAAACTTAAGTTGTCCCTAAGTTGTTGGGGATTCATTGCAGGACCCTACCACCACCACCACAGAGACCAAAATCCACAGATGCTCAAATCCCCTATATAAAATGCTGTAGATTAACACATAAGGTTGGCCCTCTGCATCCATGGACTCCCAAGAGTGGATCAAAAACAGTACAGGCATTTACTGAAAAAAAAAATGCATGTAAGTAGACCAATGCAGTTCAAACCCATGTTGTTCAAAGGTCAACTGTATGTGGTTCCTACTAAATGTATGCTTAGAGAGTGTCATCACATGTGTTATTTAATCTATCGATTGAATTATTCATTTTCAAGTTGTCCTGTTTTCATTTCAGTCAGTGAAAAAAATTCTTAATTTTAAAAGATAAAAATCCAGATGGTACATGCTCATTCTCTTAGCCTTTATCTTTTAATCCTATGTGTTAGTTAGCTATATCTTCCTTGAGTAGAATCAGAAGAAAGTTGCACCATAATTTAAAGCCATTATCATGTGTGACATTGTGAAAATACTTACTAAAAATTTTTTTTAAATCCTGTTCTTTGGTTATTTATATTAATTAAATTGAGACTTTTTTCAAAGCAGTAAACATAATAGAGTTAACCAGCAAGAACCTTCAAAGGTTACCTACCATAGCATAGACAATTATGTAGGACTCAAGCAAATAAATTAGCATGCATCCTAATTTTAAAATAGCCCTTAAAAATATTTTATAGCATCTCTTTCTACTAGGCATCTGGAAATTCTTTATGTCTATTTCAGAACCCTTTTACTACAATGTTGGCATTCAGTAAACTTTATTATCCAGACAACAGAGTGTGAAACACAGTGAGGCCCTAGCAAGTACTCAATTCCAAGCCTCTCCTTGTGGAAATAGGAAGGTAAAGGGCTCACAGCCCTGACTGTTTGGTTCCAGTGGCTCCTCCCCAGTCCCCTGGCTTTCTGTAGAGACCTAGACCCAAAGCTTGTCTATATCCACATAACTAAGAGTTGATTATCATTTTGTTTTCACTCTGACTTCAGTTTATCCATAACTTTTGTCCCTCCAACCCCCTCCAACCTAATTATCCCAGTAATCAAGAACTTACTTATACCTCCAGTGAATATAAACACCTAGAATATATATATTTTTAATCCCAAAATATTGAGGTAGGAGGGAAGACAGAATATATACAATGGAGTCACTTTAACCAAGCCACTAAAATGATTAACATGAAAAGTGAGGCATGAGGCAAGGCACTATTCTTGTTGTAACTGCCCTGGAAACTTAATTTTTAAAAACTTTTCAGTCCTGAGTAAATGCCTAGATATACATCAACTTTCCAGTCCTATGTCAACACCCGTATATACATCTGGACCTCCAGGTAACACTCTAATTACCTCCTGAAGGACTCACATATCCAAGCCACCGAATTACTCCTTAAAGGACTCACGTATATATCCACCTGACATCCATATCTAGACCACTGGGATGTGACCAAACCTCCTCACACTTCTGGGTCACCTGGCATCCAACATCCTACCTGCCTGTCATCTGACTGATAACTATCCTGGATCAATCCTAGGGCTAAGAATGAAGGACTGATAATTATCAAGAATGGACTTTTTGCCATAACAACTTTTAACTGTTCCTTCTTTGGAATATTTCTAGGTTTTTGCCTACCTGTATTTTCAATTTGCAAATTCTAATACCCTTGCATAAATCTCTATCATTTATTTCTAGCAAAGCCTCAAGATTCTCATGACAGAAAGAAAATCCAAAATTTTCTAAATTCATGGGTATTTTTTATAAAAGACTTATATTCGAAAGTCATTTTCTTCTCCTAGTCATGAACAATTTTATCTAACAAAGGTGTAATATATTTCCTTTTTGAAGACAGTACTCATTTAGAACACATACTCCTTAAGGTTAGGGATAGTTTTGTTCCAGTGTTTATACCTGGCACACTCCATTAGACTCTGTTCCTGTGATACGACCTATATAGTAACTGAGAAACGTCAACTGTGTTTAACTGAAGCAATGGAGGCTCACAAAAGCTTTGCTTACGTAATGGCTGCATACATCATCTTCCTCATCGCAGTCTAGACCCTGATGGGCAATCTTGGTAGTGCTATTCTCCTGGAAGAGATTATTCTCCACATCAGACACTCTGGTGGCCTCGGTTGTGACTTTTAATTTCATGCTGTGAAAGCCAGTTGAGACCATTCCCACTTGCAGGTTTACAGGCACCCCCTCAAACATCAGTAAGTGTGAGTTTGCCCCTTCTTTAAAACCAGGGGGCTGGTAATCATGTGGGGTCACTGCAAAATAAAAAGGGCAGAAAACCAAGAAAACTGAGTTTCAAACAAAACAAATCAGATTAATCTTGCATGTGTAGCAATAGACACCTTTTCCTGATGATTGCAAAATCCTTCTATTTACATAAAATACTTAAGAAGAAATTTGACTAGAGATCTCCACCTACCTGCATTATAGTAGTGGAGTTTCATAGTAAGTATAACATCATTAGGAAGGGGTCCAAGGTTCTGCATCAGCATATACAATTTACGGATCAACAGAATACTGGTTTTCTTAATATTGTCACTGTTTGTCCTACTTGCAAAGCTTGCAGTACTGCTATAACCAAACAGAAAAACAGCGTACTTTTCAATCGTATACAATATTGCGTATATACATGCATTAGAGAGAGAGGAGAAGGGAGGGAGAAAGAAAGGGAGAGAAACATTGATCAGTTGCCTCTCGTACATGCCACAACTAGGGCCCAAACCTGCAACCTAGACATGTGCTTTGGCTGGGAATCAAACCAGCAACCTTCCACATTGCAGGACAATGTCCAACCAACTAAGCCACACAGGTCAGGGCCAACATTTTTATTATATGATCAAATAAATATAAATTAAACATCAGGATACTCTTGAAACTATTTTTAGAATGTAAATGTGAGATTATATTTTTTGCAATGCATATACAAAGGATTTTTTACATAGCAAATTCCATTGAAGTGTTTTAAATAGGACCTAATTTTTTTTTAAGATTTTATTTTTATTATTTCCAGAGAGAGAGAGGAAGGGAGAGAGGGCAGAGAGAGAGAGAGAGAGAGACATCAATGTATGGTTGCCTTTCACCTTCTTCCAGCTACGGACCTGGCTGGAGACCTGGCTTGCAACCTGGTTATGTGCCCTGGCTGGGACTCGAACCAGCAACCTTTGGGTTTGCAGGTTGGGGCCTTATCCACTGTGCCAGCCAGGGCTTATTACTTTATATGTTATATTCAACATGCTTATTAGTTCTTCTCTTTGTCTTCCTTTATTTCAATGTGATGAAAGCTTTATTATGAAACTATTTTTATTTGTAAACTGTAAAGGTAATGAAAGAACATTTAAAAAACCCTTAGCCCTGGCTGGTATGGTTCAGTAGATTGGCACCGGCCTGTGAACCCAAAGGAACTGGTTCGATTCCCCAGTCAGGCTACCATAACCAGGTTGAATGCCAGGTCTCCAGCCAGGTCCTTAGCTGAAGGCAGGTGAAAGGCAACCAACCATACATTGATGTTTCTTTCCCTTTCTTCCTCTCTCCCTGCCCTTCTCTCTGAAAATAATGAATAAATTTTTTTTAAATACTGCTTTTTTTAAAAAAGTGCTTTAAAATTTATTTGGCTTACTTTTCACAGCTATATTCAAAAATATTATTATATACTTTTCAACAGAAAAGTGATACTTTCCTAGTTTCAGCAATATTTAGCTCTATCTGAACTCAAAGCTTCTGGGAAGAAAATGAATGTTGTTCCTCAATAAAACATCTCCATCTGCACTAAGGACCTTCTGAAGCAAATGACCTTGTCTTTGCTATTTAACCCATTAGTATATCTAAAACTTGAAATTTTAGACTTGATAGAAAAGTATAATGCTTTCCAGTCACCTCCAGACACACATAGAAAATTACATTTGTATTATATTCTGACAAATGTCAGAATTTGTCAAAATTCTTGCATTTTTCAGAATCATTGTGTCTATAAGCAAGTGATTGTGTCTATAAGCAAATAAACACAATCGATTTGTGTCTATAAGCAAATATTTCAGGGGTTTATCTATCTCAGGGTCAGTCTGACTATACTGAGAGCAGAGAGGATCTATATCTTGGCATAGGGATAGGGAAATTTTAATTCAGTGGATAGATGTAGCCTATGGAATTCTCCAATCAATGCCATGTAGACAGCCTCATTAATGTAATCTCTACTGCTGTGTTGTCCATCAACCACCATTGCCTTCAAGGACCACCACCATCACCACCACCACTAGGTACCATTGACTGGGTGTTTATTATGTGTCAGGCATGAGTAAAGCATTATATATGCATTATAACTTAATAATCACAGCAACCATAAGTAGATATTATTAATTCCACTGTGCAGGTAAGAATATTAATATTCATCCAGGGCCCATAACCAGGTTGCAAGCCAGGTCTCCAGCCAGGTCTGTGGCTGGAGGCAGGTGAAAGGCAACCATACATTGATGTTTCTCCCCTACTCTGCTTCCTTCCCTTCCTGTCTCTCTGGAAGTAATAAATAAAATCTTTTAAAATAAATAAATAAAAGAATATTAATATTTAGGGAGGTCGAGTAATTTGTCCAAAGTTATATAACCAGTAATAGTCAGAGCTGGTATTCCAAGATAGATTCTTCTGCCTTAGGAATTAGAACTAAAAGTAGGCCTTTTAGACCCTACTGACATACCTATGAGAAAAAGAGAAAAGAAGCAAAGGAAGCCCCATTTCCACAAGAAAGTTGAACAATTATTACAATCCCATTTTAAACAGTTTTTAAAACTTTTTTTTTTTTGGTAGGATTGTTGGGAAAGTAGCAAAGGAAGTAAAAGGACTATCTCTCGCCTCAAGAGGCTTATGTTTACCCCAATCATATATATCTCTCATGCTCATTAAACAATTAGATTCTACCTGTTAAAATCCATAGTGGCTCCTTCCTTTGTGTATTTGAACTTGAACTGGTATATCTCAGTCACTTTCTTAAAACATCAAAAGAAAGAGAGAAAGAAATTACTTTAAAAAATCCTTTAAGAAGTACAGATTAGTAGTTATAAAATAATCATGGGGATGTAAAGTACAACAAAGAAAATATAGCAAATAATACTGTATAACTATATCAGTAACCAGGTGGGTATTGGAAATATGGGAAGGAATACTTTGTAAAGTATATGATTACCTAACCATTATGCTGTACACCTGAAACTAATATAAAATAATATAGAATGTAAACTATAATAGAAAAAATATATATTAAAAAGAAATCTAGAATCTTATCTGATAACAGGAAACATTTTTGTTGCCTATCTACTGTACTTCCTACTTACTTGTTTGTTTCACAGCTTTATATTATTTAGGAATAATATTTGCATATATAGAGATAACGATTTTTCTCCTCCATGCTAAAAATGAATTAGATGGCAAGTGCTATTATGACCATTTTAAAGCTAGAAAAACTAAGGCACAAAGGCAAGTATGTGACCCAGCATGGGTAGATTGAGAGTAGAACCAGCTGAGAAACCATTCATGTAACAGATATATACTGAACTTTGTATCAGGCACAGAAGTCACAGTGGTGAATGTGACAGAAAAGTCCCTGTTTTTCTGGAATATACAGCCTCGTGGGAGAGACAGTTAATGATCAGGTAAACAAAGTAATTTCAATAGTAGTTAAGTATCATATGTGCAGAGTACAAAAGGGGAGAGGTGCTGATTTGGTTTGGAAGAACCAAGGAAGGCCTTGCTAAAAGAGGTAACGTTTGAGCTGAGCCCCAGTGACAAGAGGGGTTGAGGGTGGAGACCTGGGGGAGGATGGAGTGTCCCAGGCAGAGGTAACAACAATACAAAGGCTCTAAACTAGGAAAGAAAGCCCCTTCCAGGTTCAGAGAAGAGGCCAATTGGCTTGCAATGAGTGAGCAAAGGGGAGAATGCAGATAAGGTGTACAGGAGGTTTGGGAGCCCTACTGGCCACAGCAAAGGTTTAAATTTTATTCTAAGTAAACCAGAATCCTGAGAGTGATTTGCATTTTAAAAGATCACCTGGCTATTTTAAGAGTGCAGAAGGGAAGAAGTGCAAAACAGGAGAGCAATTAAGAGGCTACTGCAGCAACTCAAGAAAGAGTAAAATAGCAACAAGAAAACTGGAAAAATTAGAAAAGAAACTAGAATCTTTTATTTCAGGTCCTGTTTTTTTTTTATCCTGCAAGACTAGGTACTACCACTTTCTGCTCTTCTCACTAATTAAAAATCTAGAAATGCCTGGCTAGTGTGGCTCAGTGGATTGGTGCCAGCCTGCAAACCCAAAGGTTACTGGTTCGATTCCCCAGTCAGGGCACATAACCAGGTTACAAGTCAGGTCTCCAGCCAGCTCCTTAGCTGGAGGCAACTGAAAGACAGCCATACATTGGCTTTCTTTCCTCCCTCCCTGCCCTTCTCTCTGAAAATAATGAACAAAATCTTTTTAAAATAAAAAATAAATTAAAAAAAATAAAAATCTAGAAATGAAAAAGAGCAAATTTCCTCATGAGAGATATACTCCATTTAAAATAAAATGATTGTCTAATAGTTGAAGCAAACATTTGGCCTAAATACACTGGAATATGTCCACAGAGCTGGAGAAGGTGTCAAAGACTGGCAAAGGATATGAGGTTAAGTCAGAACAGAAAAAATACCTTCCCTTCATCTGTTTCACTATTTATTCTTTGACAATGTGGGAATGGGGGTAGTATTAGGTTGATCAGAAAAAATCTCAATGTTCTTGTAACTTTTCTCTGTTATAAGATTTGGTATCCCAGTAATCACAAGTGATCAGGTCCTAGGGAAATTAGCTCATCTGCTTAAACTTGAAGAAGGCTGATTTGTAAGGAAGTTAATTTTAAAAGAGAAATTTTTTTTTTTCTAGCAAGATGATCTACTTGAGAAATCAAACCAAGTTTAGAAGTCTGCTTTGTGAGTACAATCAGCCCTCTGTATCTGTGGGTTCCACATCTGCAGATTCAACAAACCATGGGTCAAATATATTCAGAAAAAATATGTTACGTAGTTGCTGACGTGTGCTACATAATCAAGACTATGATGGTTGTATCTGCATTGAACATGTACTGACTTTTTTTTCTTGTCATTATTCTCTAAACAATACAGTATAACAATTATTTACATGGCACATTGCGTTAGGTACTATAAGTCATCTACAAATGATTTAAAGTATACAGGAGGGTATACAAAGGTTATATGCAAACACCACACCACTTTATATAAAGAACTTGAGCATCAGCAAATTCTTTATATTTCCAGGGGTCCTGGAACCAATCCCTGGAAGATATTAAGGGCCCACTGTACAATAGGAGAGGCATGTGAGACTAGAGGCGCCTATAGCAACAGCTTCACTTCAGACAGGCTAGTTACACACTGTCCTCTATCTGCTGATGGTGGGTGTAATTTCCCTGTCAAGCAAACAATGTCTATTCTTCCTATTTGCCCATGTTTGCCAACCAATTCTAGCCTTGATGCTCCGAGCTATCTCTCATTTATTAAATTGTATCAAGAGTAGACCCCTTAGTAGTTGAGAACTTTAATAGTTTTATTATTTGGCCCCTGAAGCAACTAATAAAAAAAATGTATGTTTGGTCCTGGATGGTGTGGCTTAGTTGGTTGGAGCGTCATCCCATAACCTAAAAGGTCATGAGTTTGATTCTCATTCAGGGCATGTACCTAGGTTGCAGCTTTGTTCCTTGGTCGGAGGGTGTAGAAAAGGCAACCAATCAATGTTTGCCCCCCTTCCATTGATGTTTCTCTCCCTCCCTTCCCCTCTCGCTAAAATCAATAACCAAATAAGCATGTTCCCATGTGAGGATAAAAAAAAAATTATGTTTGTAATTGTTTTACAAAAGATGCTAATCTTTAATAACTTCAATCTGGCTGATTGATCAAGGAAGGTATATTTACAGCAGGCACTAGCCTCTTCTTAACACCCATGTGAAATGCTCTACTGATTTTAGATTAATGTGCTGCCTAAAAGATAGCCCTTCAAACTACTTATCAGTGGTTTCTATTGATCACATTGAATACATTTATACAAAACAAAACAATGGGAACATATACAGCCTTTCCTTCTCCCACCATATTCTGATCCATTAACAAAATGTAGATCTTTTCTGGTCAAACTCCGCAACATATCCCAACTCTATCTGGTTATCTCATCTTCCCTGCTATTACCTATCCAAACCACCACCACCTCTATTCAGTCTGCTTGCTTAAATCTCCCAGTGCTTTCCCACTGCCCTTAGAATAAAACTGAATTTTATCTTGATCCACAAGGCCTTAGTCATTTATCCCCTGCCTACCTCTCTGACCTCATCTTTGGCTTCTTTCCTCCCACTAACCGAAGTTCCAGGCTCTGTCTACAAACACACAAGAAGTCTTCCTGCCTCAGGCCCTTTGTACAGCTATACTGTAGAACATGCTGTAAATTCTCTACATTTCTTCATTCTTATGTAGCCAACATTCTGAGATAGTTATTCTTTTCCTGTATGAAGCTAGACAAGTGGTAGAGCTGGGATTTGACTCCAGCACCTGCAATGTTAACTACAGAGCTATTCTGCTGGTCGCATGTCGTTACCTCTCACAGACTGATTCCCCTGGCCATTCAGTTTCAATGCTTACAGTGGGCCCTGAGGGAGGCCTTCCATGGACTGTCCTCTCGTCCCTTCTACTCCATTCCCTAACCTCAGCACACTCTGAAAGACCACCCTCTTTGATTTTTTCCATAGCATTATGACTATCTGAGATTGACTTGCTAATCTCTGTTTACTTGCATATTATTTATACTCCCTCATTAGAATTAAGCTTCCTGAGAGCAGGTGCCTTGTCTATCCCATTAACTCCTGTGTTTTTATACCTAAGATTTCAACAAGATTTTTAAAAATGTTGACTGCCCAGGCTGGTGTGGCTCAGTGGATTGAGTGCTGGCCTGTGAACCGAAAGGTCACCAGTTTCATTCCTGGTTAGGGCACAAGCCTAGGTTGCATGCCAGATCCCCAGTTGGGGGACTGCTAAACGCAGCCAATGGACATTTCTCTCACCCTCTCTTTCTCATTGCCTTTCTCTCTCTCTAAAAATAAATCAATTAATTAAAAAATTTATATTATTTTTAGAGAGACAGAAAGGAAGAGAGGCAGAAAGGGGAGGGAAACATTAAGGTGTGGGTGCCTTTCACCTCTTTCCAGCTACAGACCCGGCTGGAGACCTGGCTCACAACCTGGTCATTGTGCCCTGGCTGGGAATCGAACCAGCAACCTTTGGGTTCACAGGCCAGCGCCTTATCCACTGTGCCACCAGCCAGGGCCTAAAATCTTGAAATAAAACTGTAAGACAAGATTTCTAAAGGCATAGTGTGGCTAGAAACAGGAAATATCTAAAGTTCAGTTTCTGAAGCAGTCTATTAAAAGTGGCTTTTGAACCACCTCCAATAGGCACAATGGAATAGAGGATGAAATAGTAAGAACTGTATCTTCACAATATTCATACATAGGAATTCTTTATGGGTCTATCAGGCATTGAGTTACATAAATCTTTCCTTAACATATTTATATTTTGGCTTTTGCTTCTTATTAATACCTTCCACACATTTTGTAGCATGTTTTTGTAGAAAAGCTACATTATCCTTCAATATTTTAGTTACTTTTGTCAGTTCATCTCAAAACTTGAAGTGCAGAAGCACCACAACTTTTTGCAATGCTCACAATCCTTGTTGGTTTCTGGACTGGTTAAGCACACTTTAAGACATAAAATCCCAATTGTACCATGACAGACTTTTCAGAGGTATGCTACAGATTTTAATCCATGTGTAAAATGTATTTTTGCTTCAGGTAAATATTAATATTGGTATTGTTTGTGAAGTTTTATTTAGGGGAGGATGTACTTCTATGGATATGAGTCAAGAAACATGGCACAATATCAGATAAATGCCAAAGAAAGACTGCTTATGTGAGAATGTTGTTTTGTAAGTATATAAAAGAATGAGATCAGTGAGGTAAATAGTTCTATTAATGACTTGATGTTAACAGCAACCATAAAATAGTATAAGCCCATGGATATTTTGAGGCACTAAGAAAATTGTTATACCATAAATATACTGTAATTATTACTGACTTGTTGGGGATCCTTTTGAGACTTTAAATACCCTCAAATATGCCACCAAATTTTCTAGTTAGGAATACTGCTACAGGAAAGAATCTACAACCATTCAAAATATTTTTTTCTGGGTCATAAATGATAACTCAGAACTTGTAATAAGGAATAAGGTTTTGTTTCTTAACCTCATTATATACACATATATATAGTATATATATGTGTGTGTGTATATGTGCGCGCGCGCGTGCGCAGGTGTGTGCGTATACTATGTCCCAAAAGAAGTTCAGCCTTTGTTAATGTAATGAGAATGGTTTGTATGACATCAGTGTAACCTGGCAGCCAAGGAGAGTGGACTGGAATGCCCATGTGTGAACAATGATGACTTCACTGTCACTGGGGGCAGTATATGCTATTGAGTGAGCACTTGTATTGTGTGGCCATCACATTCAAAATGACTGAGCGAGTAGAGCAATGAATCTGCATCAAATTTTGTGTTAAGCTTGAACATTCCTCTGTGGATACTATTCAGATGATTCAGAAGGCAACTGACAATTGGCAGCTACATCTGACAACTGACAAAACACCTACTTATGCATCATGTCTTGTGCAGTTTTTTGGTGAAACTTCAAATCACCCAGGTGACTCAGTCCCACTACAGCCCAGATTTGGCACCCTGTGACTTTTAGCTTTTCCCAAAACTAAAATCACCTTTGAAAGGGAAGAGATTTCAGACCATTGATGAGATTCAGGAAAATACAATGGGGCAGCTGATGACAACTGGGAAAACTATGTGAGGTCCCAAGGTGCCTACTTTGAAGGGGACTGAGGGTCATTGTCCTATGTACGACATTTCTTGTCTCTTGTATCTTCTTCAATAAATGTCTCTATTTTTCATGTTAGATGGCTGGATACCTTCTGGACAGCATATATCTAATGCATATAGCAAAACTCATTTAACAGCTTTCTTCCCACTTTGTAAGATTTTTCTGTAGTTAGTCCAATTTGCTTAGCATGTCACTACCTTGAAATCACTGGTTTCAGAATAGGTGTTTTGCATGCATAAGAAAATTTAATAATTTATTGCAGTAAGGAAGTGACCAATTTATTAACAATTTATCAGGAGGTTTTAGTTTGGGAAATATCCTCTTAAACCTATAGGGGGGAAAGCACTTTGAAATTACACAAGAGACAAAGATAAAGAGAAGTAGCTTGGCACTAAGGAATTGTTCCCCATCTGTATGTACTCATTTTCCTTCCACCTTTCTCATACAGCAGCTATTTATATAATCTTGCCAAGAAAATATATTAAAGACTAAAAATGCTTAATTTAGTCTGAATGCCACTTAGCTGTATCCACTGGCTTAAAGAAGGAAAACTGAAAGCAAAGGAAAGGGAAAAGAAAGCTAGGAAGAAAGTAAAGAAAATAGAATAAGAACAGAAGGCTTCTCCCTCCTTTTCTATGCCACTGCCACAGCCTCCATTCAAATCACCACAAGTTTATATATATGAATCAATTGACAGTGTTAAATTGTGCGGTCCTGATAAAGAAGGAATTTTAAAGAAAGAAATTAGTGTGACTAGAGTAGGCAAAGAGACTTTCATGAAATATTTAGACATAGTTGGCCTTGAGGATGAGTAGAATTCAATAAGTGAAGGAAGAAATTTAGAGAAAGATGCAGAGGGGTAAAGCTCTGAAAACCTATGAAAAGGTCAAAAAGGTCAAAACCTATGAAAAGGTCAAAAAGGTTTAGCTGGCAAAAAACCAAAAAGTTTAGAATTATGCCATAGCTTCCAAAAGGTCACAAAGAGAAAAGATTCACAATCAGTTAAAATATATAAAATGTGGTTTATACAAGCAGAGATTCTTAATTAACATGTTAGAGATTAGACCCATTTTTACTCAGTGCTTTTGTTCAATGCCCCTAAGTATTTTTTTAAATGATGAATTTTATTAAAAAACACACTGAAAGAGCTCGTTACAAATCACTTTGATCATACGGTAGTCTAGTAATATAACCTATAGCCTCAACTTAGGTAAAAATATTTAAATATAATGTACATATACTGCCCATCTCTATATGTTTTCTTACCTCAGGTTCCTTGGGATTTGTGTAAAGCTGTTTAAGGAAAAATAAACAGCATTTAGTTTCTGAAAGATATTAGATTACTCCTCACAGAATACATGTTCTATGTGAAGAATTCAATTTGTGCTATGTTAATTGAGTACTGAGATATATATATCTTAAGATATATAGTTGAAGCTAGAGATAGAATAAGCTCATTTTATAAACATAGTCTTTAGAGTATTCTGTAAACACTGACTATAAGGAAATTGACAACCAGGTATTTATGATTACAAGGTTACAAATAAACTCTAAATATTTATTTCCTTTCTTACTTACATTCAACATGTTATACCCAGAAGTATCTAGAACATCAAAAAAGTCTACAAAACTTCAATCTGTAAAGTAACTAAAAAAAAATTAAAATCCTGATAGCCAATAGATGAAGCAGAGAGCATATTCTATATATTTCCCACGTATTACAATATACCAAAGAAATACATAGTTTGTGATCTTTTATTAAAACTTCTGATAGAGTCTATTTTTAAAAATCCAAAATGTCATAGGACAGGTAAAGAAATTCAAGTAAACGAAGGGAAAGTACTGTTTTTAATATTTTACTTGCCAAAAGACAATGAAGTAGAGAAAGAGGCTTGGCTTTTAAATGTGTACTTACTGTTAATACTGCCATGTGTAGCTTAAAGAGAAAAAAACTGTTGTTATATTTTATATACTTTAATTTATATTACATTATTTTCATTAAAGGCTAATTAAAACCTGGTTTCAGAGACGTTCCAAAGATTTAAATAGAATAAAATATTATGCAGAAGACCAGAAAAAGGAATACTAATTATTCATTCATTAAAGTGAGTGCCTATTACATACCCAGGGTTTCGCTGAGGAGAGGAGAGATTAAAAAAAAAAAAAAAAAAAAAAAAGGAAATAACTATCCTCATTTTCTAGAGGTTATATCATAGTTTGGGAGGTAAAAGATGTGAAAATAATTTATTATAATTAACATTAAATATGCCACTATATCAAAAAAATGTGCCTTTTGAAACTAATCTACTAAAGTTTTAAGTGATGTAAATCTATAAAACCCTTGCTCTCCCTATATACATTAAATAGATTCTCTCTGCCTCAATATACAGAGATAAAATAAAGCCTATGATAAATTCTTAAAAACTAGAATACAAATGAGAAAATTTCAGGACTAAAATTTCATAACAAATTATTCACCTATTTTGCCCAAAGGACTAAAACTTTAGTGACACTGTGTGGCTATTTTGGTTACTGCATACAATTGATTTTAAGACTACACAGTGCAACTCTTATTTCATATTAATTATTTATTAAAAGTTCATCTATTTAAAAATAAACATGACCCCATATCACAGAACATGCAGACAGCAAGGAAGAAAATATTACACAAACAAAAAAATCACACAGATAGGTGTCAATCGTGTTAACTGCTATGAAGGAACAGCAGCTTAGGGGTTTGGGGAACATTAAACAGAGGGACAATCTAGGCTGGGGGAAGAGAGCTGTCAGGGAAGGCCTTCCTGAGGAAGTAGATATTTAGGCAAAGACCTGAAGGATAAACTGGAGTTAGCCATGTAAAGGTATTGAGTAGGGAAGAGAATTTTCCAGGCAAAAGGGAATATGTAGAAAGCTAAAGGTTTCTTGGCATGTTCTAGATTCCTGTGTGGAATAATCTTACTAACTATCCTATAATCCAGGCAGTCCCACTTTGTTTTCTCCCATCTTCATGTAATCTTCCTTAGTTCCCTAATCTCAAATGCATAAGGAACTGCAAAACTGTCATTCTTAGGAGTATCAAATAAACTCTTATAAAAATTTTCCTCAGGTTTGGACGTTTTTACATCCACAAGTGGCAAAACTGGGATTCACTTAAGATTATTTTATTTCAAAACTCAAGGTCTTAACTATATTGTACTACTCTCAACGATGGACACTCAGGAAGTATTGCTAAATGAATGGATGAAGAAGAAATGAATGGCGCTGTTCAGTATGCTGGTCATTACCCAGCATACTGACCCTCTCTCAAACTATCCAAATTCTAAGTGCCTCAATGCTCAAAGTCATTTTCTCTTAAAGATCTTCTTCTTGCCCCTCACTGGATATAATCTTTCCTTTTCCATACTTTCATTGCACACAATCTTTTGGCTCGCATCACTTTCTAATGAGTATTATAGTTACATTTATTTATGATAAAGGTGAAAGTTAAAATATGATATTAAAAAACTCAATATTTAACAGACAATAATGTGGCACAAGTACTGGCTAATCAAAAGGGAGTTTCTGGAAGCTCCCCTGGGCCAAGCTGTTAACCTTTTAATTGCCTAGATTGTGAAGGTTCCTGGGGAGATCCCAAAAGAGCTACTGGTGGGATGAAGGGGAGGCCATTGTGGGTGTCATTCAGGGTCTCAGGAAAGCAGCTATTTACCAACTTATGCAGAGTATTTTAACAATAGGTACAGCTTGGCCAGGGTATAATAACTAACTGACCATTGGGCATGCATATGAATATCATTTATCTTCTGCCATGGTCTATACACTTTTTAAGTGCATAATCCCATATCTGTTTTATTTTTGTATTCCTCAAAATTTAGTGTTGAATAAATCACAAATAAAAACTATTCACTGAAAAAGGAAATGTATGTACACAACTAAATAATCCTATGTAAGACTTATTCACATCAAGATTTCTTAAATAAGGCCCTGGCTGGTGGCACAGTGGATAAGGTGCCAGCCTGTGAACCTAAAGGTCGCTGGTTTGATTCCCAGCCAAGGCAAATAACCAGGTTGCAAGCCAAGTCTCCAGCCAGGTCCATAGCTGGATGCAGGTTGAAGGCAACCATACATTGAAGTCTTTCTCCCTATCTGCCTTTCTCCCTTCCTCTCTCTCTAAAAAATAATGGATAAAATCTTTTTTAAAAAAAAGAGATTTCTTATAGAAATAGAAATTGAGAAGGAATAAAAAGAAGACACAGATAGAGATAAAGCAGGGGGGTAACAGTGATAGGAAATTCATTTATATATATCTGGTATTTTTAACTAGGACTAGAGCTTCCATTTTTATACCCTTTGTAGCTGTCTTGGGCAGCAAAAATGATTTGATGCACTTAAAGTTCAAGCTGTATTTCTAAAAAAATTGAGCTACACAGCCCTGGGCTGATGGCACAGTGGATAAGGCACCAGCCTGCGAACCCAAAGGTCGCTGGTTCGATCCCCAGCCAGGGCAACATAACCAGGTTGCAAGCTAGGTCTCCAGCCAGATCTGTGGCTGGAGGCAGGTGAAAAGCAACCATACATTGATGTCTCCCTCTCTCTCTGCCTCTCTCCCTTCCCCTCTCCCTGAAAATAATAAATAAAAAAATCTTTAAAAAAAATAAAATTGAGCTACAATACTGGGTACTTTGAGGGAGAAGGTTATATATACACACCAAATATAATAACAAAACAAAATAACATAAAAATGAATTATTCAAGTCCAATTCATATCTGCACATTTTATCATCACTATTTTTAACATGTTCAGTGTGCAAAATGCCAGATTCTTGTCTCCCCTCTCCCACATCCTGTGGATTTCTTCCAGTAACTTCAGAGGAAATTCTGTGGTCAAAAGACATGAGTATGTAAAAGTGAAAAATGAAGGTTTCATCTCTAATTGATGGAAACGACACATCAGTGGGACATAAAATTAAAAGAAAGTGGTTTATGAATGCAAACACAGGCATTGATACATCGTTAAATCAGAACCACAAAACAAAGGTTACATTTTTTTTAAGGGATAAAAGATGAGTCTTTCATCCTAGTGTAAACGTTAAAACATTCTTACGTATCTCTTTTCCAGAGCATCAAAACAACCTTGAATCCTGTCAAGAAATAAATGTTTGATGTCACTTTGATAAAGCCAAAAGAATTCCAAGTATAGTATTGCTGTACATATTTTGCTTTGAAGTACATTAAATTGATAATCGTTTACCTTTCCCATTTAATCAATTTAAAACTCTCAGTATCTTTCGCCTTGGCCAGGTGCCTCAGTTGGTTGGAGTGTTGTCCTGTATACCAAATGGTTGCAGGTTTGATCCTATGGCAGGGCACATGCCTAGGTTGTGGGTTCAATCCCCGTTAGGGTGCACGCAGGAGGCAATCGATCCATATTTCTCTCTTGCATCTATGTTTCCCTCCCTCCCCCCCACCCCCCGACACCTTTAAAAGTTAGTGAGTATATCCTCAAGTGAGGATTTTTTTTAAATCCCACTATCTTTTAATATGTTAATAGAGCTTTATAAATAATAGGTAAGCAATTTTATACAGATTCACATGTTATTTTTCTTGTTGGTGTTTATGTTTAGAACACTGATATGCCTGTGATGAGTCATTAAATATTGATTGGTATTTTTCTTTCTCTATGCAAATACATTTACTAAATTAATATCTTAATACTGAATAGTTGTTACATATTTGTTAAAAATTGTAAAAAAAATCATATTAAAGGAATAATGTTATTAAATAAAGTCTTACAAACTATTTCATCCATAATAAAAAAAATATTGAACTTTTGTAAAATTTCAATTACTTACCATTTGATAATATGCAGTGACCCAGGACATTTTTTATCTTCTCGGAGGATTTTTAAACTGAGGTCTACAAAAATACAAACACAGTATTTTCATCTACTAAATGACTGCTGCACTAAAACTGTCCATGCTAAATAAAGCTATTTCCTTTAACTATTTTATCTATATAACTTATTTATATAGCTTATGAAACATTTAGAATATCTAAATATCAAAAAATAAATCCTATATTGATAATTAAATTAGTTCTGGTTTTGATTATAGTGTAGAGTAGTCTACTCTTACACAACGTGGTGAAGGGGAGCAGAATACGACATCCCAAAGTGTGCTACTTTATTTAGTCCGTAGATTATTTGGAGCTGATGGCACTCAAGACAGCTGACTCAAGGTAAACTTTTCCCTTTCCCTTACTGACTAAAAGAATTTAGATATGGGGCCTAGCCCAGAAAGAGAGCTACTACCAAAGGTAATATTTTTTAAAAATTTTCAGAGAGAGGAGAAGGGAGGGAGGAAGAAAGAGAAATACTGATGTGTGAGAGAAACATGAATCTGTTGTCTCATGCAAACCCGCAACAGGAGACCTGGCCTGTAACCCAGGCACATGTCTGGACAGGTATTCAAACCAGGTAACTTTTTGGTTCCTAAACTGGGGCTCAATCCACTAAGCCACATTAGCCAGGGCCAAAGATAAGTTTTTATCTGAAAGATTATCTGCATAACAGGAAAAACATCTGATTAACAAACAGATCCTCTTAACCTTCCTGTGAATTGCCCTCCTCCCCTTTGAAACTCCTAGGCCCTTATCCTTCCTGTTCCTTTGCTCAGGAAGACATGTAGGCCTCAATTGTCCAACTGCGTTTGGTCTTATGTTTGTATGGGGTTCCTGTATGTACAAAATTGAATTTGTTTTTCTCATGTTAACCTGTCTTATGTCAACTTAATTACTAGACAATTCAAGAAATTTAAAAGAACAGAAGGAAAAAATCTCATTCCCTACAATGACACAGCTGAACTGGTTACAAAGTCAACTTGAGGTCACTTCTCTGCTTCTGTTGAATTCTATGTAATTATAAGATAGCATTGAGACCATTTCTAATTCACCACATACACCACAATCTCAAGTCACATCTCTGGTATTTCTCTTCTCAGCAAAAAAAAGAATAATTTTTTTTCCCATGGATTATTCTCAATTATTCATTTCCATCTGAAATTCAACTACCTTATAGTTAGTCGTAGACAAAAAGAGGCTCTATAATCCATCTGACAAGTCTAGTGACTAAAAGTAACCTCATAGGGTTAGTAGCATAGCTAGTTAGGTATTAATAAAAGAGAAGGGAGCAAAACTGGCTAAGCTTAATTAGATCAGAAGCTACAGTTTCACACATTCTCGGGAATAGCTGAATTGCCCTGCCAAAAGGATTAACATCCCTCCAGGGAAATTACCAGGGTGAGGTGGAAGGAAGGAGATAGAACAATAAAGGGGAAATTCCTCTGTTGGGCACATTCCCAGTAGAAACCAAGATGGTGCAGGGTAAGTCCTTCTATGAGGCTTGCACAGGAGGGATCAAGAAGGCAACCATAAGGGCCTGTTAGCCTAGACTGGGAAAAGGAGCGGATTGGATAAGGGACACAGAAACCTGAAAGATCTGAGACATGGCTTGGTTGGGGAAGGGCCTCGCATAAGCCTGTAAATAATTGGGAAAGAGATTGGTTAGTTTAAAAGGGTACCTCATCTTTCCCAAGCCCAAGGTAATATAATCAAAGCTTAACAAAGACCTCACTAGGTAACATATTCATTTGCTTGCTTATTCATTCTCATGTTCTCTCTCCCTAGCAACGGTGTACTCAAGTGTGTGCTCCTAGTGTGGCTCCATGTGTGAGCCTGGGTATAGCAGTGTATCATTGGCCAGAGCACAGCTAGGAACAGAGACTAAACTAGCCAGAGAGAGACAGAGGCTGGGTTGGACTGAACTAATGGCACAGAATTTCTGGACCTTGGTCCTTCTCTGTGCTTGAGGAAGACAAGGCTGGGCTTCTTCCCCAGAGGTTTAGAGCTGAACCACCTGGCCATGGATGAAAGAGAAACTCTGGACACGTGCAGACAGTTCTTTGTGTGTGCTCCAGCTTCTATAAATCTTACCAATACAACTCATCCTCCCATGCATAGTCTCTGAAATGCTTTTTTGGCAACATCTCAAGAACCCCATTTCCACTGGCAACAGGGTGATTTGATCATAAATTCCTACTTGGGCAAGTCTTGGTAAGTAGTCACACCCTAGGCATATAACACCTTTAATAAAAGATTTATCTTTGCCTTAAACAAGCCCTGTACACTGTTCTTATACATCTAAGTTAACACACCTTTTCTCCTCAGCCTGTCATTTGGTATTTAGCCAGGAACTAATAATTCCTATAAGTATAATCAATAACATAGTGAAATTTAAATGGAAATGAAGTAGCAAATTGTTCTTGAGGAATAGGACCATGACTTGGAATTAGCACGCACTTAGAAATTTAAAGTTTACTCCTGCCAAATAGAGAAAAGGGCTAAAATAATTGAAGTAACCATTTAAACTTTACCATCCAAATGGCGTTCTCCATAAGAACTCTCTGGAAACAGACCCCTTAAATATGTTATACATGAAATAGAAGTAGCAAAAAGTTTCTTCACCATTATCAATGACTCATGCTCATTAGTAACTTGGGATGGGAAAATTGTTTCCTGGAAAAAAAAACAAAAATGAAAAAGATTAATATTCTTTAATATAGTAAGTCCATCACACTATTACCGTAGATATGACGGAAAGATTTTTTGAGACTTCAAATCTAATACCTTTTGAGGTAATCAAAAGGAAACAAACTTTAAATATTGCATTAAATTAGATCTCCACTAGGCAGAGGAGAAAGGCAGAGAATAAGAAACAGTTACCCAAGTAATTCAAAACTATTCAATAATATAATTTATTTCACAATGATCCATGGATTTGAAGCAAAACTGGAGTTTTATTATAATTATATAATCTTCTTCCCTTTCACACAATCCTCAGAACCCACTATAATCTGTCCTTTACCTCATTCATTCTATACTATTTCCTCCAAAGTCACCAAGCACCTCCTGTCATCTGCCTCCTCTCAGTCCTCATGCTATGACTTGTCTGCAATGCTCGACACTTTGGCCTACACGCTCCATCTTCTCACTCAGCTACCCTAATACTATGC
The DNA here is from genome assembly GCA_004026585.1 of Noctilio leporinus. Taxonomy (NCBI): domain Eukaryota; kingdom Metazoa; phylum Chordata; class Mammalia; order Chiroptera; family Noctilionidae; genus Noctilio; species Noctilio leporinus. Next base: position 285,972 of record PVIW01000792.1, read on the forward strand.
TCTTTTGACTTTTCACCATCCCTCTGCATATATCTCAATCTCTTTTATTTTTTCCATTTTTTTTTCCTTTTAAATGTTGGTCCCATCCCAGGATTCTGTCTTCAGTTCTTTACTGAGCTCTCTTTTTGGATAATCTCATGTAGTCTCTCTGATTCAGCCATAGCCTAATACAGAGAAGACAGACTGAATCCTCATTTCTGTTCTGAGAACCACTTCTTCTTCTTTTTTTTTTATTTAAGATTTTATTTAATTATTTTCAGAAAGAGGGGAAGAGAGAGAGGCAGAGAGGGAGAGATTTAATCTCTCCAATGCTTGGTTGCTTTTCACCTGCCTCCAGCCACCAACCTGACTGGAGACCTGTTTTGCAACCTTGTTATGTGCCCTGGCTGGGGAATCGAACCTGCAACCTTTGGATTTGCAGGCCGGCGCCTTATCCACTGTGCTACCAGCCAGGGCTTGAGCCCCACTTCTAATATTCCTGTTTTCTGAGCATCTTCACCTAGATCATTTTATAGACCCCCTCAAACTCAGTTTATCTCTATCATCCCTGACTGAAACCTAGATCTCCAGATCCACTCTCAGACAAATAAATCAGCCTAATTCCAGTCATCCAGGACAGTAGTAGGGTCATCTTTGGCTTCTCTCTCTCCTTCATACCCTATATCCAATCACTAAATTTTATTAATTTTCTCAAAAATAGTTCTCAAATCTTTTCTTCTCTCCCTTCTCACTATGACTGTCTTAGCTCAGAACAATGTCACTTTTTCCGTTTATAACTGAAAATGCCCCTGATCTCCCTGTCAACAGTTCCTTTTATTCAATCTGTCCTTTGTATTGCCATCATTAACCTATTTTTTTTTGCCATCATTAACTTTAAAGTATACAAATTTCACCATGACACTCTCAGTGTTAATACACAATAGAGTTCAAGTGCCTTAAAGTGGCATTTGAGAACTGTGTATCTAAATCTTATCCTTGCCTAACTAACTCTTCTGCCTCATTTTCCTCCCCTCGGGTGTGGTTCAGTTGGTTGGAGTGTCAAAAGGTTACATGTTCAATTCCTGGTCAGGGCACATGCCCAGGCTTTGGATTCAGTCCCTGGCCCAGCACATACAGGAGGTAAATAATCAATGTTTCTCTCACACTGATGTTTCTTTTCCTTTCTCTCTCTCTCCACCCACCCTAACCCATCCCCCCATTCCTCTCTCTCTGGATTGAAAAAAAAAAAAAAAAAAAAAAGTATATAATGAAATTATTACCCTTGCAGGTATGATAGAAACTCTGGAGTGAAATTAATATGGATCTTAAAAGCCTGGTGAAGGAATTTATGCTTTATTCTGCAATCAATGGAAAGTCAGCAGGTTTAATCAGATGAGTAAGTAACTAATTGTTTTTGGAATATTAAGCTGTAGCAGAAGTAGGAAATATTGAAGCTGAAGGAGAATTTGATGAGTATGTGGTATGAGTGTGTATAAAACTTTATAGAAAATTGCTGTTTGATCTTTGTACCCATGGATTTGGTAATTGGGTAATAGCTGACATGGCATACATATATAGTAATTTATTTAAAACATGCCAAAACTTAGAGGCAATACTTCAGTAATAATCATTTGCAAAATTAAATAACCTAAAAGTATACAGATGTTTACTTTAAATATAGAATTTAAAAGCTTATTTGTAATTAAGATCAATGGTAAGAAAAGGGCTCTGGGGCCCAGTGGATAAGGTGCCAGCCTGCAAACCCAAAGGTCACTGGTTCGATTTCCAGCCAGGGCACAAAACCACATTGCAAGCCAGGTCTCCAGCCAGGTCCGTAGCTGGAGGCAGGTGAAAGACAACCATACGTTGATGTCTCTCTCCCTCTCTCCCTTCCCCTCTCTATAAAAATAATAAATAAAATCTTTAAAAAAAAAAGTATCTGGAGTTCTGTTACTTCTGTAAATTCAAAGGTTTTTTTTTTTGTTTGTTTGTTTTTCCCAGTTCAGCTGGACTAGTACTTAAGGGCTATCATTGTTTTTATAAATATCTAATACATGAAAATATTATGGATTGATAATAAAACACTATTATAAATTATTTTAGTAAGATGATATGTTAACGACATAGTGATATTTGACAGCTTACCTGTCAAGTTACATGACCTAAGGCAAGTTACTTTATTTCTCTGAGCTTCTTTCTAGTTTCTTTCCTATTGCAAGGTTTAATTGAAATAATAATATAAAGCCCTTGGCACAGTGCCCAGCACATGGTTTATCATGAATAAATGTTAGCTTCTATAGTTATTTTAAGTACTAAATAGCAAAATCACAGTCACTTATACTGGGAGAAGTAATTCATGCAGTCCAAACTACAAAGATCTGTTTCCATCTAAAGAAAAATAACTGCCAAGCTGAGAGCAGTTCATATACCCAGCTCAGCATTTTCCCCCGAGGAAGGAAGCACACTTAGAAAACTAAATGAGATCAGGAGCTTGCTTGGTGAGTACACTGAATTTGAGCCAAAAAGATGACTGCTTTCTCTCTGCTCTAATTCTCCTTCAACTTACATATTTCCTATTTCTGCTACAGCTTATATTCCTGAAACAATTATTTTACTCACTCTCCTGATCAAACCCACTGACTTTCTATTGACTGCAGAATAAAGTATAACTTCCTTAGCCAGGCTATTAAAATCCTTATGATTTAGTTCCCAAAGTTCCTATTAAATTGTATTTCCTATTTCTGTTCAACAACATTGACACTCCACTCCAGTAAGGACAGTTCTTCACTATTCTCTAAAACATGCCATGCTCATTTTTCACTCTGAGCCAAGGTATACACTAGGTTTTCCTCACTGAATTCTCTTTTCTCTCCTCTATCCAAATAATTTTCATCATTCAAGATCCCCCTTAAGTCTCATATCATTTATAAGGAATATACAAACTATTCCAGTCTATTCAAAATCTATAAATTCTTTTATTTATTTATTTTTAGAGAGGTGGGAAGGGAGGGAGAAAGAGAAGGAGAAAAACATCGATGTGTGAGAAAAACATTGATCAGTCAGTTGCCTCACCTACGCCCCCAACCTGGCATGTGCCCTGAGTAAGAACTGAACCCAAACCAGCGACCTTTATGTTCACATTTGGCACTCAATCCACTGAGCTACATCAGCCAGGGCTATAAATTATTGTAATTTGTATTGCTTTACACTTTTTCACATATATGTAATGCATATACTACTTTATATATTGACTAAACTCCTCCAAATCTTAAGTCAACCAGATTATACACTTCTGGAATGTATCTATTATATAATAATAAGCTCTTAATGAATGCCACTGAACAAGGTAAACTTGTCCAGATGAACACCAGCAAGGTTGCCTAGACCTGGCATGCTTACTCAGGGTCCCAGCATCCAAGTTTTTCTCATTGTCCCCTCCTTCAGTTCTTATAACTATATCATGTTGTATATTACAAGTTTCCCAATTATTTCAGGAAGTGAATATCTAACAAAGAATCATTCTCTTCAAATATCTTTTTTGTTTCTGATTTTTTTTATAGGTTTTATTTATTATTTTTATAGAGAAGGGAAGGGAGAGAAGCAGAGAGGGAGAGAGACATCAGTGCATGGCTGCCCCTCACCTGCCTCCAGCTATGGACCTGGCTGGAGACCCAGCCTGCAACCTGGCCTTGTGCCCTGGCTGGGAACTGAATCAGCGACCCCCAGGCTCGCAGACCGGCACCTTATCCACTGTGCTACCAGCCAGGGCTGTTTCTGATTCCTTTTACCCTAGAAAAATCTACATATATAAATATGAAGCAAGCATCCAGTAAATTATTTTGTAGGAATCTATTCTAATTTTCTGAACATCCTTGGTTCATTAGACAGTTAATAGTCTGCCAGAAATTTTGTGCCAATTAACTGATAAAACTGCTGTTTAAAAAAATGCCAAAGATTAAAGTCCTGAATCTATACTAACTCACTAAATAGTCATTGCTTTTCTTTTAATTCATAATAAATACCTTAGATGCTTCGTGAATTCTGATGGAATGTGAGAGCTGAGCAGTGGCCATTACAGTAATATATCCAGATTCTTTTAAGAAGTCTAACCTGGAAAAAAAAGTCAATTAGAGCCTTGCTAACATAATCCTTATTGTGAATTTTCCAAAGAACAACTATATTATTAGCATTTGACTATATTGTTTGGAAGAAAAAATTGTTTAATAAACATTCTGACCTCCACTACCAATTTTCTATACATTTGGCATAAAGTCTCTGGATTAGTTTTTCCAACCACCCAATGAAAATAAAGTGGACTTGCTTCTTAACAAATACATTTTAGAGAAAAATATTGTAAATCACCTAATGAGTCAACAATATATCTTATTTTTCCTTGTTATTCCCTCAGAGTGTAACAGTACTTTGTGTATAACAGCACCACAAATAATTTGTTGAGTTAACCTCATGTGTAATTGATTTACAGTCAACTGGGAAGTTAATGTTTACACTTCACACCCATTAGGGTGGCTATTCAAAAAAATGAAAAATGACAAGGGTTGGTAAGGATGTAGAGAAATTGAAACTACTGGTGGGAATGTAAAATGGTATAGCTGTTATGGAAACAGTATGGCAGTTTCTCAAAAAGTTAAACAATCATTATGTTGTCCAGCAATTGCACTTTTAGGTATATACCTCAAAGAATTGAAAGCAGTGTATTAAACAGATACGTGTACACTGATGTTCATAGCTGTATTACTTACAAATGGTGGAAACAACTCATATGTCCATCAGCAGTTGAATGGATTTTTAAAATGCAGTATATGCAATATAAAATTGAGCTTTAAAAGGGAATTAAATTCTGATATATGCTGTAAAATGGATAAAATTATGCTAAGTGAAATAAGCCAGACATAAAAGGAAAAATATTACATGATCCCACTTACATAAGGAACACAGCCAAATTCATAAAGATAGTACAATAGTTTACCAAAGGTTGAAGGGTAAAAGAAATGGGAAGTTTAATAGGTACAGAGTTTCTGTTCAGGATGATGAAAAATTTCTAGAAATAGATAATGATGATGGTTACATAACCCTGTGAATCAGCTTAATTCAAGCATACTGAATTGTATACTTGAGAATGGTTGAGGTGGTGAATTTTATGTTATGTGAACTTTATCGCAATAAAAAGTATTAAAATACATCTAGTTTTCCCTTCCATTGATTTACAGAAAGACGGACACAAAGAAAGAAAGAAAGAAAGAAAGAAAGAAAGAAAGAAAGAAAGAAAAGAAAGAAAGAAAAAGAAAGATCTTTTTTTCTTTCCAAAGGCTTTACTTTAGACTGTGGCTTCTTTTCAAGGTTTTATAAAGTTTGGACCAAAATATTTGTAAAACAATCCATTTAAAGAAATTCCATTCTGGATCACTTAGGATAGCCTGTGATCTATTTTTGTGTATAGATTAATGCAAGGTTCTGAAAGATTTTGCAAATAAAAGAGGGAAGAACTATTTGAGGCCACAAGATGGTGGCAGATAATAAACAGGTAATATTTAACATCCATCATATTACTTCAGAGCAGCACTAGGGGACACTCTTTTACAACATTTTATATGAGACTGAAAAACACTTAATACTCCTTTGGTCCTTAAAGATTCCAAGGTATCTTTTGTTGACTTTACAGTATAACTTCCATTTCTGAGTATAACCTTCAAATCTGATTCAGCATATCACTTGTCTCCCTTAACATCATCAAGAAATAAAATGGGGGAAAATAACTGCAAGAGTTTAAGCTCTAGTTCTGGCCCATTAAAACATGGTAATTAGTCTTAGGACAATAAGTAACAGAAATACTGATTTTTAAAATAACCTTCTCTGTTGGTATTTATAAAATATTACTCTATGGCCCTGGCTGGTAGCACAGTGGATAAGGCACCAGCCTGCAAACCCAAAAGTTGCTGGTTCGATTCCCCAGCCAGGACACATAACCAGGTTGCAAGCCAGGTCTCCAGTCTGTAACTGGAGGCAGGTGAAAGGCAACCATACATTGATGTCTCTCTTTCTCTCTGCCTCTTTCCCTTCCCCTCTCTCTCTGGAAATAATAAATAAAATCTTTAAATAAATAAATATGTAAAATATTACTCTATAATCATAAATAAGGCATTCTGATGGCATTTCTAGAGAATCAAGCCCTAAGCATAGCATCAGCCAATTAGAACACAATACATTCATTACTACATCCATATTTTGGAATATATGAATAACCTGGATTAAATTAATATGATCACTTAAAATTCTGGACATTCGGGCATTTGATTGTTATTGTTATTCTTTTATTGTTGTCCTAATTTATACCCCTTTGCCTTCCTCTGCCCAGCTCATGCTCTACTTCCACAGTCATGGGTCATTCATACATGTTCTTTGACTAGTTTCTTCCCCTTCTTTCCACCATTATTTCCCTACCCCCTCCTCCCTGGCCGCAGTCAGTCTGTTTCATGTTTCTATGTCTCTGGTTCTATTTTGCTTGTTAATTTATTTGTTCATTAAGGGGCATTTGCTTTTGAGAAAGGTTCTATTTTTTTATTTTAAAGATTTTCTTTAGTATTTTTAGAGAAGGGGGTAGGGAGAGAGGAAGAGAGGCAGAGAGGGAGAGAGACATCTATGTATGGTTGCTTTTCACCTGCCTCCAGCTACGGACCTGGCTGGAGATCTGGCTTGCGCCCTGGTTATGTGCCCTGGCTGGGGAATCGAACCAGCAACTTTTGGGTTTGCAGGCTGGTGCCTTATTTACTGCGCCACCAGCCACGGCTCTTTGAGAAAGATTTTTAAAGCTAGTCATTATTAGCATGGGTAAATGCCTGAGAAATTAACATTTATAAAATAACTAAAGTTAAATTTTATACGTATATGTATGTACACAGAGACAAATAATTAGCAGTATAATTTAGTAAGAAAGAGGCTTTGGAGTTAAAAGAACCTTGATTCAAATTCTGCTCAACTACCTAGTAGCTCCGTGACTTGATCAAATTACTTAATCTCCTTGGGCCTCAGTTGCCTTTCTGTAAAATGAAGATAATAAATCTAACTTTTCAGAGCTTTTATACTGTTTATCCAGGCAAGTATTTATCTTGAGAGGTAACAGCATAATGTTTAAGCTCATTGACTCTTTTGGTGTCAAACTACCTAGGATCAAATCTTAGGTCTGCAATTCACTTGCATCTTGGGTAAATTGTGTGTCTCAGTTTTCCCAACTATAAAATAAGGAGAGTAATAGTACCTATTTCATAAGGTTGTTGTGAGGACTAAATGAGTCATTATTTGTAAGACACTTGGAATACTCTCTCATATACATTTCACTATATGTAATAAAGCTTTTTATTTTTTAAAATCTTATAATGGCCCTGGCTGGTAGCACAGTGGATAAGGCACCAGCCTGCGCACCCAAAGGTTGCTGGTTCGATTCCCCAGCCAGGGCACATAACCAGGTTGCCAGCAGGTCTCCAGCTAAGTCCGTAGCTGGAGGCAGGTGAAAGGCAACCATACATTGATGTCTCTCTTCCTCTCTCCCTTCCCCTCTCTCTAAAAATAATAAATAAAATCTTTTAAAAAATAAAATAAAATCTTATAATGTATTAGTATTCAAACTCCTGGTTTTTTGTTTTTTCAGTCTCTCAGTTGTTCTTTTTCATTGTCCTCTTCAGACTTTTTTCCCTGACCAATTTTAGCTTTTGAAGTTCTTTAGGGTTTTTTCCTAGGAGTTGTTCTTTTTTTAACTTCTAAATATACTCCCAGGCTGTATAAATACATTCCCATTGTTTCAATTACTATTTCTCTTCTAATGCTTTTTACATTTATATCCCTTGCCTAGGTCTTTCTGGGGAGTTGAAAATCGAGATCTCGATTTATGAGACAGTTCCACTCGATGTTCCCAACACACTCAAATGTGAATTCTCTTCTCCAAAACCTACATCTGTTCCCTAGCTTAGTGAATGACACCATCAAATACCTAATTGCTCAGGCCTAAAACCTATGACTCAACCCTGTCTTCCACCTCCACTACCACTTCGATATCTAGTCTCCTAAATATTTCTCAAATGTCCACTCTTTACTGTATCCATGTTGTTATCTCTGCTTTAGGTCAGACCAGCCCTATCTTTTGCGTGGACTGCTACAACCACCAGTCTGCTTGTTATCAGTCTTAACCCTTCTCCAGTCTGTTCTTTGTATTGCAGTCAGAGTTTTGTTTTAATTATAAACTTGGAAGACAGTAAGTCAAAGCGGACCAATCCAAGAAGCAGAAACAAACAAGAGTCATCTAAAATGGGGAGACAAAGAAATAAACTCTCAGCAAATGGAAAGGAGGAATCCCCAGGAAGAGTGCAAAAAGAAATAGAGGAAAGCACACTCTCAGACATGGAATTCAAAATAATGATGATAGAGAAGCTCAATGAGCTCAGCGAATTCAAATAAAACTACAAACAACTCCATACAACTCTTCCTCTGGAAGAACTCCAGAGGAACTACAAAGAACTCCAGGAAAGCAACAAGGAACTTACTGAGAACTACACTAGCATTAAAAAGGACATAGAAACCACCAATAAGAGCCAGGAGGAAATGAGGAATACAATTTCTGAATTGAAGAACACAGTAAAAGGAATCAAAAGCAGGCTAGAGAAAGCAGAGGATCAGATCATTGAGTTAGAGATCAATGTAGAAAAAAATTCCCAGGCAGTGCAACAAAATGAAAAAAGATTGAAAAAGAATGAAGAGGTTTTAAGAGAGCATCAGGACAACATGAAACATAGTAATATCCCTATCATAGGGATACCAGAAGAGGAGGAGCAAGGGATAGAAAACCTCTTTGAAAAAGTAATGACAGAAAACTTCCCTAACTTAAGGAGAGAAAATGTCATGCAATCTGAGGATGCACAGAGGGTCTCAAGGAAGATGAACCCAAACAGGCCCACTCCAATACACATCATAATTAAAATGGCAAATTTCAAAGACAAGGAGAGAATCCTAAAAGCAGCAAGAGAGAAACAGCTAATAACATACAAGGGGGCTCCCATAAGGTTATCAGCTGATTTCTCAACAGAAACACAACAAGCCAGATGGAATGGCAAAAAATATTTCAAGCAATGAAAAACGAAGGCCTGCAACCAAGAATACTCTACTCAGCAAGGCTGTTATTCAAAATGGAAGATGAAATAAGGAGTTTCCCAGACAAAAGAAGTCTAAAAGAATTCATCTCCACCAAACCAGCATTGCAAGAGATGCTAAAGGGTCTGCTTTAAGAAGATGAAGAAACAGAGAGACAAACAGAAACACAGGTACAAAGGTAAATGGATTAAATGCACCAATCAAAAGACAGGGCAGCTGAATGGATAAGAACCAACTTTAACTTATGAATGCTTTAAAGTGACCTTATTATAAATAGATTTTACTAAATAAGTTACAATATTGTATATTATTTGTGTCTGTATTACTGCAGGTTAAGTTTTCTTAGATTGGAATCATTTCACAATATGGGAAAATCAGGTTACTTGCAATAACTCAGAAAAACCAAATGTAGTTAAGGAAGAAGAAAAACCTAAGAAAATGGATGAATATTACATAGAAGACATGCTATCTTTCTTATTCATTGTTACAAAATATGTGCTTATTTGTGGGTGTGTAATATATTTTGTTAGCAATTTGTTTAAAATAGCAATCAACTGGACATAGGTGTGTTGTGAAATCAGTCAATCTTTAGGTTAGAAAAGATGCTGAGAATGAAGACCAATTTGGATGGAATTTGCAAACTACTAAACTATGATTTGTGTACATAGACAATATTATTCTCATATTAGCATGTAAATTAGATGAGATTCCTTTCAACTAAATCATGGAAATATACATTTCCAGCTATGAAGGCCCCCAAACTGGGGACGCTTGGGGAAAGGAATTAATGCTATAGTAAACTTTATTATTGAAATGTGAACATACCTAATCTCTACCTCAACAGACTCTTAAATAGTTCAGGGGTTACTTTAGTACCACATAGGAAGTCAACCACAAGTTCAAAAAATAGCTAGAATACTATTCTACAAAATTACTTAAGTCATGGGGAGTTTTATTTTTCACCTCAACTTAGTAGACATAATAATTTCTACTCTGGGGACCAACTGAGCACTGCAAGTTTCATTATTTCTGAAGGCTTCAACTTGTAAAATACATGTAGAGGAAAAAGAGAGGGTATTGAAAGAAGTTAACACCTGTGCACAGCCTAAATAAATAAATAAATAAATCTACTATTTAAGATGGAAAACTCCAAAAAGAATAAGTTGTAGTTCCAGTAGCTTAAAATAAAGTTGAGTTGAATTATTGTAGTGGGGAGGATCTGACTCAAAAACCAAATTCATTTTTCACTATGGGTTTGGCACTGTCTCTAGGATAACTTTCACAAAAGTGAGTTCTGCAATACATGATTTCTGTGATATATTTCACAAAAATAGCATTCCAGAGTAAAATAAGTATTAAAGAAGAAAATATCTGCTTAATTTTGCTACAATAAATCTAAAACACCATTATTTAACATGCAATAATTATGTAAGCTATTGGCAGATTTTAAACTTTTTGTATTAACTCTTCAAAATCCAGTATGTACTTTAAATATGTGTAAAAATACGTATGAGTGTAAATGTGTTTTTGCATGCGTTTGGTAATATTGCAATTAATATTACTTAAAAGAGTAATTCTTTAGACAAATGAATTAATGTAGGCATTTTGGAACAATGAAAGGAAAACTTTGTATTAATATGATTTGAGAAGCTGACAGAAGGCAGTAATTAAATGATGAATTTTCTGGATGTGAAAAAAAAAGAAAAAGTACACATTGGTGGTTACAGATTAGACAGGGGAATATTAAGAAGAACAAAAAACAGAGAAGCCAAAGAACTTACATGCATGACTCTTGGACATCATGAACTACGGGGGGCACTGATGGAGGAAATGGGATACTGGGTGGAGGGAGCAAAGGGGGAAAAATTGGGGCAACTGTAATAGCAAAATTAATAAAATATATTAATAAAATAAATAATAATAATACTTATTATGATAAACTTTAGTATATAACTTCACAGGCTGAAATACTTCAGTGGCTCCTCTTTGCCCTCAGGATAAAATCCAGACTCCTCCCTTGCCTTCAAGATCTGGCTCATGTCTCCTTAACCACATCTCTAACCATTTTCTCTTACTTTTTTTTCCCGTTACACTTTTATGCATCAGCTATTCTATTTTAATTATTCTAAAGGACTATATTCTCTCCAGCTTTCAGGCTTTTGTAATATTTATTCTGTTTTAAACATCCTCCTCCATTTCCAATTCCTGCCCATCTCCTAGACATGGCTTAGGATAACTTAATCAAGAATTATTTCCTGATTCACCACTAACACCAGGTCTGGGTTATATGGTGATTTATACTGTTTCGTAGTTGCATTTATGCATCCACCCCACCCTACCATGGGCTAACAGAAGGGCAAAATTGTGTCTGACTAGCTCTCATTCTTTATGTTTTAAAGTTCTTTTTTAAACTTCAAAAAATAGTAATTATTCAATGGGTTTTATTCGCAATGTTTCGTAACTATCTATTATCTAATTCCAGAAGACTATGGCCACTAGCAATCACTTCTCATTCTCCTTCCCCTTGACTCCTTGCAAACACTAGTCCACTTTTTAATCTCTATGAATCTGTCTATGCTGGGCATTTTATATAAATGGAATCATATCATATAATATGTGACCTTTTGTGTCTAGTCTAGCTCACATTTAAATCCTTAGTATTATCACAGTACTGGAACAAATTACATAAATGTTCAATGAATATTTCTGAGTCAACAGACAAGCATTATAAGAACAAGACAGAATTAAGTGTCTAGAAAAGAATTATAGAATTTTAAAGGCAGAAAGGACTTTAAATGTTTGATTTTTTACATAAAAAAAAAAGTTCAGAAAAGTCAACTGAGTTATACAGGATCACCCACTTAGCAACAGAACTAAGAAAAACCTCAAGAAAATTTGACTCTCAATTTAGGGGGTTTATAAGTCAACTGACCCTGGCTGGTGGCACAATGGATAGGTGACCAGCCTGTGAATCCCAAGGTCACTGGTTCAATTCCCCAGCCAGGGCACATAACCAGGTTACAAGCCAGGTCTCCAGCCAAGTCTATAGCTGGAGGCAGGTGAAAGGCAACCATACATTGATATTTCTTTCCTTCTCTACCTCTCTCTAAAAATAAATAAAATCTTTAAATATATGACTTTTTTAAAAAAGTCAACTGAGTTATCCAGGATCAACCAACCACTTAGTGGCAGACCTAAGAAAAACCTCAAGAAATTTTGATGCACAATGTAGGGGGTTTTCTATAATGACTCCCCCAAATAATATTTCCCTTTGCTTTCATTCCATCTAAAATTATGCACTACCAGGACCTTTACTAGTTGGTGGGTTTGCTTGCTTATATCTAAGCATAATTGTAGTGTCTCTGTCTAGTGTTCTAGAATAAGCTTGCTTAGGAAGGCAAGAAAGACCTACATAATATTTTTAAATAGCCAAGCTCCTTTCAACTTCTAACTATTCTGTTCCTACTTTTGTTTACCCTTTGAGCAGATATTTTGTAGAAGTTTCTTATCCAATTACAAATTGCTTAATTTTAAAATCTTACAAATCAGTCTCAGGAGGTATGATTCTATAGATTCTATGCACTCTTAGAAAATAACTCTGATTTTTTTTTTTTTATCACCTTGTTCTGATTCATTATCTAAAACTCTAGGAGAGATTTCATAACTATGGATTTTAAGATCAGAACTCTAACTTTCCAATGTCTTTTACTTATATATTTGCTTGCTTATTGGATCCACAACCATCTGAAATTTCACAGGGCATCAATGGCATTCACTATTATTCTTGATATGTACTCTCCTTGACAAGGATTATGATCTTCCGAGAAAAAGGCAAAATGTCTATTGTTTCTCAAATAAAGACCCACTCTGAGCTTACCTTTTACTTACATCTAACTGCCTTATATTTTAAATGGTGGCACAATTACTTACTATTTTACCCTTTTATTTGTGAATCCAAGATTCACATAAAGATAAACCAGCTGTTGTTAAGTTTTATGAAGTCCTAAGCCACTTTTCTTCTTCTTTTGGCCATTCTGAGTGAAGCAAAAACCAAAGTTTTATTATGTTTGCTCAAAGACAGTAATAGTTGATTTCCTAATGCTCTCCACCCATCTTTCCCAATCTTCCCCAATCATTTTCTTTTTTAAACAAGAAAATGCCATTTCTGTTGAGTGAACAATATCCAATAGCTGGATTCTAAAATGCAACTAGGTGATGATCTTCCATACATGTGCATGATATGAAGAATGGCTTTATTAAAGGAAGTGCATGTCGATCAACACAAATGAGCTCCAAAACATAGTTGGAAGGAACAGGAGACGTCCTCTGCAACTAATCCAATCCCTTCTTTACAAAGAGTAAATAATTCAGTGGAGGGATAGTTTTATAACAAATGGTGCTGGCACAGTAGGACACCCATGGGCAGGAGGAGAACCTCGCCCTAAATTTCACACCATATATGAATATTAATTCAAAATAAATCACGAATTTAAATTTAAAATATAAAACTATAAAAAAGAGGCAAGTGAAGTTCAGCGAGGGGACTCAGTTTGCGGAAGATTACCAGTGACTCAAAGGTTTTGCAGAGTTTGTTTTCACAAATTATTACTCACCATTTTAACAAATCCCTTTGGCCCTCATAATTTCCCTACTCCATGTTCACTCAGACTAAATGGTTTCCACTATATTAACTGGGTATTTGTTCATGCTCTTGGTTTTTTAAATATCTTCACGCTACTTTAATTCATTCAACATTTAGTGGGTAACTACAACGTTCCAGGCTTTCTTTAGGATTACAAAGATGAAAAACTTCACATCTCGAGAGATTTATGGTCCTCATGGGGGAGAAATGAGATTATTACCCTAATTAGATTATACCCTCCTTTAAGAGCAAGAACTATCCTTTTTCTTTTTTTCCCCCTCTCTGCCATTTTCACCAGCCAAGTACATGATGTACTGCACACCCTGTCCAACGCTCTGGACACTGGAACACATTTTGGTGATTGGCTAATCTTGAGTTTTAGCCCCCCCTCCCCGCCCCCGGGATTGTTTGGGGAACTAAAGTCCACAGAGATTAAATGGCAAATCCTGGATAAAGTGAAAGAAGAGTTTAGGTCGTTTGTTG